>CM051704.1:21427847-21484586 GCA_028022725.1 Lycodopsis pacificus | reverse complement strand
TGTTTGCAGAGGCAATTAAAACTATTAGTGACGTGGTGAGACAGAAAAACATTTTTCTCTTCATGAAGTTTAGTTGGCAGATTGATTGACGCACATATTAATGAAAACTTTCTTCTGCGTTCTAGTGACAAAGAGCATATTTTATGTATATTTATGTATTTAATGAAAGATCAGCACGTTCTACGAGGTGTTTGGAACGCGGTGGAAGCCGTTAAAAGAACTTGCAGGACGTAAAGAACAAAGCTCATCTTTACATGTTGAACTCTTTCAAATGAGCACGATGAAGGAGCCACATGTTCAATGTGTCCACGAAAGGTGTGTGTGTGTGTGTGTGTGTGTGTGTGTGTGTGTGTGTGTGTGTGTGTGTGTGTGTGTGTGAGACCCCGTAGAGGCCTGACCCCCCCCCCCCCCCCCCTCGGTGCTGCTCGTTAATCAGGGTGATCGTTTCTCAGGAAAAAAAACAAACCGGTGAGAATGTGAAAGGAAAGCCAGAGCGGCGGGGAATTCATGAGGGAGAATGTTATCGCTGCGACTAAAGGTCATATTGTTCACTTCTTCCTGACAGGCAGAGAGAGAGAGAGAGAGAGAGAGAGAGAGAGAGAGAGAGACAGAGAGAGACAGAGAGAGAGACAGAGAGGAAATTTGAAAGAAAAGGAGGAAGGTGAGACTGCGAGAGAGAGAGAGAGAGAGAGAGAGGGAGGACAGAGAAGGATTGGTAGGGAGGAAGAGAGAACCACAACACACACACACACACACACACACACACACACACGCATAGTGGCCATAAGTATGTGGACCCCATGTGTGCTGATGATCAGCATCAATGTGACTCCACATGTGAACAGCCTGGTTTCAGTGTTTCTTCCAGATGTTGAACCTGCTGCTGGGATTTGATCCGGAGCAGCAGGTCTGATCGCAGGAGGAAGAAGAACACGAAGAGGATGTTCATGTGAGAGACAGTGAGAGACAGTGAGAGAGTGAGAGACAGTGAGAGAGTGAGAGACAGTGAGACAGTGAGAGACAGTGAGACAGTGAGAGACAGTGAGAGAGTGAGAGACAGTGAGAGACAGTGAGACAGTGAGAGACAGTGAGAGAGTGAGAGACAGTGAGAGAGTGAGAGACAGTGAGACAGTGAGAGAGTGAGAGACAGTGAGAGAGTGAGAGACAGTGAGACAGTGAGACAGTGAGACAGTGAGAGAGTGAGAGACAGTGAGACAGTGAGACAGTGAGACAGTGAGACAGTGAGAGACAGTGAGAGAGTGAGAGACAGTGAGACAGTGAGAGAGTGAGAGACAGTGAGACAGTGAGAGAGTGAGAGACAGTGAGAGAGTGAGAGACAGTGAGACAGTGAGACACAGTGAGAGACAGTGAGACAGTGAGACAGTGAGACAGTGAGAGACAGTGAGAGACAGTGAGACAGTGAGAGACAGTGAGACAGTGAGAGACAGTGAGAGACAGTGAGACAGTGAGAGACAGTGAGAGAGTGAGAGACAGTGAGAGAGTGAGAGACAGTGAGAGACAGTGAGAGACAGTGAGACAGTGAGACACAGTGAGACAGTGAGAGACAGTGAGAGACAGTGAGACAGTGAGAGACAGTGAGAGACAGTGAGAGACAGTGAGAGACAGTGAGAGACAGTGAGACAGTGAGACAGTGAGAGACAGTGAGAGACAGTGAGACAGTGAGAGACAGTGAGAGACAGTGAGAGACAGTGAGAGACAGTGAGACAGTGAGAGACAGTGAGAGACAGTGAGACAGTGAGAGACAGTGAGACACAGTGAGACACAGTGAGACACAGTGAGACAGTGAGAGACAGTGAGACAGTGAGAGACAGTGAGACAGTGAGACAGTGAGAGACAGTGAGAGACAGTGAGACAGTGAGAGACAGTGAGAGACAGTGAGACACAGTGAGACACAGTGAGACAGTGAGAGACAGTGAGACAGTGAGAGACAGTGAGACAGTGAGAGACAGTGAGACAGTGAGAGACAGTGAGAGACAGTGAGACAGTGAGAGACAGTGAGACAGTGAGAGACAGTGAGACAGTGAGACAGTGAGACACAGTGAGACAGTGAGACAGTGAGACAGTGAGAGACAGTGAGACAGTGAGACAGTGAGACACAGTGAGACAGTGAGAGACAGTGAGACAGTGAGACAGTGAGAGACAGTGAGACAGTGAGAGACAGTGAGACAGTGAGACAGTGAGAGACAGTGAGACAGTGAGAGAGTGAGAGACAGTGAGACAGTGAGACAGTGAGACAGTGAGAGAGTGAGAGACAGTGAGACAGTGAGACAGTGAGACAGTGAGACAGTGAGAGACAGTGAGAGAGTGAGAGACAGTGAGACAGTGAGAGAGTGAGAGACAGTGAGACAGTGAGAGAGTGAGAGACAGTGAGAGAGTGAGAGACAGTGAGACAGTGAGACAGTGAGAGACAGTGAGAGACAGTGAGACAGTGAGACAGTGAGACAGTGAGAGACAGTGAGAGACAGTGAGACAGTGAGAGACAGTGAGAGAGTGAGAGACAGTGAGAGAGTGAGAGACAGTGAGAGACAGTGAGAGACAGTGAGAGACAGTGAGACAGTGAGACACAGTGAGAGACAGTGAGACAGTGAGAGACAGTGAGAGACAGTGAGACAGTGAGAGACAGTGAGAGACAGTGAGAGACAGTGAGACAGTGAGAGACAGTGAGAGACAGTGAGAGACAGTGAGACAGTGAGACAGTGAGAGACAGTGAGAGACAGTGAGACAGTGAGAGACAGTGAGAGACAGTGAGAGACAGTGAGACAGTGAGAGACAGTGAGAGACAGTGAGACAGTGAGAGACAGTGAGACACAGTGAGACACAGTGAGACACAGTGAGACAGTGAGAGACAGTGAGACAGTGAGAGACAGTGAGAGACAGTGAGAGACAGTGAGACAGTGAGAGACAGTGAGAGACAGTGAGACACAGTGAGACACAGTGAGACAGTGAGAGACAGTGAGACAGTGAGAGACAGTGAGACAGTGAGAGACAGTGAGACAGTGAGAGACAGTGAGAGACAGTGAGACAGTGAGAGACAGTGAGACAGTGAGAGACAGTGAGACAGTGAGAGACAGTGAGACAGTGAGACAGTGAGACACAGTGAGACAGTGAGACAGTGAGACAGTGAGAGACAGTGAGACAGTGAGACAGTGAGACACAGTGAGACAGTGAGAGACAGTGAGACAGTGAGAGACAGTGAGACAGTGAGACAGTGAGAGACAGTGAGACAGTGAGACAGTGAGAGACAGTGAGACAGTGAGAGACAGTGAGACAGTGAGACAGTGAGACACAGTGAGACAGTGAGAGACAGTGAGACAGTGAGACACAGTGAGAGACAGTGAGACAGTGAGAGACAGTGAGACAGTGAGACAGTGAGAGACAGTGAGACAGTGAGAGACAGTGAGACAGTGAGACAGTGAGAGACAGTGAGACAGTGAGACAGTGAGAGACAGTGAGACAGTGAGAGACAGTGAGACAGTGAGAGACAGTGAGACAGTGAGAGACAGTGAGACAGTGAGACAGTGAGACACAGTGAGACAGTGAGAGACAGTGAGACAGTGAGACACAGTGAGACAGTGAGAGACAGTGAGACAGTGAGAGACAGTGAGACAGTGAGACAGTGAGACACAGTGAGACAGTGAGAGACAGTGAGACAGTGAGACAGTGAGACACAGTGAGACAGTGAGAGACAGAGTGAGACAGTGAGAGACAGTGAGAGACAGTGAGACAGTGAGAGACAGTGAGACAGTGAGACAGTGAGAGACAGTGAGACAGTGAGAGACAGTGAGACAGTGAGAGACAGTGAGACAGTGAGAGACAGAGTGAGACAGTGAGAGACAGTGAGAGACAGTGAGACAGTGAGAGACAGTGAGACAGTGAGACAGTGAGACAGTGAGACAGTGAGAGACAGAGTGAGACAGTGAGAGACAGTGAGACAGTGAGAGACAGTGAGACAGTGAGACAGTGAGAGACAGTGAGAGACAGTGAGACAGTGAGAGACAGTGAGACAGTGAGACAGTGAGAGACAGTGAGACAGTGAGAGACAGTGAGACAGTGAGAGACAGAGTGAGACAGTGAGAGACAGTGAGAGACAGTGAGACAGTGAGAGACAGTGAGACAGTGAGACAGTGAGACAGTGAGAGACAGAGTGAGACAGTGAGAGACAGTGAGACAGTGAGAGACAGTGAGACAGTGAGACAGTGAGAGACAGTGAGAGACAGTGACACAGTGAGACACAGTGAGACAGTGAGAGACAGTGAGACAGTGAGAGACAGTGAGACAGTGACACAGTGACACAGTGACACAGTGAGACACAGTGACACAGTGAGAGACAGTGAGACAGTGATACAGTGAGACACAGTGAGACAGTGAGACAGTGAGAGACAGTGAGACACAGTGAGAGAGTGAGAGACAGTGAGAGACAGTGAGAGACAGTGAGAGACAGTGAGACAGTGAGAGACAGTGAGAGAGTGAGAGACAGTGAGAGACAGTGAGACAGTGTGAGACAGTGAGAGACAGTGAGAGAGTGAGAGACAGTGAGAGACAGTGAGACAGTGAGAGACAGTGAGACAGTGAGACAGTGAGAGACAGTGAGAGAGTGAGAGACAGTGAGACAGTGAGACAGTGAGAGACAGTGAGACAGTGAGAGACAGTGAGACAGTGAGAGACAGTGAGAGACAGTGAGAGAGTGAGACAGTGAGAGACAGTGAGACACAGTGAGACACAGTGAGACAGTGAGAGACAGTGAGAGACAGAGAGACAGTGAGACAGTGAGACAGTGAGAGACAGTGAGACACAGTGAGACACAGTGAGACAGTGAGAGACAGTGAGAGACAGTGAGAGACAGTGAGAGACAGTGAGAGAGTGAGAGACAGTGAGACAGTGAGAGACAGTGAGACACAGTGAGACAGTGAGAGACAGTGAGAGACAGTGAGACAGTGAGAGACAGTGAGAGACAGTGAGAGAGTGAGACAGTGAGAGACAGTGAGACAGTGAGAGACAGTGAGACAGTGAGAGACAGTGAGACAGTGAGAGACAGTGAGACAGTGAGACAGTGAGACAGTGAGAGACAGTGAGAGACAGTGAGACAGTGAGAGACAGTGAGAGACAGTGAGACAGTGAGACAGTGAGACAGTGAGAGACAGTGAGACAGTGAGAGACAGTGAGAGACAGTGAGACACAGTGAGGCACAGTGAGAGACAGTGAGACAGTGAGACACAGTGAGAGACAGAGTGAGAGACAGTGAGACAGTGAGGCAGCGTTCAACCTAAAACCAGCTCAGTGAGGCCAAATCTCCTCCATGAAAGCAGCAGCACGAGCTCAAAGTCTCTCCATCTAGAGGAAGTCTCCCAGTCATCAACACTGACTGCTCCCCCCCCAGGTAGACAGGTAGACAGGTAGGTGGACAGACAGGTAGACAGGTAGGTAATTGGCCACAGACACAGTTACAGAAGTTACATCAAAACAGAAAGTCGATGAACGAGGACTCTGACTCTGTACCGACACAGAAGAAGAAGTAACTGTTCTGGAAACAAGCAGGGAAAACAATATGCGTTTATAAATATAATACAAATATGACCAACATTAAAAGAAGAAACAAAACAAGTAATTGGACTTCATACATCTCTCAGGGAAACATCGACATGTAATCCAAGCAAGACAAAACTATTGAAAGTGATTCAAAACCACAAATAAACTAAATCCTGTTCACACACTCACACACACACGCACTCACACACTCACACACACACACGCACTCACTCACACACACTCACACACACGCACACACACACACACACACACTCACACACACGCACTCACACACACACACACACACACACACACACGCGCACACACACACACACACACACTCACAGGCGCACACACACTCACACGCACACACACGCACTCACGCACACACTCACACACACACGCACGCACGCACACACACGCGCACACACACACACAGGCGCACACACACTCACACGCACACACACTTACACACACACACGCACTCACACACACACACGTCAACCTAAAACCCCTCCAAAAAAAAAGAAAAAAGACAAAAAAGCAAGTGGAGCCAAAAAGAAAAAGTTTGGAAACGTTGGAAAGTCCCCAAAAGTTTCCTGTGTGCTTATTGGTCGGCTCTGAGGTTTGGGGCGGGCCCATTGGCCGTGTCGGTCGTCCCACCTCTCCCTTCCTGAAGTGTGTGTGTGTGTGTGTGTGTGTGTGTGTGTGAGAGAGTGTGTGTAAGTGTGAGTGTGTGCGTGTGAGAGTGTGTGTAAGTGTGTGTGTGTGTGTGTGAGAGAGTGTGTGTAAGTGTGAGTGAGTGTGTGTGTGTGCGTGAGAGTGTGTGTGTGTGAGTGTGAGAGAGTGTGTGTAAGTGTGTGTAAGTGTGTGTGTGAGTGAGTGAGTGTGTGTGTGTGTGAGTGAGTGTGTGTGTGTGTTAAGAGGGTGTTTTCCTTGGTAAACACTCAGAGAGAAAGAGAGAGAGAGGTGTACACGGCCACGCACACCTGTAGTCACTGTTCCCTTAACAAGCAGCTCATGAACTGAGCCGGCTGATCAACGGTGAAGCCAAAGCTTCACGTGTTAAAGCTGCATTCTCTCTAGTGGCCACCAGGGGGCGACTCCTCTGGTTGTATAGAAGTCTATAGAAAATGACTCTACTTCTCTCTTGATTTATTCCCTCAGTAAACATTGTAAACATGAGTTTATGTCTCAATCTCTAGTTTCAAGTCTTCTTCAATACAGCATGATGTTCATTTAGTACATGATGGTCCATTTAGAGTCACACAGACCATAAAGCAGGGGATGCTTTAGGGCGGGGCTACTGTGATTGACAGGTCTCTAACAGACCATAAAGCAGGGGATGCTTTAGGGCGGGGCTACTGTGATTGACAGGTCTCTAACAGACCATAAAGCAGGGGATGCTTTAGGGCGGGGCTACTGTGATTGACAGGTCTCTAACAGACCATAAAGCAGGGGATGCTTTCGGGCTCCATGATGTGGAAGAGCAGCATTCAAAGTTAAACCGGTTAGTTTGAACAGATAATGTTTATAATAACAAACTGCTGTTTGTCATAATGTGACTGTCAACACATTTGTACACGTAATACACATAAATACACACCTGTAGCCGTCGTCATCGTGATCTTTGCCATTGATTTGGATGTATTGCCTCATCAGCGTTTTAACCTTAATGAAGCCCTTTTGGCTGCCTGCGCTCCACCACACACTTTACATCGTTCAACACGTTTTTTAAACAACAGCTAAATCAAAAGTGACTCGCAGCCTTGAACGCATCACCCGTCTCCAAAAAGCACCCAAACTGTTGGTCAGAGTCAGACCCATTGAAGTCCACGCGAGCGTCCAACTCGTGGGGGGGGGGGGGGGGAAATATGAAAAGAGAGGAAAAGGGGAGAAAGAGGGAGAGCGAGGGCAGAGGGAGGCAGTTTAGGTGGGAGTCGACTTTGCGGGGGAGTCGGTCAGTTCTCGTCTTCGTATTCCTGTCAAAAACTTGGCCGCCGTTCAGAAATACACTCAAGTGTGTGTGTGTGTGTGTGTGTCTTGAGAACATCGTGGGGACTACTGAACTCTGCTCACGTTGTGGAGACTTCTGGACAGAAAAGCTCGTCATCAGACGGCAAAGATATATTTTGAGGTTTGTTCTTGATATTTATGTCTGTCTCCGGCTTGTACCGAGGATGCCCTCTGTCCTCTGTCCTCTTCCTCACACACACACACACACACACACACACACACACACACACACACACACACACACACACACACACACACACACACACACACACACACACAGTCTCCGTTACCCCCAGCAGGAACTTGCAGGCGCTGCAGAGTGAAACCTAAGCGGGGAGCGTCTCCCTGGAGGGGGGGGGGGGGGGGTGTAGGACCCAGATTGAGGCCAGATGTTGCAGATGCAGGAGTGAGCCAAACGGGACCCGGATCCATTTATAGGCTCAGCCCACCTCGCCGCACAACACCGCGTCCACAACATGCGCGACGGCTGCACGTCACACTCACACATTGTGTGGAAGTGTTCGTGTCGCCGTCCTTTCATTGAGATTTTTTTGGATGCTTGAGAGGTCAATTGAAAAATGAATCCAGACACTCAACAAAGTTATTTAAAAAATGCGAAAATGTCCAAGTAAATACATATTTGAGAAGATACATGGACAAGCAAGGCGTTAGTGACAAAAGGGAAAAGAAGCTTTTGGGACATTTGGTTTTAAAACTCGACATTTTTGCTGGTATTAATGTGAAAGTTTTACTATTTCATGCTTTTATTTGTCTTTACGTTATGGTGCTACTTTGTTCTGTGTTTCAAATGTGTAGTTTATCATTGGAACTGGAATTTGAAGGGTTCCATCACTGACTGACCTGCTGAATGTGTCGGTCCAAACATTGGCTGTAGACAGGAAACCCTCTGGTAGACAGGAAGTGGTGTGTTTTAATTTCCAGTTTGTAATAAACAGAAGAAGAAGAACTAGTGAGTATTAATCATGGAAGTTAAAAGAGCAAAACTACCCGCAAAAAACTTCACAACATCTGAAGAAGAAAGTGAAAGTAGTTTTGTTGGCTTCAATTGATGAAATAAAAAGAAAGAGAAGAAGAAGACGAAGCTGTACAACTGCACTGAGCATTTAACACCAAAAGTCTCGCCAAAAATTCCCAGAAATAAAAGTTTGCTTTTGACTTCTTTATGTGGACAATATGGATGAAATCTTCTCTCACGTATTTGTTATTGTATATCATGATATTGTTGCAAGACAAATCAATTGAGAGCCTGTTTATGGATAAAATAACCTGCTTTCATTATGACTACCATAATTCAGATCTGCTCCAACTTTATGTGTCAACTCTCAACTTCAATGTTCACGATTTAAAACATCGACTTCAACGAATGATTCCAGCGCGAGACCTCGTGGTGTGAAACGCTCTCACGGTTCATATCGCTGTATATTTTAACAGCGTTTGTTTCATCTCAACCTCCAGATTTTAAATTTGATTCAAAAATTAAATAAATAAAGGCCTGAAGGAAATTGTCAATTCAACATGCTTCATGTTCTTTTAAAAGCATATTTTAAATGTAGAAAAGTTTTGTGTAAGAAAACTGCTTCCCATCTTATTTTGACGGGTCAGCGCTGTGAGACTTTCTGACACTTCATCACCTCACCTCAAATATTTAGTTGCATATTTATCGCATTTCATCCTTCAACGCGGTGGCAGCAACGCTGAGTGAAAGAGGAACATCGTGTTTTAGATCAACGCTTCCAAGAATCATCGGACCTCTGTCCAAACATATAGATCACATTAATAAGACGTGATTCACACCTCCCAGCACTCATATGAACGATGAGATGATGATATGTCCATATAAGCGCCATCTGACATGTATGTGCCGTAGACACCTGTTTGGATGCACAGAATGAGAGAATGTGGAGAGAAAAGGAAATGCAGGAATGTCAGACTTGTTTTTATCGAAACAACTTGACAGCTGAGATACATGTGGTCCGAGTCAGCAAATGAGCCAAAAGCTTCATTTATCCGTTTTCCCCGAGAAGCGTCCTCTCAGTGATGAACCCTGAACCTGCCTCTTCAGAGAGGCACACAATATGATGATGTCACTTATGTTATTAAAAGTATAAACTCCATAACATCGTTAATAAAAGTCACTCATTCATTGTTATCACGTGTTCAAATGTGTTTTCCTCACAGTGAGGGTGAGTCAGAGATCTGCAGCACAGATATGAAGCGTGTCAATAAACTAAAGAGGCTATCTGTGTTTTTACAGCGCACAAACACAACAATAATCTCTCCAGGAGGAACTCAAAGAGGGAGAAAGGCTCTTGTTGTCCCCGCCTCCTCCCCCCCCTCCCCCCCTCCTCCCCCCTCCTCCTCCTGCTGCTGCTTGCAGGGGACGGGGAGGGTACAAGTGAAGGAGTCAGCCCTCTGCCATTGTTCTTGTTCTGAAGTCTTAAAGGACGGCACGGTGGGACGTCGCGGCGCTGGTCGGGTACCGGACGGCGGTCTGTCGTTATGACGGGCTCCGGTCCAAAGCTCGGGGTGCTTCTGCTGCTGGCGGTCCTGCTGCAGACCGTGGTCGTCACCATCACCGTGCTGCACTTCACCACGGCTCTCAACTCGGTAAGGACTTGAAGAAAAGCGGAGCGGAGGCGCGCGGGCGCTTTTACGCATCGCCACGCAGTGCGCACCGCGCGAGGTGATCGGCTTGTAAACGCAGCTCGAAGTAAACTCGACTTTTTGTTCTTGCTCTGGAACATCTCTGTCATTTCTACACACTGAAGCGTGTGAATGAGTGTTTCACAGTTTCAGGGAACTCGTTGTTTCTGCGCGTTGCTTCTGTTGCAGCGCTCCAGAGCACAACCGGTCCAGCAAACATCTCGTTTCTGACTCGTTCTCCTTTCTGCACAATGCAACGCAGGCCGCGTTACATCAGCTGTCACAGGAAGAAACGGCTCGCGTCATGAAATCACGCACGTTTCTCTTCTGTGCATTCGCAAAACACGCAGAGGAGGAAGTGAAGCAGCAGAGCAGCTCGTTTATGATTAGCTGTGATTATCAGGAAGACCTTTCAGTGTGCGTGTGTGTGCGTGTGCGTGTGTGTGTGCGCGTGTTGGACTCACTCTGCTTGTTTTGGTGAGTCCTCTGGATTCAGTCCAGCTCCACTGTCAGCGTGTGTTTACAGGAATCAGTCATTAACCAGATGAGATGAGCAGGAACCGGAGGAAGCGAAACCTAAACACCAGCACAACAAACAGACAGACAGGATGCGTGCCAAGACATCATGTTGACTCGGTTCAAACGTTGAACACGCTGATAGTGAAGGTGCTGCATGGCCATGAAGAGAGAATCAGAGAGATGAAAGCACAGCTTCCTCATAGTTTGATGCTCTTTCTTGACACGTTCTCTTCTTGTTGTTGCAGATGAAGGAGACGTTCGCCAGGAGCAGCGTGTCCTGCCTGACGGGCGGCGACCTGCAGAGCATCACGGCCATCCGCGGAGACCCGTGCTGGCAGGTCACTCAGCAGCTCCACCTGCTCATTGAGAAGGTAATGCTGACCCCCCAAAGACCCGCTGACCCCCCAAAGACCCGCTGACCCCCCAAAGAACCCGCTGACCCCCCAAAGAACCCGCTGACCCCCCAAAGAACCCGCTGACCCCCAAAGAACCCGCTGACCCCCAAAAGAACCCGCTGACCCCCAAAAGAACCCACGCGTCCTAAAAGTTAAAAACCCTGAAACCCTTGATTGTGATTGGCTCTCCATCTGTATGACGTCAGCGCCTCCCAGCCCACGGACACCTTCACATACTCATCAGTATTTGTTGATTATGATTATTTGGCCAGATGCTGAGACCCCCCCCCCCCCCCCCCGCAGAGAGGCCCGAGCTTATCGTCGTTGTCGTCACAGTCTGATGATCTCGGTTGAGTCGAAGGTTTGATTCTGCTTTGAAGACTTCAGTTATTCATCGTAGAGTTTAAACGATGAATTCATTGGTGAGAGATTATTTGGCGACGATCAAACGATTGTTTCAGTCGTTTACTGAAGCAGCAAGTATTTGACCTGATGAGTAATCCCACTTCACTTTGATGGAGAACGGGTGGAGTTTCCCCTTTAATCCTATTTTCAATTATTTTAGATTCTTGTGCATCATCAAGAACATACTTTGTTGCATCACACAAGTTCCCCTTGTTGACATCATAGTTCAGACTTGAGTGTTCAGCGGAAGGATCTGATGGGAGCAGGAGCTTCATAACTGATTGTTTTTATGATTCATAATGAAGCCTGTGAACAGTGAACGTGTCCACGAATGTCTCCTGATGTCTCACACAGCTCCTGGTAAAAACATGTTCCTTCATCTCCACCAACACACACATTGTAGTTTATCACATATCACTAGATGTAGATTACTCCGCCGCTGAAAATAGTCCCCAACAAACACTCCGTTTCCTCCCGTTGGTTTGATTTAACAGAATGAACTCTGCATTAGTGTCTTTAAGGGACAGTGTGTATAGTTTAGTGTCATCCAGCCGTGTAGTCCAGATAAAACAACCGGCAGAATATCCGTCCGCTCGCTCGCTCACTCACTCACTCTCTCACTCACTCTCTCACTCTCTCACTCACTCTCTCGCTCTCTCACTCTCTCACTCGCTCACTCACTCTCTCGCTCTCTCACTCGCTCTCTCGCTCTCTCGCTCCTCCCGTCCTGCGGTACGGTGAGCTCGGGGCTCATCCAGACCATAATAAGACTGAAGACGGAGCGACGGCCGTCAGGCGGCGGCTGTTCTCAGCGTCTCACAGCTTCACCAGCGCGTAGAGAACTACGGTGGCCTGCAGGTAACGGAATGAAAAGGTGAACCTTTGGTTTGTCCGTTCTGGGCTTCTGTAGAAACACGGCGGACTCCGCCTCCTGCTCCCTGTGATATGAAGGACCGATTCTAAGGTTCAGGATATTATTATCAAAATATAATAATCATTATTACCAAGATATTATTATTATTTTGTAATATTATCATCAAATTATTATTATTACTATCTACATTTTTTGATAATTATTATCCTGAGCTTCCTGCTGAACGTTAGCAGCAGAAGAAAAATGCTGAAATGATCCAAATCACCGTCTGCAGACGCACAATGAGCTCCTTCATAGCGGAGATGTGATCCTGTGAGCTTTAATCAGCACAGGAATGTGTTCACCTGCTCTCACACACACACACACACACACACACACACACACACACACACACACACACACACACACACACACACACACACACACACACACACACACTCTGCAGGTCTCCTCCACCTCAGCTGCTGCTGAAGCTGTAGCGACACTTTAAAGGATTCATCGACCTCTACAGAGCAGCGCTCCTCTACACCAGCTATTTATTATAACTAGCACGGCACATTACAGGACAACACACCTTTGTGCGTCATATTACCTCTTTTTCCATCATGTTTTTACAATTTCATTCTACTTTTCTGAAACAAACTGAACAGAAATAAACACGGTCCAGAGTTCACTCCGGCTCAGAAAACCGCTGTCATCAGTTTGGCAGTTGATGCGTCTTTATTGAACGTAAAAACACAAGGAAGTGGGACAGAGGGGGGGGGGGGGGGGGGATCAGTTACCGACCTGAACGCCGTGTCAGCGGCTTTGGTTCATGTCAAACAAGAGGCTTGTGGGTAGAAGGTGCTGAATGAGCGTCTTCTGATGAATGTTCTGCTGCTTGTCCTCCTGCAGTCTCTGTCCCAGCGCTACCAGAAGCAGATCTCATCGGTGGTGAGAGGTGAGGAGCTAACCCGACCCTCTGGTGCTCATGTTTACCTGTTTGTTGTTTGTGTGCACATTTTCACTCCTGTCCCCCCCCCCCCCCCCCCCCTCAGACGAGGTGTCTCGGGTGCTGCCCTCACTCGTGATGGTCGACAGGGCTTCGCCTCGCCCCAAAGTCGCCGCCCACGTCACCGGCAGCTTCGTGCCCAAACTGGAGCGAGAGGCGGGAGGTGAGCGCCTCCAGAGGCTGGTTTTAAATACACGTGAGCGGAGCGGAGCGACGTGTTTTTGTTCCTCGACTTTGGACGAGCCTGCACCAGACGACGTTTTAAATGTAGCCAAGAAAATGACATTTCTGTTTTCATCACAGAGATTTATTTTCCAAGGAAAAGCACATTTTCTCACATGTTCCTTCAAATCTAACAGATGAAGTTGTGACACTGACGGTGCAGCTGTTCGTAAATGTTATGTAATTATAAATAAATGTTGTCTTTGCAAATCAAAATGACAAGAAGTTCTCATAAAAGTGAATCAAAGTCATAAATGTGACTTGTTGAGTAAATGTCACAAGTTCGACTAAGAATCTCATCATTTTGGCAGAAATTTATTTCATCAAAGATGTGAAAAAAAGTTAATTATGTAAAGACATTTCAGCACAATTAAATAAAAAATACGATGAACTATAATATAGTGACATTAAGAAATATTCCAATAAATCCCACGGTAACATTGATATATCTTTACAGACACAGAAGGTTTTATCAAGTGATTTCCAATATATTGCTAATATGTGAATATATAAAGTCGACTAGAGGCATCGGTTGCATTCTATTGAAATGTAATAATTCATTTGCCCGTTAAATACATAATCTGAGCATTGGTCTGTTGATTTCTCTCCCTGGTGTGAATCCTTAACGTCTGCGTCGTGTTCCTCAGCGCCGGCCTCGGCCGGGCGGAGAGTTCAGGGCCAGAAGATCTCGTGGTGGGAGGGGCAGAAGGGCCTGGCCTTCCTGCAGGACGTCCAGCTGCTGGACGGGGAGCTGGTGGTGCCGCTGCCCGGCCTCTACTACGTCTACGCCCAGACGTACTTCAGACACACCCCCTCCCTGGAGGGGGAGGAGGGGGAGGACAGAGGGAGGCCTCTGCTGCAGTACGTCTATAAAAAGGTGAGGCGACTTTAAAACGCGTCGTCTGTGAGTTTTTAACTCGTCTGACTCGCTTGAGTATCGATCTGAACGACACTTCTCCGGCTGTTAGTTCAGACGATAGACGACCCAACGACGTTGCTGATCAACAAGCTGTAGAGAGCTGTTAGCAACATAGCAAAGTTAGCTCGCTAGTCAAGCTAAGCTAGCGGCCATGAGCCAGCGTACATTGAGCGAGACGAGAGACGTCGTTCACTGATCGGTTTCACCCAAAACGTAACGATGCTACGACAAACTGAGACTGTGTCTTTCAAAATGATCTTTTAAACTGACAAACGTCGTAAGTGTACTTCGTGGCACATTAAGAACAGGGCCCCATGTCTGTCTTTTGCTGTTGACTATACATATATATTTTTAGATGAAGGGACCACCACCTGTCACTCACCGCTCCCGTTTCTCCCGGCAGGTGAGCTCCTACCCGGTTCCCATCCTGCTGATGAAGACGAGCCGGACCTCCTGCTGGTCCCGGGGCTCCGAGTTTTCTCTGTACTCCGCCCACCAGGGCGGCTTGTTCCCGCTCGGCGCCGGAGACCGGCTGTTTGTCACGGTGACCAACGCCTCCGCCGTGGACATGGACGAGAAGAGCAGCTTCTTTGGGGCGTTTCTCATCAGCTAGTCTGAACACAAACAGTCGCCGCCTCTCGACTTCCCCTGAAAGTGAACTCAGGTGAAAACCTGCTCCAGCGAGTCACGGGGAAGTCCGTCTTTCTCTTTTCAGGCTCACAAACACGTCGTGATTGGAGAAGAGACTGCTGTGGATTTCGAGGGTATTTGAGTGTATGTTAATGGGGCTGGGACTCCACGGATTAGAGTTTCCGTTGTACAAACATTTCTTTGAGGCAGAACGGTTTTAAAAAGGTAACAGATTTTATTTTCTTGACCAAAGCACCAACTGCAGGCGGCAACCTCCGGTTCTTTAAAGAGAAGTCAGAGCTTCACGTGTTAAAGCTGCATTCTCTCTAGTGGCCACCAGGGGGCGACTCCTCTGGTTGTATAGAGTCTATAGAAAATGACTCTACTTCTCTCTTGATTTATTCCCTCAGTAAACATTGTAAACATGAGTTTATGTCTCAATCTCTAGTTTCGAGTCTTCGATACAGCATGATGTTCATGTAGTACATAGACGAACGAAAACCAAGATGGCGACGGCCAGAAAAAAACAAGAGCGTGACGGCCAAATAAACAAGATGGCAAAACCGAAGGCCAGAAACCAAGATGGTGGCGTCCAAAATTGCGACTCGATGCTTCAAAACGACAGTCCTCACACCAATGGGTGACCAATGATTGCGTCCACCTGGTCAGTCTACTGTGTGAACTGTTCAAAGTCAACACGGTCACTAGTTTTACAAACATTTTACTTTTCTTTGTCAGGTTTCATGTCTAATGCCTGAAGAACTGGTCTGCCTCAAAGAGCTGTTGGTGTTAAGCTCTTCTCAGCTGAACGTTCGTGATTATCTGAGTCCCTGAATGTGTGTAAAGATGTAAATATTGTGCTATATTGTGTTTCTATTTTTCTAATGAGCCTATGAACCTCTGGAACAATCCCCTGACCGTGTGCTTCTGCTGACATCAGTTAGTTGACGGCCATGTTGGAGGATTAATGGTGTAAAATCACCGCCGTTGTCCTTCGCGGGTTTTACAGAAGCGTTTAAGAAACTACGCTGCCCACAAGCCCGCTTGGTGTTGTTGGCAGCAGCTCCTCGGCTCAACCGTCAACTCCAAATGGTGCATTCAAACGCTCCCTGAACGGTGGTAATTCTCGGGTATTCATGTCATGTTGGAGCAGCTGTAGATCACGCACATCGGCATCCAAACAGCAGAACCGTGTTCTGGTTTTTCCAGCAGCGGTTTGTAATGAACACTGAAGCTCAAGGACGTTTAAACCAAACGTATCGGATGTTTTGGACCCAATCTGTGAATTTAACCCACCGAGTTCACGTTCTTAACGTCATGTGATGACTAGAGTCCTTCGGCACCTTCGTCAGGACGGAGTTACAACAGAAGGAACACAAAAAACAACTGCGCAAGCGCCAGCGGCTGATGAAAGCCACGAGACGAGGCCGAAAGCTCCAGAAGGTCCAGAATGAACCCCGAGTTGAAGCTCCTTTAAATTCACTTAGACGTCTTTTTGGATGTCCACGGTTTTAAGTTCTCCTTTTTCCAATATGACCTGAACGCAGCGTTTACTGGAGCGCTTCTGTAAATATCACAACACGCTCTTACTCTGTTTCCATGTATAAACGTTCATCAAATGTTTGTTTTGTGTATTGTTTGCATCCACAACGATACCGGGAGATAAAATAGATCCACAGAAAAATTATCTATTTCGATAATCGATTCATCGTTTCAGTCATTTTTGATGCAGAAATGATAGAAAATGCTGTTTTCAGCCACAAACATGAAGATTTCACACGTTTCTGTTTTATATCACACTAAAGTGAATATCTTTTAAAGACATTTGTCACAATATTCTGACATTTATAAAATAATCAGCAGATTATAAAATAATAAATGATGAGTTGCGGTTCTATCCTTCATATGAACGTACAAACTGTGAGGTGGATGTTTAAAGTAACAATCTCTGACTTTTATTTGCATAAATGTCGTTTCAGTCATTTTCTATCAACAGTGGTGATCGAGACGATGACCCACCGATTAGAAATGCTGATTTGCATTATTATGAACTGGTGAATTTATTATTTTTCTCCATTTTTAACATGCAAATAATTAAACTTTGCACTCAAATAGTGAAACCTGAAGCTCGTGACAGATTGAACTAGTTTTCACTCTCGCACATGAATTGTAAACCGACAGGACAGACTGAGCTCCTGATGAGTGAAACTTTAACCGCTGACGGAGGTGAAGTTCAGTACCTTCATACAAGCTCCGCCTCCTTCTGGACCACCTGCAGTCGGCTCCGCCTCCAACACCTGAAAGACATTAAAATAAAGAAAAGAGAGACGACTGCACACGAATCAGCCTTCAGTCAATGAAACTAAACCTGAGCTGATACCAGATCAACTCGATGTGAAAGTAAATAAAGGTGGAATAAATTCAGTCTTTTGGTGGAATCACTGAAAGTAAAGATTTGACAGAACGGTGAGATGACGTCACAGAATGAGAGCTTCCTTCCTGTGACGAGCCTCTTTGTGGTTCATTAGACATGAAGATGGAGCAACGCCGCCCTCTAGTGTCCGAAGCACAGACGTGAAAATAATCACACAAACGCGTCAGTTAGTTTTTGATTTTCTTTCTTTTTTGTGGAAATATGTTACAGATATATTACAGGTATTTAAATGCCCCGAGGGAGAACACACACACACACACACACACACACACACACACACACACACACACACACACGACGCTCTGAGACTAACACGAAGGAGGAGACAGAAACAGTCCCGCAGGCAGATACACGGACACCCTGCGTCAGGACACGACCAATAAATACTGAGAATGTTAAAAAATAACAAAAGACGAGGAACCCGTCTGGTCCTCTGTGTTTAGCAGCATGTGTGTAGCTTCCAGAACAACAGCGCAGCACGAGGAGCCTGCAGTCAACCAGAGTCTCCAGCACAGAGCGGCGCCGAACACAAGAACACGCGTGTGCTTCAACGGGGGTCCAGGAAGCCCAGGTGATCACATGTTAACTGTGAAACAACACTTCAGGAGAACGTGGAGGGCGTCTGTGAGCTGAGACGCACAGCGGGAGATATTAGAACCAGTTATGTTTTAGCAGACATGACAACATACAATCTACCTCCTTCTACCTGTGTGGGAATATTCTGGTTGAATGCAGGTGAGCCCCCCCCCCCCCCCCCCCACCATCCTCCATTGTTTCTCTTTTCATGTAACTTATAAAATATATCATAAAATGTCCTCTTCAATGGAAACCGTCCAAGTACAAAAAGCTCCTTTCATATAAATTACACCAGTCTCTGATGATGATGTCTTCCACACACACACACACACACACACACACACACACACACACACACACACACACACACACACACACACACACACACACACACACACACACACACGTAGAGAAGAAAACATAAAGAAACAGAACCTCCTGAACAAACAGTAACGCTACATCTCCTCTTCTTCTTCTCCTCCTCTTCTTCTTCTCTTACACACAGAGTCTGAATGCATGACCGCAAGTCGCCGCAGTTTGCGGGAGACCGTCACTGTAGCTGCCTTGTACTGGCTCCGCCTCCAAACGCACAGCTGGAGAACGCCCAGCTGGAGAACGCCATGATGGAGAACGCCCAGTTGGAGAACGCCCCAGCAGGAGAACGCCATGATGGAGAATGGCCCAGTTGGAGAACGCCCAGCTGGAGAACGCCCCAGCAGGAGAACGCCATGATGGAGAACGTCAGGAGAACGCCATGATGGAGAACGCCCAGCTGGAGAACGGCCCAGCTGGAGAACGCCCAGCTGGAGAACGCCCAGCAGGAGAACGCCATGATGGAGAACGTCAGGAGAACGCCCAGTTGGAGAACGCCCCAGCAGGAGAACGCCATGTTGGAGAACGGCCCAGCTGGAGAACGCCCAGCAGGAGAACGCCATGATGGAGAACGTCAGGAGAACGCCCAGCTGGAGAACGCCCCAGCAGGAGAACGCCATGATGGAGAACGTCAGGAGAACGCCATGATGGAGAACGCCCAGCTGGAGAACGGCCCAGCTGGAGAACGCCCAGCAGGAGAACGCCCAGTTGGAGAACACCCAAGCTGGAGAACGTCCCAGCAGGAGAACGCCACGATGGAGAACGCCACGATGGAGAACGCCACGATGGAGAACGCCACGATGGAGAACGCCACGATGGAGAACGCCACGATGGAGAACGCCACGATGGAGAACGCCCAGCAGGAGAACGCCCAGCAGGAGAACGCCCCGCTGTCGGGGGAATGTGCGTGAACGACTGACCGGAGGCGAGACCTCAGCAGTCGAACCTCATCTCCAGTGAGTCGTCGAAGCCCCTGCTGTCGTGCCCCGCCCCCGACAGGAAGGCGGCCGTGACGGGCGCCCCCGTAGCCGTGGTGACGTTGAGAAGGGTGTTGCCGGGGGAGCTGGTTGCCGGGTTACGGAGGGCCGCGGCGGCGATACTGGTGAGGTTGATGCCCAGCGTGAGGCGAGTCTGTTCCAGAGCTTTCTCCGGCACGGCGAAGGCCTCCAGCTTCTTCTCGCCGTTGGCCATGTAGGAGTTCTGGCAGCCGCGGCAGATACAGTCCAGACACGCCTGAGGAATAAACAACAACAATCAAGAACAACATCGTGAAAAACGTCTCCATCGTCACATTTACAGCTTTCCAACGGGACTTGAACACATCATGTGTCACGAACGCGTCCGACAGAAAAAGCAACAAAAACGAAAGGTTAAAGAAGGAGAGGAGGAGAGAGAAGAGAGGAGAGGATAAAAGAGAGGAGGAGGAGAGAGAAGAGAGGAGGCGAGAGAAGAGGAGAGAGGAGGAGAGAGGAGAGGAGAGAGAGGAGAGGAAGAGGAGGAGAAAAGGTTTGTCACAATAACTTATATCTGGACATTCGCGGTGTCATTTGTAGCTTTAATGTTGCATATTAGCGTGTTGGTGTGTGGGAGGTGCCATTACAGCAGGTCAGTCTGACAGGATGCTCTTATTTAAACGATTCAGAGCGGCCGCGTAGAGGTCCAACTTCACTAATAGCCAAAGCTCTTTACGACGACGTCGACAGTATTTCATGCTCCCTCATAAAACTACAGCGCAGTGTAAACAAACTCCAGCATCGTTAAACGTAACGAGGCCGCGGGAGGAAATCCACTTGGTTAGTACGTACGCCATGAAGATCATCCAAACACTCAGCAGCACATCGCTGTGGGCTCTGAGCTGTGCTCAGTACTCAACAACACCCTGTGTGTGTGTGTGTGTGTGTGTGTGTGTGTGTGAGAGAGTGTTTGAAGAGACTATATTATGGGATGTCTGCTGGGCGTTCTCACCTTGCGGTTGGAGTAGCAGGGGCAGCGCTGCCCCCTGCAGGTCAACACCGACGGGTTCTGTGTGGCTCGGCCGCACTTGCAGCCCTTCTTCTCCACAGGCTTCTTGTACAGCGGCTTCGAGGGGCTGGGTGGGTGCGTCATGGGGTGAGCGTGGGGGTGTGGGGGCATTCTGTCTCGGGGTTGCGTGCGGGGCTTGGGGGCCCCTTGCCGGGCCTTGGTGTAGGCCTTCTTGGGGCCCCCGTGGTGCTCCACAGTCTTTTTCAGCGCCTTGTTGGAGACGAGCACAGTCTTGCCCACCTTGGGGGGGCCGCCGTTGGGCACCGGGGCCAGGTGGGGGTGGGGCGTGGCTGCAGGGAACTTAAGCTCCTGCTTGGTGGTGGCCCCGGGGTTAGGGTGGTGGGGGGAGCTGTTGGCACCGAGGGGGGGCCCTCGCAAGAGGGTGGAGATGGGGAGGGGCTGCAGCTTCTCGCTGTCGCTCTCTGAGCGGGAGCGCTTGCGGTGGTACCGAGGGGGGACGAGCGTGGAGGGCTGCGGGTGAGGCTGGAGGGGGCGGGGGCTGTTCCCTCGGGGGAGGGAGGGGAAGAGGCGGGAGGAGTCGGGGAGACAGTGAGGTCCGTTGAGCTGGGGGGTGGGATCAGGGTCGGCGTCCGTCTCCAGAGTCCTGAGCACCTCCTCAACGCTCAACAACAACGGGCCCCCGCCATGTTTCAAGTCATCCCCGAAAGAGCCGATGTCACAAAGCCCCGCCTCCCCCGTCCCCGTGACGCTCACACACACCGGGACCTCCTCCGAAAAGCTCTCCTGCTTGGCGACACCTCCACCTGTTTCTACGGTGATGTGTTGCAGAGCGTCCGAACTGAGCAGGCCGTTACAATCGTGCAGCCCGTTTATGCCGACGGGGCTCGGCTCCTCCGCCTTCAGCTCCTTCGTGGGCGGAGCTTCGTCGGGTTGGACCACGTCGGAGGTGGAGGCCGTCTGCAGAGCGCAGGCCGAGTCCGGAACGTCCTCGGCCTCCGGCTCGCTCTCGGCCAACGTGAGGCCCTCGTTGAGGACGGCCTGGAGCTCCGGCGAGTCTCCGGCGGCGCTGGCGATGTGCGGGGCGAGCGGCGACTGGGTGATGTAGAGACACAGCTTCCTGTAACAGTGGACGAGCAGGGAGAGCTGCCTGTTCTCCTCGAAGCGGGAATAGTCCTTACACCAACTGCAGGACGGCTTCAGCTGCATCCTCTGACCCTTACAGCCTCGACAGACGTAGTGCTGGCATGACGAGTCGGTGGGAGCGATGGGGTCCTGCAGCAGGTTACCTGAAGAGAAGAAGAAGAAGAAGAAACACGTCTCACATGAACAGGAACACAAACGCTCACACTGATGATTCATTCACAGGAACCAGATCAAAGCAACACAGCTTGAGAATTGTTATCTAACCACCAAATGTGGCCCTGGCTTTAAAAACAGTCGACATTTAGGATTTACAAACGTCCTCCTCTGTGGTGTTCCTAGAGCTCCCTGAACTGATGTGCGTTTGTAAACCACGGCGGTGTTTCGGCAACTTGCCAGACTGGATGAGAACCGCTCTTTGAGAGCAGCTTCCTTAGCAACGCTGCTCGCTAGGGAGTGCAGCTGCAGAGAGAGGGGGGGGGGGGGGGGGGGCGGCATGAAGGTCCATTCATGAGAAACAACCCACGGTCCACACTCTGCACTGCCTGTCTGATAAAACCCTGCATCACTGCAGAACATCTGTATTTACCACGACGTACGGAGTGCTGTTATAGTGTTTATAACCTGCACGGCGGAGGTGCTTTCAGTGAGTGTAGTAAAGCTGCAACACCTCCTTTACCTCAGGAGCTGCTCCCGGTGCATCCGCTACAGCTGAGGAGCACCTACTGCATCATGCATGAGCAGTGACAACAATGCATTAAACTCTCCCGCGACATAAATCAAAGATGAGGTTTATTTACAACCTGACACGAGCAGACCGGCTAGAGACGCTGCTTTGCTTGAATTAACAGCGACATGCATGAACACTAAAGCACTGCACTTTACTCGTGTGTGTGCATGTGTTTATTTAGGGTGCATAACATGCAGTGTGTGGCAGGACCGTTACTCAACCCCCTGGTAAACAGGAGAAACGCCCCGATGCTGCCACACAGCACCCAGAGGGGGGTGTGTCACGGTGGGTGTTGCTGAGAACCGTGGTGCGTTCACTGCACCGCGGAAACGGCGTGTTTCAGAGTTCATCAACACAGTAGTGGAAGAAGTATGCAGATATTTTACTGAGGTAAACAGAGTAATGTTAACCGCAATATATACTAGAGTGTCATCATATATATATTATTGTATTTATGTGGTTATTGTTGTAAAATAAATAGTTATTATCTTATAAATTAGGTAAATTATAATATAAGTCAATATATATATTATTTGGAGTAATATATTGATTTGGAGTAATATATTGAAAATCACTTGATAAAACCTTCTCTGTGTCTTTAAATATATGTCAATGTTACCGTGGGATTTATTTGAATATTTCTTAATGTCACTATATTATATTTCATCGTATTTTTTATTTAATTGTGCTGAAATATCTTTACATAATTAACGTTTTAGCTTTATTAACAAAATAGTTTTTGCACTTGTTTTTACTAAACATTATTTTTATTTATTTATTATTTTATTTATTGCTTAGTTTATTTATTTATTTCTTAGTTTATTTTTATCGTATTAACTGTCTCACTGAGCTTTCTGTTTTTGTTATATTGTTTTGTTTTTGTCTGTCCTTTAAAGCTGCTCTACAAATGAACTTATTATTATTGTTATTATAGTGCGGATAGATATTTCCGACTGTACTTGAAAGCAGCATCATTTAAAGCTTCGCTCCCACTGAAAGCTCAGCTGTCAACAACGCACGTTACCGAACAGCCCCGTTACACACGTATTTTCTCACATGTAAATAATAATAACAATAAAACACACGAACACGCAAGCACACGCACGCACACACACTTACCGCAGACCAAGCAGGACACCGACTGGCGGAAGAACGGCAGCAGCTTGCAGAGCTCCGCGAGGCTCCGGGGGTCTCGCGGGTCGCACTGCAGCACCGAGCGGCTCGCGGACACGTAGAGGGACGTCGCGTTCACCGGGTTCATCTCCGCAAAGTCAACACACAACACACAACAAAACAAACTGAGCAGCGGCGGACCGGCGACTCCCCCCGTGTTCCGTAAAATCACTGTTTTTATCAATGGAGTCTGGTGGTTTTGACGAGCGCATTAGACGGAGATGTTCTACGTGCGTACATTTAACATATACAGCAGCCTGCGCGTGGAGCAATCGAGGTTATTCATCCCCAAACACATCCAATCCACCTGTTGGTTCATCCGGCTCGGTTCGGCTCCCATACAACCCTTACTTAAAAAACCAGCAGAAACTCCGACATTCAAACCGGGGCTTTCGTGACAAAGTGGTGGTACTTCCACCTGATACTGCCATAGTCCACGTGCATGCTTCACGTCGGTCCAGAGGCGGTGTGTCACACAATGCACGTGTTATTATCTCGCACCGAGGCTCCGCCGTGCAGCCCCATCAGGCTCGTTATGGTTGTGTTATTGTTCCGGAGGAGTTGTTGTGAAGGCGGCTCGAAAAAAACAACAAAAACAGGCCGCACCGGCTTTAAAATGCTCCTTTTGGTGCGAGAAATACCCACAGCAGCACGTAGACGTGGATATAAATAAACTACAACCTGGTTATTGAAACAAAAATAGTTTTAAACCTCCGACGCTTCTTGTTGGGGTAAATAAAAAAGAACCAGCAGAAGCACCGGGCTCGAGTAACAGTGCTGGCCGCCCGAGGTGCACCGGAAAGCGGCTAGAAAAGCAGGCCACGTCACCCTCTTCTCGGGATTAGCGGGAGTCTCTCGTTCTTCTCCGCTCGCCTCGGTGGGAATGAAGCGGGAAACCCGTGGAGGTTGGTTTATCCAAGAGTATGTTTTTAATTCTTATGTCCTCCTGCAGCCCCCCAGCGTGTCAGCGAAGAGCCAGAGTGAATTAAATCCCTATTTGTGTACCTTGCTATCGTTAGCCACGGAGGATTTCCTCGGTACGTCCCGTTGCTTTTACACACACAAACAAAGGGGGCGCTGTTGCTCACATCTCGCGAGAACACACGCAACGCGGCGAGTTTAAAAGAAATAATGGAATGGACGTCATGATGAAAACTATCATTGGTGATGTGAACATAATGTATCTCTCTCTCTCTATATATACAAATACACATATATGTATATACACACACATATATATGTATATTAGTTATGGCGAGATGAAGCCTCATGAGGCATCGAACCACTTCAGCCAATTGGTTCGAGAAAGGGTTCATTACTCGAAGCTTCATGTGCACACGACACCACCTACTGGCCAAGTGTATAATCACAGGCAGCTGTATCTGAACCACATAATGTGATGCATTGAATTTTTGTGTCTGTTATGGCTGTTGGGAATGACTATGAATTACAAAAATATATGACCAGATAATTGCTGTACATAAATTATCACATATGTGCATAATAAAATATTTTTTGAATGTATTCTGTGTGTAAATATTCCCAAAATGGTAGTATCATATGATATGGCAGGTTGTGTAATAATGTTATTATGTCACTTTAGGAAAATGGCATGGGCTGAAGCAGGCAGAGGACAGGGAAAGTGCTTGTGGAACTCGGAAGAGGGGACTGAATATGCTTGTGTAACTTGGACAGTGATGTACATGACAGCGGACATTTCATTCATTTTTATTCAGAAATAACTATATAAACGCTCTCCAAACTATCCAAACTCTCAACTGACCGCAGCTCTCCACCAACAACCCACATGTTGAATGGAGCCTGAGGGGTTTATATTGCTGTCAAACCTCCCGGCAAACTCTGAACCACTTCCCGAAGCAGTCACGTGGTACAGCCGGGCAGCGAGGCTTCGGACGTCATCATTTTTGGCTCCTCCCCTCAATGAAGCAAACCTCGATACGCGCTTCGCGGAAACGCCCCCTCCATTACTCGACACACGCTTCGAAGCGTCGGCACATCTCCTAACATCACTAATTTAAGTGTATTCCAAAATCGGCAAATACAAAAAATGAATAAAACAAATCTCCAGAAACATGACAGAGGACATGATCTTGAGAGAATGTGTGGCGATAAGGAGCCGTGTGAACAAAGAAGAGGAGAGAACTCATCATGGAAGCATTTAGCAATGTCTGCTTATCTGTAATAAATAACGACGCCCTCACAGAGACACACTGATGCAACACTCTCACCGATGCTATCTGTCAATGCAACGCCTCGTCCTTATCTTCTGCTTTCTTCCTCTTTTCTGCTGCTGCCCACGCGGAGCCGTGACGCTGCTGAGCAGCAGACGTTACACTCTGAGGCTCGTAAAGCGTAAAAACACCTCATGTCATGTTGTTTTAGTACAATTATCCATTACTCGACTGACAGAAAGTCATTCCTCAACTATTATGATAACTGATAACTATTCTCTGGGTTCCGTTTCTTAAATTTGAGGATTTTTCTGTGATATATGACATTCAATTAAATGTCTTTAGGTTCTGGACTGGTTGGAGGAATTGAGAGTTGTAGCCTTACATTCAATACAATTATACTTTTTGCTACTCATTTAGTTTCATTTAATCTCTTGCTCAGTTAAATAATGAGACTCAAAAATAGAAAATTACATTTTACTTTTATTTTCTTCTATTTCATGGCAGCACACAACTTTTATTTTGTCCCATGTTTACCTAAACATGCATTTAAAGCGTGTATTTTAGAGTGCTGTCACTTTTGTCACTTTTCTTGCACTGGGATCTTGAATACAACTTTAAATAAAAGTAATGTGGCACAAAATAATGACTCGTGGGACAAAAGATAAGTAAGATAATCCAAATATATCGTTGCATTCATATTCATATTATTGTGTACTTTTTATTTCGATGCTTTGGCAACACAGTTTAATTATGTTTAACGTTCATGCCAATAAAGCCACATTAAATTGAATTAAATGTGACATCAAAACTAATAAAACCAAAGATGTTGGTGCCCTTTCTAATCTCAGCAGCACACAAAGACCTGTTTAGTTTCTCTGATGCTTTCAAACTGTTCAATCATGTATCATGCGCATACAAACAGGCTGTGTGCTGATGAAGTCAGGGAGACGTGGTAGAAAGCTCGGGGAAGCGGAACCCCTTCAATGGAGACGACTCGGTCAGAACTGTTCTTTAAATAGCTGCAGCTGCATTCCACGTTTGTGAGTAATTCCTCTTTTGTGTTTCTAGCAGCGTCTCACGCCGCTGTGACTGTTTCAGGTTATTATTGTCACGGAGGATGTTCAAAGATAGTTTGTTTGTGAGACTTATTATGAGTGCGTCTCTGAACAGGCTGCTCAGCTCAGGGGATTCCCCTGTTCCTGCTCACATTACATACAAAGATCCACAGAAAATACTTCTGACATATCTATCCTAATAGAGTACACTCATATATATATATATATATATATATATATATATATATACACGTATATGTGGAGACCAGAGTCTTTAGGAGGATTTAATGGAGGAACTTAACCCCTAACTGTGTGTGATGACCTGTAGTTGTGAAGAAGAAAGTTGGAAGAATATCCGTCAGTCACCAACAAAGAAACATGAAGAATCATCATGTGAAATGATTTCCCAGCTCTCTGACATCTCAAATGTTATATATAATACTCGATCCTTGACTTCCCCATGTGACTGAACCACAGGAGGATGTGAGCGGTGTATTCGACAAACTGTCTCCACAGTTCTGGGGTTCAACTTCAGCGTAGAAGCAAATCACAAAATCATGAATGACTTTCAATTCCTTTCACTCGGGACCAAAGCTTGAGCGTCTCGACTTTAAATGTGTAACTTCAACCTTTGATGACTTTAACTTTCTGATCCCGTCGGCCGGCCGAGGGGAGCGCAGGTGAGCCTGCGTGGCTGAATGTGTCACGTGAACATGATGTTACATGATGAACATGATGTTACATGATGAACATGATGAACATGATGTTACATGATGTAACATGATGTTACATGATGAACATGATGTTACATGATGTAACATGATGTTACATGATGAACATGATGAACATGATGTTACATGATGAACATGATGTTACATGATGTAACATGATGAACATGATGAACATGATGTTACATGATGAACATGATGTTACATGATGAACATGATGTTACATGATGAACATGATGAACATGATGTTACATGATGTAACATGATGTTACATGATGAACATGATGTTACATGATGTAACATGATGTTACATGATGAACATGATGAACATGATGTTACATGATGAACATGATGTTACATGATGTAACATGATGAACATGATGAACATGATGTTACATGATGAACATGATGTTACATGATGAACATGATGAACATGATGTTACATGATGAACATGATGTTACATGATGAACATGATGTTACATGATGAACATGATGAACATGATGTTACATGATGAACATGATGTTACATGATGAACATGATGAACATGATGTTACATGATGAACATGATGTTACATGATGAACATGATGTTACATGATGAACATGATGAACATGATGTTACATGATGTTACATGATGAACATGATGTTACATGATGTAACATGATGAACATGATGTTACATGATGAACATGATGTTACATGATGAACATGATGAACATGATGTTACATGATGAACATGATGAACATGATGTTACATGATGAACATGATGTTACATGATGAACATGATGAACATGATGTTACATGATGAACATGATGTTACATGATGAACATGATGTTACATGATGAACATGATGAACATGATGAACATGATGTTACATGATGAACATGATGAACATGATGTTACATGATGAACATGATGTTACATGATGAACATGATGAACATGATGAACATGATGAACATGATGTTACATGATGAACATGATGTTACATGATGAACATGATGTTACATGATGAACATGATGAACATGATGTTACATGATGAACATGATGTTACATGATGAACATGATGTTACATGATGAACATGATGAACATGATGAACATGATGTTACATGATGAACATGATGAACATGATGAACATGATGTTACATGATGAACATGATGTTACATGATGAACATGATGAACATGATGAACATGATGTTACATGATGAACATGATGTTACATGATGAACATGATGTTACATGATGAACATGATGAACATGATGTTACATGATGAACATGATGTTACATGATGAACATGATGAACATGATGTTACATGATGAACATGATGTTACATGATGAACATGATGTTACATGATGAACATGATGAACATGATGTTACATGATGTTACATGATGAACATGATGTTACATGATGTAACATGATGAACATGATGTTACATGATGAACATGATGTTACATGATGAACATGATGAACATGATGTTACATGATGAACATGATGAACATGATGTTACATGATGAACATGATGTTACATGATGAACATGATGAACATGATGTTACATGATGAACATGATGTTACATGATGAACATGATGTTACATGATGAACATGATGAACATGATGAACATGATGTTACATGATGAACATGATGAACATGATGAACATGATGTTACATGATGAACATGATGTTACATGATGAACATGATGAACATGATGAACATGATGTTACATGATGAACATGATGTTACATGATGAACATGATGAACATGATGAACATGATGAACATGATGTTACATGATGAACATGATGAACATGATGTTACATGATGAACATGATGTTACATGATGAACATGATGAACATGATGAACATGATGTTACATGATGAACATGATGTTACATGATGAACATGATGAACATGATGAACATGATGTTACATGATGAACATGATGTTACATGATGAACATGATGAACATGATGTTACATGATGAACATGATGTTACATGATGAACATGATGAACATGATGAACATGATGAACATGATGAACATGATGTTACATGATGAACATGATGTTACATGATGAACATGATGAACATGATGTTACATGATGAACATGATGTTACATGATGAACATGATGTTACATGATGAACATGATGAACATGATGAACATGATGTTACATGATGAACATGATGAACATGATGAACATGATGTTACATGATGAACATGATGTTACATGATGAACATGATGAACATGATGAACATGATGTTACATGATGAACATGATGTTACATGATGAACATGATGAACATGATGAACATGATGTTACATGATGAACATGATGTTACATGATGAACATGATGTTACATGATGTTACATGATGAACATGATGAACATGATGAACATGATGAACATGATGAACATGATGTTACATGATGAACATGATGTTACATGATGAACATGATGAACATGATGAACATGATGTTACATGATGAACATGATGTGTCGTGTGCATCGTCCCGACTTACAGAAAACATAAACGGCTCCTCTGTCACAGAGCCTTGGGTCGGTTGTCACTCAAACATTAATGCTCGTCATCCTCTTGTCTCCACATATTATTCTGTTTGTGAACATGACGATGTACCTCGATTGGCTTGAATTAGGAAAACAGTACACAAAAGTACACAGAGTACACTTCCTAAAACACATTTTTATAGACTGGCTTTGATGTGACGTCGTCGCTTTTACGTTTTATTTCTATTTCTTTGATTTCACTCAATGATTTGTCTTTGTAAACTCTGTTTTTAAAGGTGCTATATTCATGAAGTTATAGTTATTATCATAGAATTGTGTTTGCAGCTCAGTTTGGATTGGCGCGGCGGTGACATGTGACCATCACGTAACAGCGAGGTGATGAATGTGCTGCGACATGTGGACATATATGGACAGAACATGACGGACTCGCTCTCCTGCGTGTGAGGCCCTCGTCCTGTCACCAGCAGCGTGATTGTTTCCAACATTCATTCCATGACAACAAGGTTCCTCTTTCTGTGGAGCTGCAGTGTATAAGATCCCAACTCCTCCGGCTCATTCATCGGCAGCCGAGCTCCGGAGTCGGGTGAAGACTTTGAAGATGTGGACGACTCTCTCTGCCCGGCGTTGGATGTGTCTGCTCGCCCTGACTGTCCTGATGCTCTTCTCTGCATCTCAAGGTAAAACTCAACACCTGGATTCATCTGCAACTTGTGCAGACGCAGCTTTAGTCTTCTGCAGTTTGAATACCACACAGAAACGGTGTTAGGATAAAGACAGAAAACTATTGGTTTCAGTGATTTTTCAAGCGAAGAATGACACGTATTTGCTGGTTCCAGGTTCCTAAATGTGAGAGTTTGCTGCTGTTCTCCTTCGTATATGATAACACACGGAATATATTTGGGTTTTGGACTGTTGATCAGACAACAGAAGGACTTTAAAAATGTCACATTGGGCTCTGAGAAGTTCTAACGAGCAAGCTGTCTTTACTTTCTGACATTATTAATCATTAGCGTCTACTTACAGGATGCAAAAAAAGGGTTTGATGTAATGACTTAAAGAATACATCTGTAAGTTATTATGAGGCTCACGATGAATTAAATTAACATTCATTTCTTAATGTGTACATTTATATATTTGCTTCACTGTCTACTGATTTAGTTATTGTCCTGCTCCTTTTGTCTTTTTATTTATTTATATCTTCTCTAAACCCGACATGTGATACGGGAAACATTTCAACTTAAAGGTTTCCGAAATGTTATGTTTAAATATGCAAATGAGGCATTATCTAATGGCAGCGTCAGGTGAATTTAGGAGAAATCTACAGACGCAAGTAGACAAAGCAGTGAAATGAACCCCTGGATGAGTATTCTGGATGTTCTGCAGTCATGGTACCTCCCAGTGTGTAACAGGTATATTAACCACCAGAACGATGGCGTCATGCTGAATAAAGAGTATTTCCTCTCTGTGTGTGTGTTGCAGCGGATTCCTCCGGTCAGAGCGTACCTTGCTGTAGAAACTTCAGCTCCAGGAAGATCCAGGTCATCAGAGAGTGCTACGAGCAGCAGCCACGGAAGAACTGCGACCACGCCTTCCTGTAAGCACGCCGTGTGACTAATGGACACCAACGGCTGCCTTCGTCCTGAAAACAAATGCTGTGTTATGAGATCATTGAGCTTCTTTCAGGTCCATTTGGTTGCAGAGGGGAATCTGTGAAATGATAAATGTTTCCGTGATCTTGATAAGAACCAAACATTCAGGTGATGAAAAGTGTTTTTGTGTCTGTTTCCAGGATTACGAACAGGAAGGGCCGGTGGTGCATCAGACCGGAGGCTGCGTGGCTCAAAGCGAAGATAGCGACGGTGAGAATCCCTCAGAGCATCTCCACCAGCTTCAGAGAACAGAACGTCATGTTGAGCTCCAGAGCAGCTCAGTCCCTGACTATACTGCGCTCAACGTTCACGTCTGGAGAGTCTGAGTTCTTCCTAAAACCTCGTCAAGCATTTTGTATCATTGTTCTAGGCCTCGTCTCATTGTTCTAGGCCTCGTCTCATTGTTCTAGGCCTTATATCATTGTTCTAGGCCTTGTCTCATTGTTCTAGGCCTTGTCTCATTGTTCTAGGCCTTATATCATTGTTCTAGGCCTTATATCATTGTTCTAGGCCTTGTCTCATTGTTCTAGGCCTTGTCTCATTGTTCTAGGCCTTGTATCATTGTTCTAGGCCTTGTATCATTGTTCTAGGCCTTGTCTCATTGTTCTAGGCCTTGTATCATTGTTCTAGGCCTTGTCTCATTGTTCTAGGCCTTGTATCATTGTTCTAGGCCTTATATCATTGTTCTAGGCCTTGTATCATTGTTCTAGGCCTTGTCTCATTGTTCTAGGCCTTGTCTCATTGTTCTAGGCCTTGTCTCATTGTACGTTTCCTGTTTCCTCTCCTCCTCTCTGCAGGGAAGTCTACGCTGTCCTCCCGATCTGTCCTTTTAAAAGACGTCGTGAAGACAAAACGTCCCGGCGCAGCAGCTACCCACAACATTCTACTATTTATTCCTTTTACCTAAATATCTATTTAAAATCTAAGTTATTTTTTCTATTTCTGTGTATTGTAAGGCATTATTTTTTTAAAGGTTGTCGAGAAGAGAGACGGCAGTTTGTTATTATTTGAACCTGGAACCAAAAATAAATCAAGTTGAATGGATTGAAGCTGTTGTCTGGTGGTATGAACGGGGTTCTGTGCTTTTATACCAAACCAGACTGTAAGGATTGTAATAAAGCACTTATAATAGAAAAGATAGATATTCAGATAGATATAAAGGTGACATTACAACACAGATCAAGAAACAAAGATAAAAGGGTAAAAAAAGTGCAATTTGGTGACAACAGACTTTACGTTTAGGCCCGGAACTTTTGAACATTAAGTTTTAAAAAATCACTTTTTCTTGGACTCTATTGTTCCAGACGAATCCATCGCGATAAGCTGCGTCCACTTGCATTGATATTGTTCTTCCACAGTTTTGAGCTGTGTCCAAATCTGTTTTTGTTTAGCTTCTATTTCTACAATGTTTTAGCAAACGTCACTACATTTGGGATCCATGGTCTCTGGATCGAGTCAGGAGAATTGACTTTTCAGATTTTTAAGTCAAAGCTGTAGATGGGCCTCAAAGTTTGCTCAAACTCTGTGGACAGAGTTTATATTGCCGAAATATATCGATAACATCTCCTGAACCGTCTTGGGTTTTGGCCGTCGACATGTTAGTCGGGTTCCTTCCGTCATGGCGGACTGCAGGCATCAGGTTTGAAACGCACCAAAAGCTCCACAGAACCAGCCGTAGTTTAGGCAGAAAGTTGCCATCGAGGCATTCTTTCTGTGTACTGCAGACGGCCCTTCAACCTTTAACTTAATAATGACGTTAAACATTAAACGTCACACGATCAAGATGGACGACACGTCGCTCTGTTGGGGTTGTTGGGACGACAGAAACAGCTCACAGTGGTGTTACAGAGCGACGCTTCTCTTGCCTCACAAACAATCTCTGACAAACAAACTGTCGTCCACAGCAGATGATCCACACACTCCGCTATCTTCTGGGTGTGTTGCGTCACCACAGCTTGATTATTTCAAATACAGGAACAATGGTTCCTCTTTCAACGTGAAGCTGCAGTTCACAGCTTCACTCATCACTCCGGTCAATGAGCAGTTGGTGTCTGAATAAAGAAGCCGTAAACAGATCCAGAGTCAGTGTTCTGAAGATGTGGTGGACTCTCTGTGCCAGGACCGGTCTGCTCTCTGTGGCTGCTGTGATGCTCTTCTCTGCAGCAGAAGGTGCGGCTCCTCATTCATGTGTTTGCTTTGTGTGAATGGAGAATAGGAAAGTGCAGGTGTGCTGTCTGCTTATAGTGACTGTAGCTCAGGGCCTTCATGTAACAAGTATGAGGACAAATATCTCTGTTTTTGGGGTTTTAATAACTAATTCATGTTTCTTTATTTCGTCCAACATACAAGGTACCATAAATATAATTTAATAATAATTCGGGTCCATTTTATCTCGCGGACACTGAAACCATTGCAAAAACCCTTAAACCTTTAAATCATAGTCAAGATATGAAAACAAAAAGCAGACATCAAGTGGCAAACATCCCATCATGTCTCTGTATGCAGGTGTACAGTTTATTCCTTTAAAATATGAAACATTTAAACATTCATGTAAGACTAGGACTGACAATCAGCGACTTCTTTGAAATAAGCGTCTGGTCCTTCCAGCACTCTCCTCGTTTCTTCAGTTTAACGCAACGCTCACCCGCCAAGCGTTGCGTCGGCTGAAAGAGTCGCTGGTCTTTGTAATAGTTCCTCATCTCAGCGCTGCGATAAAAGACGAACCAAAGTGGTTTCTTCCAAATGTGTAGTTAACTGCTAAATTATCTCCACTGCAGCTCAGCAAGGAAGCACTAAGACCTGTTTATTTATGTCTTTATTCTTTTGTTCTGTATCTTGTACGACAACATTTTTAATAATTCACCACATTTATTATTACTTCCCTTGAATGTCTTGGCATGATTTTAAAGAAGACACTACTTTGTGCTGACCTCTGCACGTTTTGCGTGAAAAACAAAAACAACATCTGTGCTTTTATTTGCATTTAATCTTCTCCCATCAAACGCTGGACGTAAACATGAATTTAAGATGAGGCAGTAAAGACTAGAGAGCATCATGTGACGGTATCACACCCCCCCCCCCCCTCTTTGTTGAAGAACCTATAACTTGTTATTTTAGTGTAAATTAAAGTGTTTAACAGTCACGCTCACTATTTCAGTGAGTAAACATCCCTGAATAATGACAGCGTCTCTCTCTGTGTTGTTCTGTCACAGTAGATGCATCCATACATCTACCCTGCTGTGACAGAGGACGCGACAGGACAACAGCTCCAATCGCAGAGTGTTATAAACCGGCCTGCAGGACACCTTACTTCCTGTAAGCACACAGCTGGGCATGAAATACCAAACCTGACCAAAGCATTGTCTTGCCAACAACAACAGATGAAACTGAGCTGCACTCTGAATTCAAATGTTTAATGAGAGGTGTTCTGGAAAAGAGCGTCAGACAAACGGTAATTATTAATGGCTGATTGTTTTATTCCTCTGTTTCCCGTTTCCAGAGTTAGAACTCAGTCGGGTGGATTGGAGTGTATCAACCAAAACTCTGAGTGGCTCAAGAAGACGCTGGAGAAGGTGAGAATCAGCCATTCAACGAGTTTACAGCCACGCTAGCAGGAGTCCTCCGCCTGGTCCCGCCCTACTGTGCTGTGATTGGCTCGTACGGCTGTGCTGTGATTGGCTCGTACTAATGTGCTGTGATTGGCTCGTACTGCTGTGCTGTGATTGGCTCGTACTACTGTGCTGTGATTGGCTAGTACTACTGTGCTGTGATTGGCTCGTACTACTGTGCTGTGATTGGCTCGTACTGCTGTGCTGTGATTGGCTCGTACTACTGTGCTGTGATTGGCTCGTACTACTGTGCTGTGTTTGGCTCGTACTGCTGTGCTGTGATTGGCTCGTACTACTGTGCTGTGATTGGCTCGTACTACTGTGCTGTGATTGGCTCGTACTACTGTGCTGTGATTGGCTCGTACTACTGTGCTGTGATTGGCTCGTACTACTGTGCTGTGATTGGCTAGTACTGCTGTGCTGTGATTGGCTAGTACTCGTTGCCTCTGTTCTTCTCATTTTGCTCGCGGGATAAGTTTCTGCAACAAGTGGGTTTGGATCTCAAGGAGATTCCCAGCAGAGTCAAACTTCACCCATGTGCCCTAAATGTCTGTCACCAATGTAGCATGAAAGTGGAATTAGCAAGCTAGCTAGCTAACTAGCCACCCGCTAAATGAGTAAACTTAAAACAACTTGAGGCCTCATCCAAACACTTGTCACAGTGTATAAAGCATATCGCTATCGGCAGATGAGTGGCAACTTTGTTCGGCTCATTTTCGGTAACCAGTGTAGCATTAAAGCACGGTGGAGCTAGTGAGCTAGCTAGCTAAGCAGCCAGTCTGAATCCAATGACAAGGCAATCCATCCAATAGTTATCCAGATATTTCACAAATGTCAACAAGTCGCTTGGTAATAAAATAATACAATTCCCACTATGGCTTTTAACAAGTTTTAATTATTACTCGTGTGGAAGATCAGGCCTTTAATGCGTTGACGTGCATTAAAAAACTATCCAGGTAAAAGTAGGGAAGTGACTCTTTTGGTGACACACATAACAAGCGTAGTGACTCAACTAAACAATTCCCTTTGTAGTTTACAAATGTTCTTCAAAGCGCAGAGCTTTTCTTTTAAAGACAACAAAGTAAACAGGAATAAACAATAAGATCATAAACAGCTCACAAGTCTTGTCTCTCTGTCTTCCCTCGCAGGGAAAGATGAAATGTCGTCCTGCGCTTCAGAGTTCCAAACGCAGATCTAAAGTCCTGGATGAAGACGTTTCGGCATAATCAACACTTCCAGACAAAGGAGCGACTCGGATCAGTTCTGCTGAAAATTTCCATTTCAAGTTACATTTCTTTTAGCGCTTAAAAACAATCCAAGCCTTTATTGTTATAGTCGATTTGACTGAATTATGTCACAGTGATCCTTTTGGAGTTGAACCAAAAAATAAATGGATTAATTTGCTGATGACTCATGTTTTTTCACACATAAACCTGGTGGTACAGCAGGAGTTCACTGCGTGATTTGGGAAATAAATCCCTTTAAATAAATGAATAGAACGTCTTTGTTGTCACTGACGGTCACACAAAAATATGCATTTACTGTGACCTATGTACACAGTAAGATATTGCAGATTTGCTGAGTTGTACTGGCTCTATCTACAAGTAATCAATAAATACAGGACTACGTTTGTATGAAGGAACAGACTGAGATGTGGTTGAAATGTAAAACATTAAAGCAGATGTTACGACGGTAAGATGGAGCATGAATGAGGCCTCTGTAAAGGCCAGTAAAGGTGGATCAAAGCATTCAAAATAGATTAAATAGTACATACATGCATATATATATATATATATATATATATATATATATGCATGTACATATATATAAATGCATGTATGTATAGACATGAGGAAGAAATGCCACCATCGTCTGCATGTGAGTCTCTCTGGAAACACTGGCCATGACAACATCGGTTCCTCTTTCAACGTGAGGCTGCAGTTCACAGCTTCACTCATCACTCCGGTCAATGAGCAGTTGGTGTCTGAATAAAGAAGCCGGAAACAGATCCAGAGTCAGCGTTCTGCTCTCTGTGGCTGCTGTGATGCTCTTCTCTGCAGCAGAAGGTGCGGCTCTTCATTCATGTGTTTGCTTTGTGTGAGTTTATTCACTCAGGACTGATGTTTAATGTAGTTATGTGTCTGTGTTCAATGCAATGAATATGTGGCAGAATATTTTATGATCTTGTTAAACTATTGGGTGCTATTTGACATTTCTTATTTTTAAACTTTCCAAACTTTGCTTTTAAAACCGTGACCACCGAACCACTGAGGTAAAACTACAAACGAGGAAGAACTACATTTCTTTCCTTTTGAAATGAATTGCAGCCTGACGCAGGAATAAAGAACAAGGACAACGAGAAAGATCCTCTTCTCTGCGTAACTGCCAGTGAGTAACAGTCAATGAGTAGAACACGCTCGAATGACAGCGTCGCTCTCTTTGTGCTGCAGTCCATTCACTAAACATCTGTCCTGCTGCCATCAAACCCCAGCTCCAAAGTCTGTCCAGCACATCCAGCTGTGTTATGAGCAGGAAGTGCGACACGGCTGCAGGCACCACGCCGTCGTGTGAGTACAGCAACTGTGTATGTAGCACAGTAGAAAGTACTACATGTACCTCTGAGGTGTAGTACAGTAGAAAGTACAACATGTACCTCTGAGGTGTAGTACAGTAGAAAGTACTACATGTACCTCTGAGATGTAGTACAGTAGAAAGTACTATATGTACCTCTGAGGTGTAGTACAGTAGAAAGTACTACATGTACCTCTGAGATGTAGTACAGTAGAAAGTACAACATGTACCTCTGAGGTGTAGTACAGTAGAAAGTACTATATGTACCTCTGAGATGTAGTACAGTAGAAAGTACTATATGTACCTCTGAGATGTAGTACAGTAGAAAGTACAACATGTACCTCTGAGATGTAGTACAGTAGAAAGTACAACATGTACCTCTGAGGTGTAGTACAGTAGAAAGTACTATATGTACCTCTGAGATGTAGTACAGTAGAAAGTACAATATGTACCTCTGAGATGTAGTACAGTAGAAAGTACAACATGTACCTCTGAGATGTAGTACAGTAGAAAGTACAACATGTACCTCTGAGGTGTAGTACAGTAGAAAGTACTATATGTACCTCTGAGATGTAGTACAGTAGAAAGTACAATATGTACCTCTGAGATGTAGTACAGTAGAAAGTACAACATGTACCTCTGAGATGTAGTACAGTAGAAAGTACAACATGTACCTCTGAGGTGTAGTACAGTAGAAAGTACAACATGTACCTCTGAGGTGTAGTACAGTAGAAAGTACTACATGTACCTCTGAGGTGTAGTACAGTAGAAAGTACTACATGTACCTCTGAGATGTAGTACAGTAGAAAGTACAACATGTACCTCTGAGGTGTAGCACAGTAGAAAGTACTACATGTACCTCTGAGGTGTAGCACAGTAGAAAGTACTACATGTACCTCTGAGGTGTAGTACAGTAGAAAGTACAACATGTACCTCTGAGGTGTAGTACAGTAGAAAGTACTACATGTACCTCTGAGGTGTAGTACAGTAGAAAGTACAACATGTACCTCTGAGGTGTAGTACAGTAGAAAGTACAACATGTACCTCTGAGGTGTAGTACAGTAGAAAGTACTACATGTACCTCTGAGGTGTAGTACAGTAGAAAGTACTACATGTACCTCTGAGATGTAGTACAGTAGAAAGTACAACATGTACCTCTGAGGTGTAGTACAGTAGAAAGTACTATATGTACCTCTGAGATGTAGTACAGTAGAAAGTACTATATGTACCTCTGAGATGTAGTACAGTAGAAAGTACAACATGTACCTCTGAGATGTAGTACAGTAGAAAGTACAACATGTACCTCTGAGGTGTAGTACAGTAGAAAGTACAACATGTACCTCTGAGGTGTAGTACAGTAGAAAGTACTACATGTACCTCTGAGATGTAGTACAGTATAAAGTACTATATGTACCTCTGAGGTGTAGTACAGTAGAAAGTACAACATGTACCTCTGAGATGTAGTACAGTAGAAAGTACAACATGTACCTCTGAGGTGTAGTACAGTAGAAAGTACAACATGTACCTCTGAGGTGTAGTACAGTAGAAAGTACAACATGTACCTCTGAGGTGTAGTACAGTAGAAAGTACTACATGTACCTCTGAGGTGTAGTACAGTAGAAAGTACTACATGTACCTCTGAGATGTAGTACAGTAGAAAGTACAACATGTACCTCTGAGATGTAGTACAGTAGAAAGTACAACATGTACCTCTGAGGTGTAGCACAGTAGAAAGTACTACATGTACCTCTGAGGTGTAGTACAGTAGAAAGTACAACATGTACCTCTGAGGTGTAGTACAGTAGAAAGTACTATATGTACCTCTGAGATGTAGTACAGTAGAAAGTACTATATGTACCTCTGAGATGTAGTACAGTAGAAAGTACAACATGTACCTCTGAGGTGTAGTACAGTAGAAAGTACAACATGTACCTCTGAGATGTAGTACAGTAGAAAGTACTACATGTACCTCTGAGGTGTAGTACAGTAGAAAGTACAACATCATGATGAAGTCTCTGCAGCGCTACAACGTTAAATATCAGAATCTCTGCCTTCGCCGGACTTTTAAAAGCAATCGACTTGCAGCGTTCCTGTGCGCCGCTCTGGGTCTGAGGCTTCAGGCTCGTTTGTGACCCAGTTGGTTGTCCGTCCTTGGTTATGTGGGGAAGACGTCTCAAGTCTCTTACTTGTCACTTCCTCGATTCCGGTTGAACCGGTTTCAACTTCCGGAAATCCTCACTTGAACCGGAAGTTGGAAATGACAAATAAGAGCCTTGGGATGTACCCATGGTATCCCAGCATGCATCATTTCCTCTATTTTACTTTTCTAAATTTGGACAATTTTTGTGCAGCTCTTCTTTGCCCCACCTGATGGCGGCACAGCTGTGATGAACACTGACTGATTCCATGTGTCTGGTTTCAGTGCTGACACATGAAGCTCAGCTTCAGAGGTTCGTCCTGCCGGAGGAGGAGACAAGGAGTGAGGAAAGGATCAAACACCTGGAAGGTTGGGCTGAAAGTTAGTCAAATAAATCTAGCAATACAACAATATCATGTCTGCCCTTCACAAACTAAAACCACCTGAACAATACACACTTACAAGATATTATATAATATAAGATATTATACCTCGATTCAAAAGACGACTACAGGTTTACACAAACACAAACATAAACATAAACATGAACACACACATGAACACAAACACAAATATAAACACAAATGTTGGGATCAATAGGGGCTTGTGTTTGAGTTATCAGCTTTTAAGAAACTGAATTCTTGACATCAATAGAATTATTAATGTGAATAACAATTATTAATGATTATTAATAATAACGGGGCACCACCCTGCGGACAGGGACCGATAACCAAACGATAAAACTAAGTCTCATAATTAGTAGTCACTCATCAGTGACAGTGAAGGTGTGAAATCCGAGCGCAGGCTACAACATACAGATCATCACATACATATGCACCATTAATCACAGACGACTGCTCTTTAAAGTATACTAGAGTTTATTAAATTAGAATAATAAAAGATCAGATCAATTAATATCGCAATCAACAAACGCCATTATACAATCTTATGTACCTAATATCTAAAGAAATGAAATAAAAGAGGAGGAGGGTGTGTATATAAGTATGTGTGTATGTGTATGTGTGTGTGTGTGTGTCTGTGTATAAAAGGAAGGGGGGTGAGGGCCCTTAACACTCACAGTCAAAGACTGCTAAGATGGCCGCTGGCCACCAAGCCGAAGGGGGTGAGACTGTGGGTTAAAAGGGGAAGGGCTTAAGGTATTACCGCTGAACACCACCAGATGGCGTAGTCGAGGGACTTAGACAAACTGGGGGGGGGGGTGAACCTTAAGATGCTACCGTGACCCACCACTAGATGGCCTAGTCGAGTGACTTGGGCAAACTGGCGGAGGAGAGGGGGGGGGTCGCTGTGTGTGAGCACGTGTGAGAGAGAGAGGGTCAGAGAGAGAGGGGGTCACCTCCTGCTGTGTTGGCAGGAGGGTGAGCCAAGAAAAGGTGGAGAGAAATCGTAAGTCAACATAAATCAAACTTCTGCTGCGATATCCTGAGGAGCATAAGTACGTTATTCTCTCATGCATAAGCATACCGTTGTCGTCTTGAACTGTCGGCAGCTTACGCAGTGATGAACACGGCCCTCCGCTCACTCACAGAGTCGAGTTAATGAAGAGAGAAATATCCCACAAAGTTGAATACAAATGAATGAAAATAATCCCAAAGAAAACAGTCACTGCAGTTAATACACAATACAAACGGAACTTCTCTGGTCCGTGAGGTTTGTGTATTTACCTCCGTATACTGCGACGGTGTCTTTAACGCGAACAGAATACGGGCAATGCACAGTGGAGCGGAGCTGGGGCCCGCTGAGTGTTGCGCAATACCTTGATATTACGCAATAGTAACGAAACACACAAGAACACGGGAATATCAACATATACATGAATTAACTTGAATGAACTTTAAGTTAATTTAAGCTAAGCTAGCCCAGATGCACAATGAACTCACGTTGGAGACGCTTCTTTGTGGCGGGGAGAGTGGCCGCTGAGAATCGTGCTTTCTTTGTCCTGAAGGAAAAAGTGGGGCTGCTTGTAGATCAGCGCGGCTGTTTAAGCGGCGGCTGTTTCGGTCCGTTGACGCGGCTCGTTCTGGAGCTGGCGCTGGACGTGATCAATCCTCGCTGCAGAGAGGATGATTTAACATCGGATTGAGACGCTGTGGTCCGTACGTCTCATCGGAAATCTTCGGGAAGGAGCGAGTTTTTCAGCTGCTGCTTTGCCGGAATGTGCACAAAAAGAAAACACGGGGAGGAATCGTGGAAGAAATTCGTCCCGGTGGAGTGAGAGGGCCTTGACTCAAAAAGACAACACGGCTACTTCGGCCAGCGAAGATAGCGTTGTGACCTGACAGGGTTTGCAGGCCTTCGTCGACAGCGCGATGCTGGCGGGGGGGAGAAAGCTGATGCGTCTCCTTGCGTCCCAGGGACGGATGTCCAGGGTGAAGAACAGCGATTGCTCCCTTGCTCGACCGAGGTCGAGGGGAAAAAGCGTGGAGGTGTGAATTGCAGTTAGTTTTGTTGAACACTGGTTGAACCACAGGGGTCCTGGTGCTGTCTTGGCTCTCGGCCAATGAGGTTGCAGCGGTGCTCTCAGGTGACTTCAGGAACCATAGTTTTTTGGGGGGGGGGGGTAATTCACACCCTAATGTGAAAGTCCTTCAGAGGGGGTTTGGTGCTCATCAAACCACAATCAGGATGAAACCTTTGCTTGCAAAAGGGAAGGCCTGATTTTCTTTGTTCACAGCACATGTGCAGCCATATGCTCAGACCCCAACACAAACATAAATATAAACCTAAACATGAACACACACATGAACACAAACATGAACACAAACACAAATATAAACACAAACATAAATATAAACACAAACATAAACATGAACACACACATGAACACAAACATGAACACAAACACAAATATAAACACAAACATAAATATAAACACAAACATAAACATGAACACAAACACACACACAAACACAACCATAAACACAAACATGAACACAAACACAAATATAAACACAAACATAAATATAAACATAAACATGAACACACACATGAACACAAACATGAACACAAACACAAATATAAACACAAACATAAATATAAACACAAACATAAACATAAACATGAACACAAACACACACACAAACACAAACATAAATATAAACACAAACATAAACATAAACATACATATAAACACAAACACACAAACACAAACATAAATATAAACACAAACACACAAACACAAACATAAATATAAACACAAACACACAAACACAAACATAAATATAAACACAAACACACAAACACAAACATAAATATAAACACAAACACACAAACACAAACATAAATATAAACACAAACACAAACATAAATATAAACACACAAACACAAATATAAACACAAACACAAACATAAGCACACATCAACAAACACAAACAAACAAACATAAACACAAACAAATATAAACACACACATAAACAAACACAAACAAACACAAATATAAACACAAACAAATATAAACACAAACACAACCAGAAACAAACATAAATATAAAGATAAACATATAAACACAAACATGGTAGAGACCTGTCAATCACAGTAGCCCCGCCCTAAAGCATCCCCTGCTTTATGGTCTGTTAGAGACCTGTCAATCACAGTAGCCCCGCCCTAAAGCATCCCCTGCTTTATGGTCTGTGTGACTCTAAATGGACCATCATGTACTAAATGAACATCATGCTGTATTGAAGAAGACTTGAAACTAGAGATTGAGACATAAACTCATGTTTACAATGTTTACTGAGGGAATAAATCAAGAGAGAAGTAGAGTCATTTTCTATAGACTTCTATACAACCAGAGGAGTGAGCAGGCTGAAACCTTTATGAACTACGAACAAACATGAAACGGAACGTCTGAGATGTTTCTCTGAAGCTGCTCAGCGAGAGGATGTCTCCTGAGGGGGCAGCTGCTGCTGTGGTTCTCACGTTGATTCTTATCACTCGTCGCTTCGCGTCGTGTTGTGAGAAACAGACGACAGCAGCAGGTGTGAACACAACAGCCACTTCAGCTCAAACCCACCATCTTTCTGAGAGCGAGATCCTGGAAATGATCTGTTGACTCAGTGGAAGTGTGAACGCGTGCAACGCACAAGGAATCCAGTCAGACAAGAAAGGAAATAATTGAGGAAATAGATTCACCTTTCTCAGCCCCACCTAACCTAAGAGTTTAAGAGCTCTCTCTAATATATATATATATATATATATATATATATAAATATAACTATTTATATCTAAAAGGTCAGCAGGAAACAGAGCATCAACACACCCGTTTCCATCAGCTGATGAAGCCCATGTGACACGGATGGGAAGTCGCACTGACCACATCCAGAGGATACTATCATCCATGGTCCATGCTGCCGCAGACGGCCTGTCTGGCTGTTTTAGGCATTCTGCTGACAGGAAACTGACCGTCATCTCATCACGTCCTGTGAAACAGTGTGATGAGATGACGAGGCATCAGCCTCCCCAACCGAAAGCATTAGTAAGCCGTCGAATGCTGATATCAACGGTAATATCTGTGTCACATGACCCAGTCATCCCTCCTGAACTCTGGCTTATGTGCATGATTACTTCTCCTTTTGCTGCAACTTCAAGCAGCTACTGGAGGGGGGGGGGGGAGGGGCAGGAAGCAGTCGAGGGGTTAACTGTTTGTCGAAATATTGTCCTTGCTCTGCAAGTGGAAACTATGAAGTCACACATTTTCCAAAGTAGAATGAATTTCTTCAAAACCCTCCGTCTGACGCCTGTTTCCCTGCAGCCCGGAACCTTTCATACAGCAGGACGAGGCAGCGGTGCAAACTCACTACAGGGTTCAAGAGATGTGCGTCATTTCATATCAATAAAACAACGTCACGTTTGATCAACAGAAGGAAAGAAGTTGCTTTACATTCAGAAACTTCAGCATCGGGGACAAAGCACCACGTGGGTGGAGCTGAACACCGACACAGATCAGAGACATGCATACAGTACAAAGTATGTACTGTATACAGTACATACTTTGTACTGTATACATACTTTGTACTACAGTACATACATTGTACTGTATACAGTACAATGTATGTAAATAATGAAGATGAACCGATGAGCAGCATGGATAAGAGCACTACATCTATTGAATCCTAACGTTACCCGTCTCTACTGGTACTGGGCTATTTCATCAGATACCTTGAATGGTGGCCCGATTACATTTCACCTGGTCCAGTGTATTTCTGTGTATTTCTGTGTATTTCTGTGTATTTCTGTGTATTTTTCTGTATTTTTCTGTGTATTTCTGTGTATTTCTGTGTATTATGAGATTACAGCCTCTTGGACGTCCATCACATCCCTCTTGATACGTGAACATGAAAAGCATCTTCTGTCTGCTGAGAGTCATCTTCATGTGAACGGCGCTGAACTCAGGCGGCCTTCATGCATCAACTCTGCACTGGTGGTAAACCGCAAGATATGGAGAGACGCTGAATGTGTGAATATATATATGTGTATACATGTATACATATGTACGTGAAGAAGAAAGGAAATAACGTCTCTCCGTCGTGTACACACCACGCGCTTCCTGACCAGGCCAATCAGTGAGATCAATAAACAGTGTTTCATGCAAACTCACTGTGTTGGCAATACAAATATAAATCTAGTCCAGATAAGTTTCAATGGCTTCTCTGATATTATATCTGACATTGACGTAAATCATCTAAAAGGACTCAGCTCTTTGCTGACACAACACGGAGTGTCCAGAGATGAGTCACTTCCAGACATGGACTGTTCCAGAACAGTTGTGGGAAACTCTCTGCAAGTAAGAACTCATCGTCCAGCATGTGAAGCCCGGTGGAAACACCCCGCGTGTTGCAAACCAAGAGGGAGAAGTGAGGCCTCTGAGAGGAAAGTAGGAAGGAAGTCTGGTTTATTTTGATCCGAGTGAGAGCTGCTGAATGAACCGTTCAATCCAAATGAGTCCGCACACTTGGTGTGAAAAATGGAAACGTAAAGAAAACAGCTGAAGCTTTCAGTTCATACGTTTAGTATGAGCTGCACCTTCATGCTACCAGACACGTATTTTAAAATAAATCTCATTTCAAAGTAACTTTTTCTTTGGTTGAACTTCTCTTTCTTCTCCAAACTACACACAGTCGATCTTTACTAGCGGTGGAACGAAATAGCATTTTATCACGATAAAACATCGTAAATTCTCTGGATAATCGTGAATATCGTCACGAGCGACTTGACGAAGCTTTCTATGAAGCTATAATGTGGAAGAATAAAGAGTTAACGTGTAAGAAAGAACATGAGCTACGATCTCCTTATTTTAAGATTGAACTACAGTAAAGATGTGTCCGATCTGTGATGCCACACTTTTATGCCCTCCCTGTTCCTGGACCAGGTGCTCCGCATCAGGTAATCTGCTCTCTAGGGACAGAGGGACAAGAGCATACTTGCAGTGATTAGGGACTGGGGCCGTCACAGAAGTATTAGTGGTATTAGTATTTAAGTATGTTTTCGTACGAGTTTCAGGCATATTGTGATGATTATCGGGATAATATCGTGAAGCATGATTATTTTGGTCATGTGGTCTTTTGCCGAAAATAACTCAGAATCTTTGTAATATCAAAGCTGTTATCTGTTTCACACTAACGTGATGAGTGTACCTGATCTGTTTCATGCTAACGTGATGAGTGTATCTGATCTGTTTCACGCTAACGTGATGAGTGTATCTGATCTGTTTCACGCTAACGTGATGAGTGTATCTGATCTGTTTCACGCTAACGTGATGAGTGTATCTGATCTGTTTCACGCTAACGTGATGAGTGTATCTGATCTGTTTCACGCTAACGTGATGAGTGTATCTGATCTGTTTCACGCTAACGTGATGAGTGTACCTGATCTGTTTCACGCTAACGTGATGAGTGTATCTGATCTGTTTCACGCTAACGTGATGAGTGTATCTGATCTGTTTCACGCTAACGTGATGAGTGTATCTGATCTGTTTCACGCTAACGTGATGAGTGTACCTGATCTGTTTCACGCTAACGTGATGAGTGTACCTGATCTGTTTCACGCTAACGTGATGAGTGTATCTGATCTGTTTCACGCTAACGTGATGAGTGTACCTGATCTGTTTCACGCTAACGTGATGAGTGTATCTGATCTGTTTCATGCTAACGTGATGAGTGTACCTGATCTGTTTCACGCTAACGTGATGAGTGTACCTGATCTGTTTCACGCTAACGTGATGAGTGTATCTGATCTGTTTCACGCTAACGTGATGAGTGTATCTGATCTGTTTCACGCTAACGTGATGAGTGTACCTGATCTGTTTCACGCTAACGTGATGAGTGTATCTGATCTGTTTCACGCTAACGTGATGAGTGTACCTGATCTGTTTCACGCTAACGTGATGAGTGTATCTGATCTGTTTCACGCTAACGTGATGAGTGTATCTGATCTGTTTCACGCTAACGTGATGAGTGTATCTGATCTGTTTCATGCTAACGTGATGAGTGTACCTGATCTGTTTCACGCTAACGTGATGAGTGCACCTGATCTGTTTCACGCTCACGTGATGAGTGTATCTGATCTGTTTCACGCTAATGTGATGAGTGTATCTGATTTGTTTAACATGATGAGTGTATCTGATCTGTTTAACGTGATGAGTGTATCTGATCTGTTTAACATGATGAGTGTATCTGATCTGTTTAACGTGATGAGTGTATCTGATCTGTTTCACGCTAATGTGATGAGTGTATCTGAGCCAACAGCTGTTTCTCAGAAATGTCCCGTCACCAAACTCAAAGAGAAGATGACTCTTCATGTTAAATACAGAGGACAGGCGGAGCATCGGCTGCAGGTGAATCACCGTTAACGCTTCACACCCAAGATACAAGAAAAGATGTGTGATCGCAGCTTCTCGGTCCGTGTACGTTTTGGTCATCTGTTTTACCGTTAATTCGGAAAAACCAAAATACGGAAATACCATGGTATTCTCGTTTTTCGTTTCAAACCAATAACGGGAAAACGGAAATGGGCGATCGTATTTCCGTTTTTCGTTCTGAATTCAAAAACGGAAAAACCAAGAACCAAAGTCCCCCAAGGTCCGTGTACGTTTTAGTCATCCGTTTTACCGTTCAGTCGGAAATACGGAAATACCATGGTATTCTCGTTTTTCGTTTTTGCAAATCCCTTTTTTGTTTTTTCCTTTAAAACGAGACGCAGAGCACAGCAGGTAACCCGGAACAAGAATATTTCAAAATAAAAGTGAAGGCAATATAATGACCGTATGCAAGAAATTAATACATTAATTAATTAATCTGGGCCGATGGGAGTGCGTTAGCATCAGTAGTTGACTATATGCTGTTTAATATTCATTTATCTATGTATACAGCAATAATCAACTTTTCGATTAATCGGTGCATTGTTTGATGCACTACAGTTCGTGATATAGTTTAATCAAAGTCATTTTCATGTTCAGAGTTGTAGGCACTGATATTTATTTTTCCACCGTATTGTGCTGTTGATTTAGTGAACGTGAAGTAGATGCAAAGTCAAAGTGTTTACCATTTTTACCAGTAGATGACAGTATAAGTGTATTTAAACCATAGATTTAGTCATATTTACCTGTGCCTCTAGGTTATTGATACAGATGTATTTAATGCTGATTATTTCATCTGATATTTGATGTTTATGGTTAATTTGCATTAGTTGTATACATCGTGTATTTACATGTTATATTTGTGTAATTTAAGAACTCAACATACATGGAAGAGCGAGCATGTGTTCATGATCATGAGGCAATAAATATTGACAATTGAAAAAATAAAGATATTTGGTTTATTGTTATTGAACATTAAGCCTAATTGACCTACCTCATTGATTTAATTGTCACACTTAAATCCTGATTTGAATGGTTAAACAGAAGAGATCAAAGGGCCGAGATGAGACGATATAGATGCAATAAAAAAAATACCGTGTAAGATCCCAGTTAACTGATGAACACCTCAGATCTGTTCTGAGAATTGCCACAACCACACTGACACCAAATGTTGACGCACTGGTTAAAAAGGGTGACCAACAACACTGTTCCCACTGACATTAAATGCAAGTTACTTTTTAGGTCATGGCTTTTACTTGGAATTTATATTAGTTCTGAGAATTGCCACAACCAAAACTGACACCAAACGTTGACGCGCTGGTTAAAAAGGGTGACCAACAACACTGTTCCCACTGACATTAAATACAAGTTACTTTTTAGGTCATGGCTTTTACTTGGAATTTATATTAGTTCACACAAACACTCCATTCATCTGCTCCTGGCCCGGCCCGTCTGTCAAATTTTAAAACTCAATGTGGCCCCCGAGCCAAAAAGTTTGCCCAGCCCTGGTTTAAATGATCAGATCCCCTTGCAGGTAGCAGGTGTTTGTGATTCTATACAGGCAGTATGACGCGTTTAAATAAAAAGTTTGGAATTTAATAAAGTAGTAAAGGAAAAACTAAGTTTGCTAGTGTAATGCATGCACAGAAAACACATTGTGATAAGTGTAACCACAAATATTAACAATACCTGATGTAATTCATCTTGTTTTGAACAATAAGATTAAACAATAATAAAAAGTTCAAAAACATTTATTGAATTTCAAATATATATATTTATAATAGTACATTGCAAATACATTGCCAATAATTGTACTATTTGCAAATATATAAAATATACTAACATTGTACATCTAACAATTTGCAAATTAAATCTTTAAACACACTTTCAAATAAATGTAATATAGTGCATTTTCGAGAAATACAACAAAAATATACTTAACAGAGAGCAAAAAAATTCTGATTGAAGTTTACAAACTTCAGGTCATGATCGATGAAGCCGCAGGAAGGCCGTCTTTGAAACCGTCACTGTGCTGCCAGCCAAGGCGTGCTGTATGAGAGAATCAATGGAACACGTTGATGTACAGTTGGAAGATCTCTCCCTACCTATTAGGAATTAATAGACGTTATTCACATATGAATACAATGTGCTTCATTATTTAAAACAGTGCTAGTAGTCTGTACATCCCTCTATGGAGCGGTACCACCAGTGGTGTGGAGGTTCCCATCTCTACTAATTCACATGACTGATGTGTGACACATGTAAATCCCATCACTTCATTTCTGACACATTTTAACTTGACCAGCAGACGATGGTGGGGAAGACGAAAGGAACGTGGTGTCATTTTTCTATCGCCCTTACACTGTGCAACCAACATTTACTTCACAATGACAAGTTAAAGCAAAACAGTTCAGCATTGTTTTAGTTTCTCAAAGTCACAGACATGTTCTATTCAACAGGCGTGAACTGAGTTCTTTGTGCTGGCGCAATGACTTGTTATCACTATTAGTGATATTAGGATCTTAAAACATTTTCTGTAATACAAAACAGTACATGTGGCTGGTTACATTGACTTACCATATACTTCAGAATGAGATGCCCATCATCCTCCTCAGGTTGGATGCCTGGAGGATGGCCGCCCTTTAAGGGTTGAAAGCACTTGTCGCCTGTATAAAAGGATTACAGTTGTTGAAATATCCCTCAAACATTAACATTAACATTTGCATGTTTGTGAAGTCCACACGCTACTAAAACAGTCTCAAAGCTATACTCAAATAGAATTCACCTAGCATTACACTTGAGAGCAATGCCATGTTAGCTTAATGTTAACATACATATCACCTTCACATTATGTTCCCACATAACTAAGCTAGCTCTTGTAACGTTAGCTAAAGTAGCAACTAAGCTAACGTTAGCTGTTGTGGCGTTAGCTAAAGTAGCAAACACACAATTGATAGTCAGCTAAATGATTTTTACTATCAAACACTGTTTTAAAGTGTAAAGAAAACTCTGCTTTAGAACAAATACAACACACCTATGGTTATAAATTGCCTACTTACCGAAAACTGAGACCTGTGGACAGACAGCAGTGCACGAACTGTAGTGCATCAAACACTGCATCAATGCACCAATTAATCTAAGAGTTGATTATTGCTGTGTACATAGATAAATGAATATTAAACAGCATATAGTCAACTACTGATGCTAACGCACTCCCATCGGCCCAGATTAATTAATTAATGTATTAATTTCTTGCATACGGTCATTATATTGCCTTCACTTTTATTTTGAAATATTCTTTTTCGGGTTACCTGCTGTGCTCTGCGTCTCGTTTTAAAGGAAAAAACAAAAAAGGGATTTGCAAAAACGAAAAACGAGAATACCATGGTATTTCCGTATTTCCGACTGAACGGTAAAACAGATGACTAAAACGTACACAGACCTTATTTGACTTTGGTTCTTGGTTTTTCCGTTTTTGAATTCAGAACGAAAAACGGAAATACGACCGCCCATTTCCGTTTTCCCGTTATTGGTTTGAAACGAAAAACGAGAATACCATGGTATTTCCGTATATTGGTTTTTCCCAATTAACGGTAAAACAGATGACCAAAACGTACACGGACCCGGTCTCGTACCAACTGCTGAGTTCCTGTTGGGACGCATCGAACGCAACAGAACCACTGAAGCACCGTTGACTCAGTCAGGAGCCGCCTGCTTCAGACCAGCTGCAGGACTTCCAGCTGTTTAGGTTTTGTTTTCTAGTAAACAGCGGAGCCCAAAGATGCTTTTTACTTTTACATTCAGATCTTTTACGAGAACACAAAGAACTGAAAGCGTGCTGAGAGTGAAAGGTTCTGCTTCCTCACAGCGGTTCTCAACGTCATGTTTCAGTATTTCTGCTTCCTGCTTTTCTTGAGAGGATGCATGCATACATGTGTATGCATTCTTGTCCTGTTACGATACTTAAGCTTGATATATATATATATATATATATATATATATATATATATATATATATATATATATATATATATATATATATATATATATATTAAGAGGGTTAAGAGGGTCGTCTGGGAACCGGAAGGTCAACGGTTCGATCCCCGACTGGGACGTGTCACGTGTCGAAGTGTACCTGAGCAACACACTGAACCCGGCTGCCGATCAATGGCCGCCCACTGCTCCCATACAGGGGTGGGTCAAATGCAGTAGTCAAATTTCGTGTATGTGTAAAAATGTATATGACAATAAAAATGGTTTCTTCTTCTTCTTCATATAAAACTGCGAAATGTATTTACATCCATTCACTCTCCTCTGGAGCTCTGTACTGATTTCTGCTCATTAGGTAACAAAACATGTTCTACTTGTTCCTCTGAAGCGTCGTCGTACTTACTGATACCTAACTTATTGGTAAAGTCACATTCAGAGCCCGTAGTAGAGAATGAATGCATTTGAAAGAGAAACAGTGGAGAACAGGAAACAGGAGGGATGCTCCTGTTCATCAGCCAGACGTGGATATTGGGCGATATCTCGTGGTGCGACTGTTCGTATCAAACTAAATGACCTGAGAACATTCTGACTGATATAGACACGACTCTGCTGTGGAGTCCTTTCACTCCTCTTCTCTTCAGACATAACTCCATAATGTTGACCACGCGAGTGAATAGCTGTTGATGAAACGACCTGTCGGCCCGTGTTGAGACATGTCTGTGACCGCACACTGAAGCAAGTCCTGCTCGCAAACCATTGACACATTATGACGTCATAAAGGCCACAAAAGTGACTTCCTCAAAATGAAACTTTAAAAAAAGAACTTGTATTTATCATTTATTTCCTTAGAGGAGAAGAAATGAAGCCATTGTAGAATGAGTCATACTTTTGTTTTGGGATTAAAAAACATGTTTTCTTTGAACAGTCGTCAAAACTACATCGTTCATCACAGCCAGCTGTAAAAACCATCATTGTCGTCAGATTTCCATCTTTTTAACGGTCCTTGAACACATCATGTGTTACAAACGCTTCCATCGGAAAAAACAACCGAACCCGAGTTTAAAACTGTGATATTTCATCGGAAACATTTTATTCTTCATGTCTCATTATAAACGTCTCCTCTAATAAAGAGTTCCCTTTAACCAGTGTGTGAAAACATTAAAGTGTGAAACTATGACGTCATCGTGACAACAAGGAGGAGACACTCTGACTGAACTTGTTAAAATGTGAATAGTTTAGTATTTATACACATTTCTTTCTTTTTTACCAACATCGGTAACAGTTGTGGACACTTGGGAACTAGCTGCGTATATAGATTCCATTGTTAAAAAAAGAAGTTCAACTTTCTCTTTGATGTCATCATAACTGTGTTACTGTGCACTGAAGACAAGTTCTAGTTCTCTCTACTTCTAGACATCATGGTACTAGACTTGAGGTTCCGAGGGTTAATAAATGTACTGATGAAGCCACAGCTTCTTGCATCAGAACATGAAGGCTTTCCTGAGAGCACTGATACACGTGTTGCTTCAGGGTCAACCTCTGGCCTGAGGGATCGCTAACACCCCACCCCTAATCTAAGCTAATCAGGAAAAAAGAACAAAAAAATTTAATTTTCCGAAGAAAGATTCTGATGAAAGTGCTTCCTGTTGGTCAGAAGTCGGTCACTTCGTGGAAAACCCCTCCGAACACGAGCGGGTCATTCATTGAGACGAAGAGAGAGGAGGCAGAGAGAAGAGAGAAGCCCGGTGACTCACCGGAGGTACAGCTTCTGCTTTCTCAGGCCTTAAATATCTGCCGTGTCCAGACGTCCGTCAGTTCACCAAAGCTCTCCGGAGACCAAGACCAACAGAGATCACCTCTCTCAGTATTCATCTCCTCAATCGCATATCTATCATCCTGTTGATTTGAAGATGGAACACTGTGGAAGCATGATGAAGAGCGTGCTGGTCGCCATCGTCCTGGTGTCTGTGCTTCAGTCTGGATCAGCAGGTAACATCAAGATGAAGATCGGAGCATCAGTCCTCACAGAGGACGTTGTCTCTTTTCTTTTCTTCGCTTGCTTTTATGTGGTTTTTTCACACGTTTCTAACCTGTGAAGCACGTTGGGTTTCCTGAAACGTGCTGCAGAAATAGAATCCTTCTGTCATTGATTTCCATGTTGACTCGTCTGTTCCCTTTCAGCAGAGAAGCTGTCGTCCTGCTGCAAGAGAGTGACCAGGCAGGAGATCACCGATCCCATCTTAGGATGGATGCTGCAGCAGCGCAACCTGCCCTGTGTGCGAGCCGTCATGTGAGTACAAAGAAGCAGTGAATACAAATCTATTCTTCATTCATAGAACAGGAATACGGTCTGATCAAAGTGATCATACGCACCTCAAAGTGTCCGCCGGCTCTTTGTGCAACGATTGAACTGCACAACAATACCTCCATCAATACGTTACTTCACTTGACACAATGCGTTTTGTTTTCTTCTGAAACATCGGAGCATCAGCGGCGTGGAGCCAGCTTGTACTTTCACAATGGTTGAAGTGCTCATGTTGGATTTCTTTTGTCCGTTCTGCAGCTTTCAAACAAAGGCCGGCCTGTTCTGCACCGAGCTGAACGCTGCCTGGGTTCGCCCCAAGATCGTCGCCTTCGAGTGAGTTCAACTTTGAATTCTTTCTCCTTTTCAACCCGAACGTGTTCCGTCATCAACGTGAGGTCTCATGTTGGTTCTCTGTGTTCTCACAGGAAAGCAAAGGCTCGGCTCACCGCTGCGTCTCCCGTCTCCCTCCTGTCCATCATCACCTCCACCGCCTCCCCTTCCTCCTCCTCCTCCTCCTCCTCTCTTCCTCCCTCCTCCACCTCTCCTTCTTCCTCCTCCTCCTCCTCCCCTTCTTCCTCTTCCTCCTCCTCCTCCTCTCCTCCACACCAGAGCAGCCTGCTGGTGAAAGCACTTCAGAAAGATGGACGCGTGGCGTCTCCTCCTCCTCCAGCCGATGAAACCAAAGAGTGAATCGTTAAAGAAGTTGAACCTCGATACAAACTGCTGTCTGTGAGAAACACCTGAAGAACAGAATTAATGTTAAATTATTATTATGTTGAATATTTAGTTTCTTTCAAGAGTGAAATTATTTATTAGATTAATTTAATTGACCATCGAAGTATTTATTAATACCACGTGTATTTATTAATGTTTGCATGTGTACAACGTAATGATTACAGTCACCAGAAAATGTTTTGAGCTATTTTATTTATTTGAAAACTTGTGAAAACATGAAATTGGTCAGAAATAAACGTTGCACATGTGATCCCGAATCCTGTTTGTCTGTTCATGTTTGAGTAGAAGCTGTAACGAGTGTAATCATGTTTTACCCATGATGCATCAGGGCATGTGGTTAAATTACCCAAAACAACAGCAAGCTGTTGAATATGTCACAACTATTGAATACAATAAAAATACAATCTTTTATTTCCTCATCGTTTGAGTTGTGTTCATGTAAAGTGCCGCTGTAGACGACTAACAGAGGAACAGGAGGACGTCGGTCATTCGACGTTCGTACTGACTTCCATCTGTGACTTAAATCCGTGAGTTTTATGATCCGGTCCGACTCGTCTCCGTCTCCAAACAGCATGAAGCAGTCATCTTTATATTTGATGCTTGTGAAACGTTCTGATGGATCATTGAAGTTTGTTTGACGTGTCAGAACGACTCAAACAAAGAGTTCTGTTTGCTTTGAACAGAACTCTTTGTGTTAATTAGAGCAACGTCCAATCACGGTCGTCAGAACTCTGCAGCAGATTCTCGCTGAGGTGCTCTGAGTTGTTGCGTGCCAAACAGAAGCAGAAGAAGAAGAAGAAGAAGAAGAAGAAGAAGAAGAAGAAGAAGAAGAAGAAGAAGAAGAAGAAGAAGAAGAAGAAGAAGAAGAAGAAGAAGAAGAAGCAGAAGTTGAGCCATTTTCTTGTGGCCCTGGTGTTTCATTTTTCCCCGGTAAGCCTGTCACAACCCAGAAATTATATTTTGACATTTCTACCAAGCATTGTGGACATGGTGGACATGGTGGACATGGTGGACATGGTGGACATTGTGGACATGGTGGACATGGTGGACATTGTGGACATGGTGGACATGGTGGACATTGTGGACATGGTGGACATGGTGGACATGGTGGACATTGTGGACATGGTGGACATGGTGGACATGGTGGACATGGTGGACATTGTGGACATGGTGGACATGGTGGACATGGTGGACCTGGTGGACATGGTGGACATGGTGGACATGGTGGACATGGTGGACCTGGTGGACATTGTGGACATGGTGGACATGGTGGACATGGTGGACATTGTGGACATGGTGGACATGGTGGACATGGTGGCCATGGTGGACATGGTGGACATTGTGGACATGGTGGACATGGTGGACATTGTGGACATGGTGGACATGGTGGACATTGTGGACATTGTGGACATGGTGGACATTGTGGACATTGTGGACCTGGTGGACATTGTGGACATGGTGGACATGGTGGACATTGTGGACATGGTGGACATGGTGGACATGGTGGCCATGGTGGACATTGTGGACATTGTGGACATTGTGGACATGGTGGACATGGTGGCCATGGTGGACATGGTGGACATGGTGGACATGGTGGCCATGGTGGACATGGTGGACATTGTGGACCTGGTGGACATGGTGGCCATGGTGGACATGGTGGACATGGTGGACATGGTGGACATTGTGGACATGGTGGACATTGTGGACATGGTGGACATTGTGGACCTGGTGGACGGGAGATGATGAAGCACGAACACGCCTGATTCTGT
>CM051704.1:21420347-21422847 GCA_028022725.1 Lycodopsis pacificus | reverse complement strand
GTGTGTGTGTGTGTGAGTGTGTGTGTGCGTGAGAGTGTGTGTGTGCGTGAGAGTGTGTGTGTGTGTGCGTGAGAGTGTGTGTGAGTGTGAGTGTGTGTGTGTGTGTGTGTGAGTGTGTGTGTGCGTGAGAGTGTGTGTGTGTGTGCGTGAGAGTGTGTGTGTGTGTGAGTGTGTGTGTGTGCGTGAGAGTGTGTGTGTGTGTGAGTGTGTGTGTGCGTGAGAGTGTGTGTGTGTGTGAGTGTGAGTGTGTGTGTGCGTGAGAGTGTGTGTGTGTGTGTGTGTGAGTGTGAGTGTGTGTGTGCGTGAGAGTGTGTGTGTGCGTGAGAGTGTGTGTGTGTGTGAGTGTGAGTGTGTGTGTGCGTGAGAGTGTGTGTGTGTGTGAGTGTGTGTGTGTGCGTGAGAGTGTGTGTGTGTGTGAGTGTGTGTGTGCGTGAGAGTGTGTGTGTGTGTGTGTGTGTGTTGTATTTAGAGCAGTGAACCTGCTGTTGTATGTCAGTGTGTGTTGAAGCGCTTCGAGGGGTCGGAGCTCTAGAACGGTCCATTGACTGAGTGAATGAAAGTGCACACACACTCACCCTCTCTTCTGTCTGGGCTTCTCAGGACGCCTCGTTCGCAGAAGGTTCTGGTGCTGCACTAAGGTCTCCTCCACTGACATCAGCAGCAAAGTCATCAGCAACGTGTATCAAAAACAATCTTCCAGCTCTCACTGCCTGGAGGCCTTAATGTAAGTTGACACATCTCATCAAAGCACACGAGCAGAAGACTCAGACCTCACGTCACTTCTGTTCATGTGTCCCAGCTTCTACACAGCCGGGGGGTCGGCCTGCGTGGATCCACAGGCCGAATGGACCAAGAACCGTAAGTAGCAGCAACACTTACTGGAACACAAGAGTGCACAGAAACACTAACGCTCTCCTCTCTCGTCTCTCTGTAGTCACTGCCACTATGACGAAGGCGTGACCCCCCCCCCAAAGAGCAACACACACACCTGGAAGTGTCACATGAAGAAACGAATATGTTTTCTGAACAATGTTTCAATCATAACGAGATATTTAGCTGGCTGTGATATAAATTCTGTTTCATATTTATTCTCGATGTTTTGGTTCATTTCGTAGAAAGAAAAGTTGAATGAAATCTGAAGTACAGCAGTACATTTAAAACAGAAACAGTGTTGTTTACATGTTGTGTTACCTTGTCATCATTTCAAATGTTGATATTAAAACATAAATCGTGTCACGTTGCTTCAGTCCTTAACACTGATGTCATGTTTTTTTGCATCTGGTAAAATAAAACATTTAACACTCGACCTGTTGCTCAAAATTGTATTTATTGTCTATGAAACTATCTATCTATCTATAATATATATATATATATATATATATATATATATATATATATATATATATATATATATATAGATATAGATATGAAAAAATATTATAAAAGAATAAATGTAAAAAACGAAATATATTTTATTCTATTAATTAATTTAATTTATTATTTTATTAATCTAATATGTAATGTCTTGAAGGAAAAAAACTAAACATGCACATTCTTTTCGAAAAGAATGTGCATGTTTAAGTGCACGAAAAGAGTTCAAGAAGAGGCCGGATGTGTACGCAACTCCGTCAGGAGAGCTTTACGTTAACTCCGCCCCCAGAGCTATTTCAGCGCTGCACGTGCTGAAAGAACCCCCAAATCAACACTGATCAACTCAAAATATGTTTCACTGGAAAATGAACACCAATTAACACTCCCAATGTTGCTGTGCGGAGGCCATTAGTCCTGGCTTTATGCAATATTCACACATTTTTGTTGTGAAAATATGCAAATGACTCTACTTCTCTCTTGATTTATTCCCTCAGTAAACATTGTAAACATGAGTTTATGTCTCAATCTCTAGTTTCAAGTCTTCTTCAATACAGCATGATGTTCATTTAGTACATGATGGTCCATTTAGAGTCACACAGACCATGAAGCAGGGGATGCTTTAGGGCGGGGCTACACGTGATTGACAGGTCTCTAACAGACCATAAAGCAGGGGATGCTTTAGGGCGGGGCTACTGTGATTGACAGGTCTCTAACAGACCATAAAGCAGGGGATGCTTCAGGGCGGGGCTACTGTGATTGACAGGTCTCTAACAGACCATAAAGCAGGGGATGCTTTAGGGCGGGGCTACACGCTGATAACAAAAGGTATAAATCAGCTGACATGACAATATCATAACTCTGTGAAATGCCTTTTAATTTAAATGTAAGTTATTTAAGTTGCGTGTAGTGTTCTGTACTTCTTTATGTGTTGTTGTTTTAATTGGAAATAATTATTGTAATAATTTGCAAAACATTTTGCCTGATTTGAAATGTTTTCAATCTCAGATTTTTTTGAAGTCGCAGTCATGTGTCTGATTAAATCTCTGAGCGCCGCTTATGTTCGTTTTACTCCGTTGTTCTTCATCAGTCATATTTGATATCAGATAATCATCTTCAGCTTTTTGATCCT
>CM051704.1:21400347-21410347 GCA_028022725.1 Lycodopsis pacificus | reverse complement strand
CCTGAACCATTAAAATCATATTTCAGATTCTCAGCTCCTTCGTTTAGTGAGCAGTGATCTTTAAACATAAAAAACTAAAACAGAAGCAAACGCTCTGGATTATAAAAGAGAAACGTCCTCTCCAGGTACATGTGGTGACCGATGAGGTTAAACTTCATCCATCGTACATTTTTAAAAAGGCAGATATAATAATATTCATCCTGTAATATCCAGATCAATAACCGGTGAACAGCAGCAGCCATCGTGTCCCTTCAGGTCACACATAACAACTTAAACCCTGAAGGTGTGGTCAGACTTCTTCTTACCGCCAATGCTTCTCCACACGTCGACTCAGCGCGATCTTCTCTCCCACCTCGGTGCAGACCGGGTTGGTGAGGACGATCTTGGCGAGGTCGGCCTTCACGGCGCTGACTCGACCGCCCGTCGACAGCGAGCCGATGTTCACCATCAGAACCTCGTTCTTAGAGAGCTTCTGGACCTGAGGGGACAAGGAGACACTAGTTCACTTCAGAGGCCTGAGGTGCATGGAGGTGCTTCATCCGGGACCATTTGGGGTCATTGTGTTCTGTCAAAAGGAGCATCTCAACGCCGATAGGCTGTCGCGCCGCAGCGTCACGTGACAGCACAGTCGTCGAGTCTGTGCACAGACTTTATATGTGATCTACTCGGTGTGAACACGCCATAGGCCTCACCTTGGCGGCCTTCTTGTCGCCCTCCATGCGGACTCCCAGCAGCCTCCTGAGCAGGAAGTAGGAGATCTCCAGCTCGGTGAAGATCTCGGGCAGCGCTCCGACGGCGCCCAGCACCTGACCGACCATACGGTCCGCCCGGCACAGCGTCGGGTCGATCTTAGTGCCCACACCTGCACACGCACACACACACACACAGTTAACTTTGATAGACTACATGTTTGATCCACCGTTCTGTTTGCCAGCTGGTCGTAGCTATCGAGGAGAGTCAGTTACGGAGGTCCCCCCCCCCTCTACGTACCGATGAGGCCTCCCGGTGCAGCGTACTGCAGGTCGTTGTGCTCGGCAAACAAAGAGACGATCTTGGAGAAGATGGGTTTGCACATCAGCTTCCCTTCGTGGTCTTTGGACACGATACCCGGTCGCACCTCGATCTCCTGACCCACCTGCAGGAGGAGGAGGAGGAGGAGGAGAAGAAGCTACATGTTATTTAATCTGCCCTAATCCGTGTGTTCTGCCATTTTTCTTCAGCCAGATAATAACACAAAAATCCACCACGATTGAAGATATGTCACCTTGAGGACTCCCTTCAGGATGCTTCCTCCGGCCACGCCTCCTTTCAAGTCATCCACTTCACAGCCCGGCTTGTTCACGTCAAAGGATCTGATGACTGAAACACACAAAGTATTCTCAGAAATGAAAGCCAAAAAACACGACAACAAAGTGAGAAAAGAAGAGTGCGTGTTTGTTACCGATGAGTCGGGGCTCTGAGATGAAGTCTCTGATGGGAACCGGGATCTTCTTGACGATGTACTCACAAACCACCTCAATGTTGTACTTCAGCTGAGCTGAGATGGGAATGATGGGAGCACCTTCTGCCACCGTGCCTGTAACACACACACACACACACACACACACACACACACACACACACACACACACACACACACACACACACACACACACACACACACACACACACACACACACACGGTTTAGAGAAAGACCAAAGTCAACGTCATTTGCAGTAAACATCACAATATAAAACTTGTTTTCTGTTTATAAAGTACAAATGTTGGATGATAGCGAGTACTAGGGCTGGGCGGTATGACCAAAAATCCATATCACGGTATTTTTAAAGACTACCGGTTTCACGGTATATCACGGTATTTTTTCCCGCCTTAATGCAGTGGCGGGCCGTGCATTTTATACCCGCCGTCACTCACCCTGCACGAAGGAGAGGATCTGCTCGTACTGCTCCTTGGCCTGGCTCTCCTTCACCAGGTCGATCTTGTTCTGCAGGATGAGGATGTGCTTCAGCTTCATGATCTCGATGGCCGCCAGGTGCTCCGACGTCTGGGGCTGAGGACACGACTCGTTACCCGCTGGAAGACGAGCGAGACGAGACAGTCAGATGACTTCTGAAACGGACAGTAAAACTGTGTGTGTGTGTGTGTGTGTGTGTGTGTGTGTGTGTGTGTGTGTGTGGGGGGGGGCTTACCAATGAGCAGGAGGGCTGCGTCCATGACGGCGGCTCCGTTCAACATGGTCGCCATCAAGATGTCGTGACCAGGACAGTCAACAAAGGACACGTGTCTGAGAGACAGACGGGGGAAAAAGTCACACAGAGGAAAAATTATTTTACAGTGAAACAGAAAACAAAGTTACATCTGTGCTGTAGGGACACGACCGCTCTCTCTCTCTCTCTGTCCCCCCCTCACTGTCTGTCTCTCTCCCCATCTCTCTGTGTGTCTCCTCCTCTCTGTCTCCTCCTCTCCCTCTCCCCTGTCGCTCCCCCCTCCCTCTCCCCCTCCCCCTCCAGTCTTACCTGACCAGTTTGAAGCTGCCCTTGGTTCCGGGTATGTCTGAGAGAAACTCGTCCGGAGTGCTGCTGCCACACGACCTGTAGCACTCCGGCCTGGGACAGCTGGGGTCGTCCAGCTTATAGACCTGCAGAAACATGGACGTGATATTCATACATCTCATTTTACTTAAAGGGACCATGTTATACGAGTGAGGGGTCAAAGTTTTACTTGAGAGGGAAAAAAATCGAAAAGACTAATATGAAACAAACAGAAGTTTCAAAACGTTCAGCGCTCTGGTTCTCAATGAGAAGTCTTCTTTGTTTTCGATCCAGTTTACAACGGTTATGAACAGAACATTGTTAGCATTGTGACAGCACGAATAAAAGATCCTGACCAAACTCGGCCCATCGTACAACGAGAGGTGATGGAAGGTGCAGATTAAATCCGCTTACCTTAGCGTTAGCATATCCTAGCTTGATGGTGATGTTCCTCTCCAGCTCGTTCTTGAACCTGACGGTGTGAACACCAGAGATGGCCTTCACCACCGTGGACTTTCCGTGGGCCACATGGCCGATGGTGCCTGGGGAGAGAAGGAAGACGAGACGTTCAAAAACAGGCGGCGCTCCTGGTTCCATCTGATCAGCATTTGTTTGTGTTACGTACCGATATTGATGGTGGCCTGTCTGCTGATGATCTCATGAGAGAGAGGCGTCAAAGTGGACACATCCTGCAGAGAGATCAAGTCACATTAGCGGCTCATCGCACAATGAAACACAACACGGTGTGAGCGCAGCGGCTCTCTTTAATCCTGGAGGTGGATAGAAACAAAGAGACGGCATACAGACAGACAAACACCGACTCCGAGAGTGGACACGCAGAGTAAACTTAAACAACACACATACATATATACATACATACATACATACATACATACACACATACACACACTAGTTGCATGTACCTCTTATTATCTTCTTCGTCTGTACTGTAACCTGAACCTCCCCTCTGGAGATCAATAAAGGCGTATCTGAATATATTTTATATATCATTCTTATCACTTAGTACCACCAGACTCTACATTGACATTCCATTAAAAATAAATGAAGAATTACTTGAAGCATATTATTATCTGCTGATTAAAATAAAATCACCAAAGGTAGGCACCATATGAGCTATATTCTGCTAATATCATTACAAGCATTAATATTCATATTTTATGAAATAACTGCATCAAATGCTCGTATGAAACATATGAAAACCAGCCAAAAATTGAGATTATTCCATTGACATTTCTATAGATTTTACTGAAATATAGCAAATGATGCTAACGTTTCCGACTAATCAGAGGTTAAGCTCACATCACTGACATGGAACAAAGATGGCGACTGTTACGGCGCTGTAAATACATGGTATACATTCAAACGTTTGTTTCAGTTGGACATGTTAGTCGGATTTAAATCATTTGTAACGTCAACGTTATTAACGGTTGTATTAGATCGCACTACGCCGGGCCTGCCATCACGTGCCGGATGGTAGCGGCGGAGCACCGGCGACCGTTAACGGCTACGAATGTCACACCGTTTGTGCAGCGCCATTTTGACAAAACAACGGAAAACACAAAATTAAAAAAAAGCCGTTAAATTGACACTTACAAGAGAACGAAGGTCTTGTCTAGCCAGATGAGGCTGACCAAGCGTTGTACCGGACTCGTCACCCGCCATCTTGAATGAAAAGGGAATGAAATGAGGCGGCTCCGGCGAATGCCTGATCAACCACTGAAAACCGCTATTTCTCTTTTCCTACAATTAACTATTACATTCAAACGTGTTCCGTTTATGCCATGTAGGTGGGAAATCAAATATATTTCAAACAAGATGTCAGTTACATATTTATTTTCGCTGACAAATAAAAACGGGGTTTGTCTCTCGCGTGACTCACACAACGGGGTCCTTTCAGAACGTCTGATGCAATTTATTTTTTTTACAGTAAAATGCATTTTATGTAATAAAGCTGATGTCGTTAATACGTTTCTAACAATCGTATAAGACAGTACAGGGCATACGTTTTAAGTACATTTTCCTTCTACAAAAAAATAAAGAAATATATCTTTATACGTGTGTCAGGTCCGTCGTTGTTTACTGACGTAATCAAAACGTTTTCTGTAGTTCTGTTGTGCCGTTTGTAGTTATATAACAAATCCTGCAGTACCAGGTTTGGTGGTGTGTCAGTAGGTTTGCAATTTAACTAGATTTTATAAATAAATGAATATGCATCTTTTGACCACAACTGAAACTATATTTTGCAAGATAGTGCAAGACCTGCCTGAACATCCTTAAAACAGAGGTGTTTGCACATGCATTTTAATGTAGGACTCGTTGAGTAGGCTACACTGTGTAATGTGATGTGTGCACAGTGGCGGCTGGTGGAAAATGTTCTCGGTAGGGCTGTGCCACATCTAATCAATTTCAGAAAGCATCCCAGAATGATTTAATGCAAAAAAATTAAGGTATCAAACACGTATTACTACTTTGCAGTTAAATAGTTAACCTTTATTGAAACCTAACATGAAAAAAAGCAGAAACTAACACTTTGATAAACACGTCACAACATCTTATTTTAGTCACCCTGACAGGGAATTCAGTATAATATAATAATATATTCATCATATAATAATATTCTGTATAATATAATAATGTATATCATATAATAGTCTCTTATTTGTAATTTCCAACTTCCGGTTCAAGTGAGGATCGCTTCCGGTTTCAACTTCGTTACCCGCGATAATAGAACTGTCGGCGTTAATTAATGAATGCATTAACGCGATAATAACGATGCATTAACGCGATAAAAAACAAGATCTGATGTTTTTATTATGGAAACAATTAAAGTCAGAGAGAGCTGGAGAGACTAAACCCTTTATATATATATATATCTATATAGATATCTATATCTATATAGATATATTTTTATTTTTTTATTTTTTTTTATTTTTTTTCCGCCAGCAGAAAAAAAAAAAGAATTCAGGATTATTATGATCATTTATTTCTTTGGGAGGATTTTATTTTATTTTTTTAGTGACTTTTTTTTTGCGTGCAAAAATGGGCTTCCATACCAGAGTGATACATCCTTCCATCCTTATACACGATCTCTGCTGCACCGCACAACGCCCCTGAGTTCCGCAAATTCCGGAAATGACGTCGGTGCAGAAAATGGCGTCCGCAAAGCCCATAGTGGACCGCTGTGGTTTGTTATCCCGTTTAATTTAAAGAGCCTCTCTTCTTCGTCTGTGACAGATGGACGATAACATGGCAGTGCACCGCTGCCGTCCGCTTTCTCCGATTCCGGAATAGAACCCGCAACTTCCTCCATGTCCGAAGGAGCCAGAGCTGCCTGGTCGAAGAGGGGCTGTTCGGGGGATTCGCACCGCCGAGGTGAGACGGCTGGATGTTAGCAAGCTAAAGCTAAGGCTAAAAGCTAAAGCTAAAGGCTGTCGGATCCCCTCCTCATAGGCTCCTCCCACCACCACCAGAGAATCGTGACAGTTAACAGCTAGCTTAGCCGTAGAGTAAATGACAACATATGTACTTCTTATACACACATGATTAATATTATTAGCTGGTATGAATGTGTAGCCGGAGCCTTTATTTTATATTGTCTTAGCATGTAAAGGTAATCTGTAGCATCCTTTTATTGAATTAACATAAACTAAATAAGCTACAGTGGCCGTTGTGCTGCTCATGTCAGTGTAATGGCTGTTAGCTAACGTTAGCCTTTAGCATTGCCCAATCTATTCCTATTGTTGTTATGACTGTAAAAAAAATCCCTCTTTTTCATAACTGTTCTGTTGTGAGTGACAGCTGACTATGAATTAGCATAATTTGCTAATCTCCTCAACCTGTTGTTGTTGTGGTTGTTTATTATTCTTTCTATCTCATAATTATGACTTTCTATCTCATAATTTAATTTTTAATCAAATGTAGTCTGGTCTGGTTAGAGCATACTAGTTACATACTTCATTACTTACTTGTCTCTGTTTGTTAGCAACACTTTTGGATGATAAGGCTGTTGATTATCAGTTTATCGATTAATCAAGGTTAACAGAAAGATAATTGGCAACAATCAATTCATTGTTTCAGTCATTTATAAACAAAAAACAGACTTGCTGGTTTTCTTTGTCGTGATATGATAATAAATCAAATCAATATTTATTACAGTTAGTTAAGAATAAAACTATATTCCGTAGAATAAAAGATTGAAGAAATCCTTAAATTTGTGACATTGGTTGTCACAAATTGGTGTTAAAGCTGCATTCTCTCCAATGTCCACCAGGGGGCGACTCCTCTGGTTGTATAGAAGTCTATGAGAAAATGACTCTACTTCTCTCTTGATTTATTCCCTCAGTAAACATGAGTCTATCAGTCTATGGTCATATATACAGTCTGGTCTTCTTCTTGTCTCCTGTTAGAACCAGGGAAACATAAAACACAGGAAATGCGAGCGGCCCCTTAGCGCTCAGCCGTCAAAGCCTGTGATTGTTTGCCCGGGCTCCAAAAGGTACGATTCTTCTTCTTACCTCTTCCTGTCACTATTAACTCAGCATCCATCTCACCCATCAAGCCTCTCTTTCTTCCTCCTGACGCATCCTGTTGGTTCTGATAACGTTATACCAACCAGAGTCTCAGTAATAGCAGAGATCTGAGATCACAAACAAGTCAGACGGTAAACAAACCGACAGTTTATCCAGATCTTCTAAACCACTTTATTTGGAGGTGTAACTGAAAGTCAATGTCCGTCCGTTCACCACTGACAATGTTCTCTTTTCCAAATAAGTTTCTCTAAGCTGGAGGTTTGTTTCCAAACTGTCTGACTGCTCATATTTAATCCCCCTCTGTAATGTTTAGTACAGCGTGATTACGACAATCACACAACTTGTCATGTCTCCGGTTGTCCTTGTACGGCTTTCATTGATTCCAGTTTGCAGGCGTTCATGCTTTAATGAGGCGGTTGTGTTGACTTTGTCGTCCAGGTGATTGACGCTCAGAAAAGGGACATTGTTAGCATCTCCCGGACACAAAGGGCACTGTCCTCTGATTGGCTCGGACAACCCCCTCTGACATGCCCGTGGCCAATCAGAGGTGAGTGTGCTGTGTGTGTGTGTGTGTGTGTGTGTGTGTGTGTGTTTTCATTTATGAATGAGTGACTGTGGGTTTGTGGAGGCGTGCAGATGATGTGTGTTTTTCTACTTTGTGTGTGCAGAAACTAAGTCAAACCAAATATACACTTTGTGTGTTCATGTTACTTTCTATCTCTCGCTGAAGAAGCTGGAGGATGATGATGATGAAGATGATGAAGATGCAGGATTTCTTCCCCTTCTCTTTATTGTTACCGACCTCACTGTGTTGCAGTGGAGCCGGTTATTTCCCCGGAGTGTCGGCGCTGAAACGAACACGAGAGAGTAACGGCGTGCTGAGCTTTTAATGCAGCTCAACGTCCAGACGCACTCTCACTTTATTCAGCTGCACACAGACATCATCTTCACACTGGCAGCGCTGTGCCTGCTGCATTTACTGTGGAAGTTAAGTTTGAGTTCAGCTTTATGTTCGCACCAGACAGCTTCAGTGTCGTGGCTTCATGTGCTCTCCGTCGTGCCTCCAGGTGTGTGATGTCGGGGGCAGATGTGGAGGTGTACCTGTCCCAGGTGCATGATGGGAGCGTGTCCGTCGGGCTTCCGGGCGCTGTACGAGGAGCGCCTGCTGCTGGACGTCACCCTGCTGATCGAGGAGCACCACTTCCAGGTAGATTATCCTCGTGATCAGCTTACTCCTGAGGGTTTTATTGTGTTTGAGACGACCAGAGTTCTACAATGTGTTCTTCTCTCTGGTCATGATGTGAGTCTCAGAGAGACACAGAGAGAGACAGAGAGAGAGACACAGAGAGACACAGAGAGAGACACAGAGAGAGACACAGAGAGACACGGAGAGACACGGAGAGACACGGAGAGAGACACAGAGAGACACAGAGAGACACAGAGAGAGACGGGAGAGACACAGAGAGAGACACAGAGAGACACGGAGAGAGACACAGAGAGACACAGAGAGAGACACAGAGAGAGACACAGAGAGAGACACAGAGAGAGACAGAGAGACACAGAGAGAGACACAGAGAGACACAGAGAGAGACACGGAGAGAGACACAGAGAGACACAGAGAGAGACACAGAGAGAGACACAGAGAGAGACACAGAGAGAGACAGAGAGACACAGAGAGACACAGAGAGACACGGAGAGACACGGAGAGACACGGAGAGAGACACGGAGAGAGACACGGAGAGAGACACGGAGAGAGACACGGAGAGAGACACGGAGAGAGACACGGAGAGAGACACGGAGAGAGACACGGAGAGACACAGAGAGAGACACAGAGAGAGACACAGGGAGAGACACAGAGAGAGACAGAGAGACACAGAGAGAGACACAGAGAGAGACACAGAGAGAGGACACAGGGAGAGACACAGAGAGACACAGAGAGAGACACAGAGAGACACACAGAGAGAGACAGAGAGAGACACAGAGAGACACAGAGAGACACAGAGAGACACAGAGAGAGAAGGAGAGACACGGAGAGACACAGAGAGACAGAGAGAGACACAGAGAGAGAAGGAGAGACACAGAGAGAGACACAGAGAGAGAAGGAGAGACACAGAGAGAGACACAGAGAGACACAGAGAGACACGGAGAGAGACAGAGATGGAGAGAGGACGTCTCTACTTCCAGGTTTACAAATACAGCAAACAAGACAACAGTCCGAAGGTGAACGGTTTCGGACTGAGCGAGCAGCTTGTTTGTTATTTAAACTCGTGTCCGTCCTCCTTACAGGCCCACAAGGCGCTTCTGGCCACCCAGAGCGACTACTTCCGGGTCATGTTCACAGCAGACATGAGGGAGAGGGACCAGGACAAGATCCACATGAAGGGGCTGACGGCCGCTGGGTTCGGCCACATCCTCCGGTTCATGTACTATGGCTCGCTGGAGCTCAGCATGCCCACCGTCCAAGAGATCCTCCAGGTGCACTGCTCCTCTACAACGTAACGGTGCTTCGTCAGGACTGACATAAAACTCTCTCTCACACAAGACCTCCTCCGTCGTCTTCTTCCTCTCACTTCCAGGCGGCCATGTACGTCCAGCTGACGGAGGCGGTGGAGTTCTGCTGCTCCTTCCTGCTGGCTAAGATCTGTCTGGAGAACTGTGCCGAGGTCATGCGCCTCCTGGAGGACTTCAGCGTGGGAGTGGAGGGCGTCCAGGAGCAGCTCGACAACTTCCTACTCGACAACTTTGTCCCCCTCATGAGCCGGCCCGACTTCCTGTCCTACCTCAGCCTGGAGAGACTGCAGGTTCGTACGCTTAACGCCACAGAAACGTTCAAACACAAACTCTTCTCTGGTTTTACATGCACGATGAGCACGTTTACAGTCTGTGTCTCTCGCTCTCTCTCCCTGTCCCTCTCTCTC
>CM051704.1:21377408-21394908 GCA_028022725.1 Lycodopsis pacificus | reverse complement strand
ACTGTCAGAATGTCATGCGAAATGTTCGAGTTATTAACTATTTAAAAGGAGTATTGTGTATTTATATTTTCTGCTACTTCTACTTGTAATTTTTACTCACCTGCATTTATCTAGTTACTAGTAACTTTGCACATTCATAATAATACAAAAATGAATCATAATATACATTTTGATTATAGGTTTAGCTACCAGCAATATGTAAATGTGTTAAAAGTAGCTCCGCCGTTACCAGCTGCAACATTAAAGTGATGAATTAATGCATCAATAACTATAACCCAATAATGTTCTCTTCTAATATTCTTCTACCTTCTACTTATGGTACTCTAAGTATATTTTTGCTTGTAACAGAGTATTTCTACACTGGTATTAGTGCTTCTACTTAAATAAAAAGGATCTGAATACATTTTCCAGGCTTAATAAACAAGAGCTTGACGATGCAAACCCTACAAAACAACAACTAATAAAATATTGAATTTATTTATTTCGAAAATATGTTTAATAGGTATTATTAAAGGTATTAGAATAATTCTAGCGCTAATGTTTTTTTGATCAACAGATGCGCATGCGCTCTTTAGTTTGCTACTCCTCCGGCTTTCCGTAGTAAAGCGAAACTCTCCTGGACGAGAATGTCATATATGAAACTGGTAACTCATTTTTAACGTTTGTACCTTTGTTACCACTTTAAAATGTATTTGTTTCCCAATGCTTAGCTGTCATAAAGTGAAGCGTATCTTTATGGCGTTACACACTGAAATTATACAACAAAAAAACGAGTCAAACGTTGCTAAATTAAGTCATTAGCCAATGTTAGCATGTTGACAGCTGCTGTAGCTAACAAGGTCAGTTAAAAAAGCTCCTTCTTCCTCGTTATTTTAAACTAACGTGTGATATTTAGACCCCATTGGTGTCTACGTTATTAACTAAAGTGGTTTTAACTGACATTACAGCCTCATTTACCGCTCTGTTAGTTAGCTTTATCGCGTGTGTTCTGCCGTTGTGCCGCCAGGTGTCGCTGTGTGTCGCAGCTCCGCCTGTGACGGGCCTGCTGCTGGGCGGCTCGGTGCTGGCGGCCGGTGAGGCGAAGAAGAAGAGCTCTCACGCTGCTCTGAGCATCGATGAGGTGGGTTCTACAAGAAGTACTGCATTCAAAACCTTACTGAAGTAAAAGTATGTTATCACTCTTAACGACAAGTACAAGTACTGCATGTCGTATAAGTACATATATCATGTATTTACAAAGAGAGGAAGCACAACAGTGAGTGTTATGGATATTATTGAATGATTCAAAACTCCACTGAAGTCCCAGTTATTGTCTGTAAACTCTGTAGCTGATCCTCAGACGATCCGTTGTGTAGAAGCGACTCTCTCCCAGCTCGTCTCTGCTTGTTTTCACCGTAAACACTGTTGATCTCGTGTTTTTAAAAGGGAGAGAGGTCTTTATCCTCTTCTGGCTTTGTAAAAGCATAAATCAATGCCAGACTACACACAGGCTACGATCGATCAGTCGATGCCTGCTGAGCATTTGTTTGTGATTAACAAACACCTCCTTTTGTCAGTCTCCACTTTGGGGAGCTTTAAGTGAATTAAAGCCAAAAACTCAAGTTTGTCAAAAAGTATTGTCATGAGTGGAGTACAGTAGTACTTGGATATTAAGTACAAATTCAACCCAATCCAGTGAAAAGCAACTTGTGAAGCTTAAACACAAACGTACTTAAAGCTGAAGGTCTTTGAAGTCGTTGTCACGTTCATATTTTGGAGAGAATCCCCAGCGTGGGCTGGGAGGTCTGAAGTGACCCAGCTGGACTCATTCTTTAACGGGAGTTGTTGTTTGTTCGAAGCTGCCGTCGTTGTACACCAGCCCCGAGGTGGAGCCTCAGCATGCGGAGCCAGATGCCGGGCCGCTGGAGCACAGCGTCGCATCGCTGAGGAAGCTAACGCAACCGTACACGACCCAGTGCCAGGTGGGTTCTGACACTTCCTGTCTCCACAGAGTCGGCAAAGGGGTTGATCTCTGCTGGGACTAATGCTCCAGAGTTCCTGTCACCTGCACGGCAAATATAGAAGCTGGAATCCGACACTGAGTTAAAGTTCCTCACAGTAGCTTTACGTTGGGCTCTCATCGTCACATGTTCTCCATACATTTAGTCGAAATGTTGTCGTGTTCCTAAAGAACCACAATCTGTTCTCCTCAGTTCAACTCTTCACTGGTGACGTCAGTATGCTGACTCAGCTGTTCACTGCAGAATAAACACAATCGCATGAGCGGAGCAGCTGATGGACATTCATCACTTCTAGTTTCCAGAATAAGACACACGAGCAACACGTGGACATGAAGCACGTGTGTTGTTATTATCTGTGGGATTAAAGTGCCGTTTGGTTTGTTTTTGTGATGCTGAGGCAACAACAGTGCTGATTGTTTTTTCTTCTTCGTTGTTTTTTACATTACTGCTGTTTGGTGTCACAGTTCTCACCATAGAAGTGTCGAATCAGAGAATTAACTTCAGTTTGATGTCTTTTTGCAGCAAACGGGCCGAGCGGCAGTGGAGAGAGTTGAGGTTGGTCACGTTTCAGAATATAGATGTAACGTTTCAGACCTCTGATCATTAAAGTGAATTGTTTATACGTCGTCGGAGGAAAGAACCTGAAGTTTGTCTCTGTGTGTCTGCCGTTGATCTTTGGACCTCAGCGAGTTTACAAGACCGTGGAGCCGACAATCAACACCTCCATAACCACGGTCACAGGTAATACACACACACACACACACATCAGGACCTGCAGAACAAGCTGAAGCTGGAACTGAAAACACTCTGGAAGTGTGAAACTGACCCATGACTGCACAGATATTTCACAACCTGTCGGCCATCTTGTCTGAGTCTCCCTCTGTGTTTGTGTGTTTGTGTTTTCCAGATGCGTACCAGTTCCTCAGGGACCCTCCTCCTGACCTCTACCCCAGTGTAGCGGTGGTGGGCTTCTCTGGCTTCCTGGGACTTTATGTGGCCAAAGGTGACCGACAACACGTCTGTTCTTCTGCAACAACTTCCCTTTAATCCAAGATGACTTCCTCCTCAGGAGACGACACGCATCCTCCAGCCTTAGACGGTCGGCTGTAATTGGATAACTGTCGCTCTGCTGACTGACTAAGTTTAGAACATTGACGCATTCACGTCACTTTCTGGGTGTGTCAGCAATACATCGAAAAGCATGTCAGCTATTCTTCTTTGCAAGAGGTTTCCATACTTACAAGGTCTTATATATTCAAACATAACCAACTGAAATTACACAAGCACATCAAAATACAACCAAACATTTGTTCCATATGAGTCACATGTTCTCAACATCTAAAGCTCTCTATCCCATGTTCCTCCATCAGCGGCACATTTTAAGTTTAGCCACAGTTTAAGGAGCAAACGTTCATAATCGTAAATCCTTTGATGATTAGCAGCTGTTGTAAAGACTCTTTCTCCTCCAGGCTCCAGAGTGAAGCAGCTGCTGTTCCCGGCTGGACTCATGGCGCTGACGGCCTCCATGTTTTACCCGCAGCAGGCGGCGGCGCTACTGAAGGTAAGCGACGTAGAGACCTGTCAATCACAGTAGCCCCGCCCCAAAGCATCCCCTGCTTCATGGTCTGTTAGAGACCTGTCAATCACTGTAGCCCCGCCCTAAAGCATCCCCTGCTTTATGGTCTGTTGGAGACCTGTCAATCACAGTAGCCCCGCCCTAAAGCATCCCCTGCTTTATGGTCTGTTAGAGACCTGTCAATCACAGTAAGCCCCGCCCTAAAGCATCCCCTGCTTTATGGTCTGTTAGAGACCTGTCAATCACAGTAGCCCCGCCCTAAAGCATCCCCTGCTTTATGGTCTGTTAGAGACCTGTCAATCACAGTAGCCCCGCCCTAAAGCATCCCCTGCTTTATGGTCTGTGTGACTCTAAATGGACCATCATGTACTAAATGAACATCATGCTGTATTGAAGAAGACTTGAAACTAGAGATTGAGACATAAACTCATGTTTACAATGTTTACTGAGGGAATAAATCAAGAGAGAAGTAGAGTCATTTTCTATAGACTTCTATACAACCAGAGGAGTCGCCCCCTGGTGGCCACTAGAGAGAATGCAGGTCAGAATTTATAAAGCGATATCTCCTCAGATGATGAGAAGCTTTGTTATTTGTTGACATTACAGACCTCTGTCTGCACACAGTAGATGCACAGTAGAGCTGTCTTTATGTGCAGAGATGTTGCTCTCCTCTTCTTGCCGATGAAGTCCGTTTTCACAGTTTCTTGCTGTGATAAATGTGGTGGAAATGTATCATATGCTTCTTTTAGTTATAACTTGTGTCACTTAAACCTGCATATACCAGCCTGACCCTGTTCCCATGCGGAGGCTGGACACGGCCTTGGTGGGTGAAGCGGCCGTCAGCATCTGTGAGGGGGAGGGGGGGTGAAGGGAGAGGAGACCAGATAACGCGCATATATATATATATATATATATATATATATATATATATATATATATATAATCTGTTTGTATTTTTATTGTTGTTAGACCTCCGAACCATCCGTGGGGAAAGAGCTCTATCCATTCAGCTGAATTATTATTGAAGTGTCTGTTCATTAAATATGTTTTTAGTACTTTAAGAAGTTCCATTGTGATTATTTCTCACAGAGAGGTTAAAGAGATTTTTCTTTCCACCACAATAAACTATTTAGTTTTGGGGATTGTTTGAAGAAAACATGCTTTTTCATCCTGCTCGGTGGGTTTTGAGGTTCAGACTGTTAAGTGTGTGTGTGTGTGTGTGTGTGTGTGTGTGTGTGTCCTCTTCAGGGGAGTCGGGATGTGACGTACAGCTGGGCTCAGCAGGGCCGTGACTCCCTGCAGACGCTGTGGAAAGAGCCTCCGTTTGGCACAAAGAAGGTGAGTCTCACACACGCATTCAAAGCGTCTCCGTCTCCGTACATGTTCACGTTAAAGGGAGACGTGTGATGTTCAATGTACTTATTCATAGTCGTGTATTCTGATGCGTTCAAGTTGAACTGGGAAGGTATTGGTATTGCTAACCTACAGTACTTTGCTCCTGTGCTGGTACGACATCTACTGTAGTAATACACTGTAGTACTCCACTAAGTAGAAGTACCTCATACTGCCACACTTCTAAACATCACGACTGTCCTTTAAACGGTTGATTTCTCAGGATATTCTGACTTTTTGTTTTTTTCTTTTTGTATTTAGAAGAAGAAAGAGCGAACAGAGAGCAACGACACAACCGACAGCTGAGACTCACTCACTCACTCACTCACTCACTCCTATACGTCTCCACTTCACTGAGTTTCTGAAGTGTTTGCTCTCCAGACATTAGTGGTTTCTGCTCATGATTTCAATGCTTTCCTCATTCTTCTGTCTGTTGAAGCTACTCGACGTCAGACTCCTCACTAAACTCACTAAACTCACTCCTCAGCCATGTCTGTTAATACGTTCAGTCATTGACTCCTCTTCTCTTCTGTATTGAACTGAATCTATTTGTGTTTAAAGAGCAGCAGGATGTCACCTCTGTTCCTTATTTTATGGGTCACGAATCAATGAATAATAGAAAACATGGAGCCGGTGCCTGCTTAGCTTAGCTTAGCACAAAGACTGTAAACGGGGGAAACTGCTAGCCTGGCTCTGTCTGAATGTGATAACATCCACCGAGCAGCACCGTCACAGATGAACACGCTGCGTCTTGTGTGGGCTCGGACACGTTAATCATTGAGCTCTGAAGGTGGACAAAGACAGGCTAGCTGTTTGCCGTTCTTTATGCTAAGCTAACTGACTGTCGCTTCATATTTACTGTAAAGATATGAGTGAATAGTTTAAAGCCTTTTCAAAAAGACAATAAAAAAAACAAACCGAGTTTAACTGCTGCCAAACCAACAGCGTCTGCTGTTTGCATATATGTAAATGAGTTCATGTGCAGACCTTTGGTGTCAAATTCACTCCAGAAAGAAAAGTCTGAACTCATTTATTTTGGGATGCAGTGACGAGATGAAATATATGAATCAAATCATAATTTCTGTCAACTCTTATTTCCCCAGTTTGCTAATATTACTGCAACTATACAGAAAAGGGTTAAATATTAGTGTTCATATATAAATCTTTTTCCTTTTATTTATTTTGTCAGCGTAATAAAATAAACATGTGATTTCAATGAAAATTGTATCTATTTAATATCAAACTAATGTGCAGTTATGTCGGAGAAATAAATGGTTCAATGAGAAAGCTAAATAATGAAAGTGATGAACTTTGAAGTCAGATTTATATAAACGGCTCGTGTTTATACGTATAGTCATGTGACTGATTTAGCCTGTAAGCTCAATCAGCTGTTTAACTGGAACAGAGTGTTTACGTCAGACTGAGCCTCAGAGGAAGAACCCGCCGCCTCCCTCACTTCCTCAAATCATCAGGAAACAGAACACAGCCGGCAGTGAGACGTTTGAACGTTTTGGAAAGTGATCTGGTGAAGATCAGCTGATCCAAACGACTCTTTAAAGACACCGGAACCATGAACGTCTGACTTTCAGGAATCAAAACCCTGAATTCAAGTCGCGTCCTGTTGTGTGTGTGAACACATTTTAAATGGCTGCAATCACCTAGAAAAGCAGGCTTATCGTCGTACGGTGGCCCCTGAGGGACACTTAGAGAGGATGAGACCACGATGACGTGTGTGAGAAGTTATTCTTTTATTGCAAACTTCAAATCATATGAACTCTTCCTGCACATCAACACTAAAAGAATGAACCGGTTAAAATACCAAATGATTCAGAGAGATTAGCGACAAACTACGATCGTGAACTACAAACATTAAAAAAAACGCATCATTGCGAAACACTTTCCCCTTTTTAAAAAGCTGAACTACGAATCGACCCGTCCGACGGGAGAAGAAGAGACTCGGAGAGGCCGACCGACCCGTCAGAGCCGGCTGCTCAGCTGCCGACGCGGCGGCAACATCGGACTCAATAACATGACTCGTCAGAAAAAGCAGCCGGACTCTCCGCCTCGGGTCGGGCTCTCGCGTCTCCTCCTCGTCCTCTTGCTGCCTCACTCCTCGGCCGGAGTGCCCATCTTGACCAGGCTGTCCTTGTCGAACCTGAAGAGCCTCCAGCCCTCCTCCTGAGAGAGGTCCTCGGCGCCGCGCCGCTTGTAGTACTGCACCGACGGCTCGTTGTTCTCCGCCACCACGAACATCATGCCGGTGCAGCGCGTCTTCATCGCCAGCTGCAGGAGAGACGAGCGTTTGAACATAAGATCACCGCAGACATTGAAACTGCACCAAAGACCGACACATTGCTGCTACAGCGGAGATTATAGAGCCGCTCTGTACGACGGTTGAACTTATTTATAACATTTTAGAGTTTTACTTTCCACTAATTTAGAAGATATTTTTACCTTTTTTTTGTTTATTGTATTTTATATAAATATATATTTTTTATAGGTTTTACCATGACCCATTTATTAACTTCTTTTTACCATCAATTTTTATTCCTACCAGTCGATTTTCTTTTGTCACATTAAATTGATTCATATGTACATTTACAGAATTTTTATTTATATATGAATGATAATAAATTCCCATAAAACTCAGTTACTGGCTTGTAGATAACTTTAGTTCTGTTTAGAACACGAACTCTACAAACAGAAGTTTTCTGTAAAATAAAGTTGAACGGTTTGCTCTCACTTCACTGGTTCTTTGGTCACATTAAGCTTCTTTTATCTGCTTATTAAGTCACTCAGATGGGTTTCTGAGCACCAACAGCAAAGTGAAAGACTAACTCCCGAGTATTGGTCTTCAGGGTTGATTAAATGTGGCATCAGACCGATGAAGGTTCCATCTTTACTCACGTCGCTGAGGTGACGCAGGAGGTTTGACCCAATGCCCATCCCTGCAGAGAGAGAACACAGAGCTGCTGAATGAAGAGACGCAGGACGGGGTCGTGCTGTTATTGTTGTTGTTGTTGTTGTTATTGTTTACCTCTGTACTCCTCCATCACGTAGAAATCCTCCAGGTAGAGCTGTTTGCCAACCCACGGGTCATAAGTGAAGTAGTACATGACGAAACCAACCACCTTCGGATCTGCACAGACAAACGCTTCAGTATCCTGTGTACATGTATAGACATGAGTATACTTGAGTTATGTACTGTACACACAATATACTTCTGTGTTCACTGCGTGAGCGAGTATTTTACCTCCATCACGGGTTCACAGTTCAACTACGGCGGCACAATCTCATGTATTCTGTTAAATCCATTCCATCTATTCGACGCGTGTGAAAGCGTCATCAGTATTATATTCCCGTCTGTCCGCACACTCATTGTTAGTCTTCCTCCAGCTGCTGTCTTAACAGCTGTGAGTTCTAACAGCAGCCATGTTTGTAGTTTACGTTCATGATGATCATTTTGGGGGCGTGTCTCTGGAGGGAGGAGCCGTCGGTGTTGCCCAATGGGAGGCCTTTGTAGCTCGTGAGGCTACTCATTGGAGAAGACACTGGGCTGATGTTTGGGCTGATGTTCTTAAATCTAGCGTACTCGTCTAAATCATCGATGCTAGCTTTAACACGGTGAACAAACGATCAGCTGACTTTGATCTGTTCCTTAAATGATCTTCTCTGGTGTCGCGTCACTAAATGAAACGCGATGCGAGCGTTTGATCAGAACAGCTGCAGCTTCTGAAACCAACAGCTGTGATGAGATCCAGCGCTGGTAACAGGAAGCAGCTGCTGCGGAGGTCAACGTCTGTCCAGAGGACGGAAGAGACGCGTCGTGAACTCAAACTTAGAAAATGTTATTCTGGGACATGAGATCATTTAAAGGACTCAAGTTTCAGTCAGAAGACAACACCCGAAACCCTTTAACACGCGTCTGACAACTGTAACTCGTAAACAACGCGTCTGAACCGGGCGAGCCCGTTTGAGGAGACACCTGAGCGTTTGTTTTGCTCTGGAGGAGGAGGCGTGGCCTCTTACCGTCACTGCTGTTCTCTCCTTGGATTTCAGCTACAAAGCAATGGTAAAACGGGGTGTCACCAAATCCATCCTCGAGGAGTTCTGCAAGGAAATCAAACGTTGAGGCACAAGAACAACAACAACAACATTTAGTGTGCAGCGATGAATAAAGACGAGCTCACCTTTTTCAGTCAGGATCACCTGGTCCTCCATCTCTTCAAACTTTGCAAGCTCCTGCAAACACGAAGCACACGAGCCTTTAGACTTTCAACCGACGCACAAACAAACGTGCATTTCAGAGCGGAAAACAACAAAATCAGACAACATTCAGCATCTAAATTAAAAAGCAGAGCAAAATCCCCCCGGAACCTGAATAGTTTAACTGTTTACATACTAGACTCTCTGTTAGCGCCTTTTATGATAACTACTCTGTATAGTTTATATTATAAACACAGTTATTATTTGTTTCCCTATTAATCTCTACTTCTCGCCATCGTTGTGCTGCTGTAACAGCTGGCTCAGAAAGCATTCACTGACGGCGTCATGGGAGGATTATTAGCCCCCTTAAATAATAATAAGGTCCTATTTTTATGTACGTATGCATTAACCCGGTACAGTGAAAGTGAGTCATAGCTACAGAGTTTGGTCCCTTCGCAGGTTATTTATTTACAATGTAGTGTTCTAATATCAGTACAATACATACAAGTGTAGCAGATTGTTAATGATTATTCTAAAAGACAAACGATTAACCGCCTCCAGCTTCTCAGATGGGACTATTTCCTGTTAGTATCTTTGTGAATTGAATATATTTGGTTTTTGGACAACAACAATGATTTAAAGACGTCGTGTTTGGTGTTTCTTACTTTTAAACATTGTATTACTCTACAGACTGGTTTACACACTGGTTTAATCAGTGTGTTACTCTGCAGACTGGTTTAATCAGTGTGTTACTCTGCAGACTGGTTTAATCAGTGTGTTACTCTGCAGACTGGTTTAATCAGTGTGTACCTGCAGCCCTGGTCGTGTTACTCAGGCCAGCTCCGTTAGTAACACGACTGTAATAACCTTTGATAAGAACATAAGCTCAAGGTAAGACGCACCATATTAGGAGAACCGGAAGTCGCACCGGATGTGAAGTCAGGCTGTAAACAAAGACACACTAACTAATCTCACACAAGTTCACCAACACGGTGCGACACATCGGTTCCGAGTCATCCGACCTAAAATACAGTTCATGGGAAGGTCCAGGCGAACTAGCAATGTAGCCAACAATTAGCTAACGTTATATGATTTTTTTTATAAATTGTTACGATATTATTGCCTTTATATTAATTAATAATCATTTTTATTTATTATATAATAATTTGTATTTAACTATTAAATACCAACAATTAGATAGGCTAGATAGATAATTTTTATTTAACTATTAACAATTAGATAGGATAGATGGATAATTATTTTTATTTAACTATTAAATACAAACAATTACTTGACGTTAGCTAGTGTATAAATATATAAATAAAATACATATTTATTATTTAATAATGCATTACTAATTATTAATGTATTATATTATTATTCGTTTTTATTTAGTCATATTTATAAATGTATTTAATTATTATTATTCTTATACATTAGCTGAAGCCCGAGTGAGGGGCGACCGCTCCACCGGTACTGCCCATCGAATAACACCATTTAAACGTCCACATATCCGCCGCGGCCTACCTTCACCAGTCGTAATATATCAGACACGTCTCTGGGTTCAGCTTTTCGTAATTTAAACTCCATTTTCTTCTTTTGCTCTTTTTCCCTCTCGTTAGAAGTCCTCTGTATGTGAAGTGAAAGATGAGTTGTTTCTTCATTCGCTTCAGAGTGGCCTGTTCCCCGCAGTCAGCCTCTGGTCCGGACGCGTTTGTCTCGACAATTCATCCAGTAGATAACACCCTCGGCTGGGTCGCTGCCAGTTCAAACTGCCGTCGTCTTTGTGTACCACGTTGCTTTTATACCCGGGCTCGCGCTGGCACGCGATTGGCTGGTCCCCCCTCCTTCCTGCTTCTCGGATTTCTGACGAATCATCGACAGCCTCCGGCCATCTTTTCTTTCTTTTTTAGCCAATCGGGTCACAAGCGAGGATCACGTGACGCGTGTGCGTTCAGTCTGTCATAAGATCCTCGTTTGTTTTTGATGGCCGAGGAGGAAAAGTACTTTGTAGCCTACTTTGAGCAGTGAGGGGAAGAAGTACTTTAAAAAAGTAGGAGGCCTACACGACAGTGTATAAGTACTTTAAAAAAAAGTAGTAGGCCTACACGACAGTGTAGAAGTACTTTTAAAAACGTAGTACACCACAGTGTAGAAGTACTTTCAAAAACGTAGTACACCACAGTGTAGAAGTACTTTAAAAATGTAGTACACCATACTGTAGAAACACTTACTAGTTAATGAACATGTAATCAGACAAACTGCACCTCCGTTTGCACTAATATCCCAAATCTATTGTCATTGTTGTTGTTCATTATGGTCTGTATGTTTATATTTATATTATACATAGTAGTTAAATGTTTATGCTTAGTTTCTCTGTTCTACTTTGTTGTCTTTAATGTCCTTGCTTTTATATTTTTCTTGTTTATTTGTATATTCCAGAAAGGGGAAGTACTTTTTTTTTTTAAAGTAGTACACCACAGTGTAGAAATACTTACTAGATAATGTCCTACATTTAAAAGTGTACTCATTTTAACGTATTTGTATCAAAATATAATGAGAGTATCAAAAGTCAAAGTACTCATTATGCAGAATGGCCCAGATCAGAATATTGTATATTATATTATTGTATCATACTTATACTTATTTTAATTACTTTAAAAACTGCTGGGTAGTTTAACTTATAATATTACATAACCAATTATCAGTTGATTTATATATTTTTTATAAATAATCTGAATCTACAAAGTAACTAATGTTGTCAAAAACAAGTTAGTGGAGTAAAAAGTACAATATTTGCCCCCGAGATGTAGAAGTATAAAGTAGCAAGTAAAAGTGCCTCAAGTTGAATGTACTTAGTTACAGTAAAAGTTTTGTGTCTTTCCTGGACATGAGTTTTTAAAAAGTAAGCAGAAAATAAGTAACATGCACTCAAGTAGACTAATCAGAGCAGACTACTCCACATACTTTAAGTTGTGTTTACAGTACTTACATAGTTTTACTACAAGTGGGTAGGTGGGTAAACAAACAAAAGCTGTATATTGCTGAATATATAGCTGAATATTGGCTGCAGCCTACCTTCACCAGTCGTAATATTTCAGGCACGTCACTGGCCTCAGTTTTTCGTATATTATACTCCATTTTCTTCTGTTGCTCTTTCCCCTCTCGTTGGAAGTCCTCTGTATGTGAGTTGAGTTGTAAGAACTACTCCTGAACTGCGGAATATATATCGATATCAAAACAAAACAAAAAGCAGTTATCCATCGACACACCTACGTGGGGCGAGTTTTTGTCAGCTGAGGAAAGATTATGTCAACGTAACAATTCAAAATATTCATACTGAAAGTGACAGCTCAGCAGTTCATCTTCAATAGTTCAGCTTCTAAGCAGGTAAGACATTGTGGACAACAGCTGGAGGTGATATGAATACTGTATCAGACACTGAACGCTGCTTCTCCACGTTGAGTTCTGACTCTGGGAACAGAGAGTAGACCGGTCCCAGACGACCTGAGGGGTCGGGATGTTCTGACGGACTTGTTACAGAGACCTGTAAACGCACCGTTACAGTCGTCCAGTCTGCTGAAGATAGATGCGTGGACAAGTTTTACACATCCTGTTGAGACACAAGTCCTCTAATCCTTGATATGTTCTTCAGGTGATCGTAGGCTGGTTTTGTAATTGTCTTGATGAGGCTGTTCAGGTTGAGGTCTGAATCCATAACTACACCCAGATTTCTGGCTTGGAAGTCCAACTTTCTGCTCCATAGAGACCAATGTTAAATCTTACTTCAAGAACATCTTCCACAGAACACGGTACCCCGTTTCTAGATCGCCACTGAAGCCACATTTTTTACACTACAGACACAATTCTCACAGGATCTGTTCTTCAAGTCATCCTTCCTCTCCAGTTCTAATATTGGAGCAATAGGAGCTACGGTTATGGGGGTTTTGAGGATTTGTTTGACAGGTGTTTCACAGTTTATTCTGCTTGTAATGGCTGCAGGGACACAGGTGTTTGTGATTGAGCTAATTCGTGAAGTTAGACACATGACTTGGAGATATCCCTCTCTATCTTTCTGTCTGTCTCTCTCTCATACAGTCACTCAGGTCTTTGAGATTTTTAGAGGACCCCCCCCCCCCCCGCCCCACACACACATTTCAAAATAAAAGTCCCACAGAGTGAATTCTAACTGTAATGCTTGTGATGAAGCCTGTCATTTAATACACAACACAGATAACATCTCATACTGAAAGTGATACCTCAGCAGTGTAGTAGTGCGTCTTAAGCAGTTTAGCTTCTAATCAGAGGTGCAAGAAGCAGTACAATGCAACAGAATGCACAGAGGAATACACAGAATAAACAGTGTTGTACAGAATACATATAGGATAAGATAAGATAAGATAATCCTTTATTAGTCCCTCAGTGGGGAAATTACAGGATTACAGCAGCATTGCTCACAAGTAATAAAATGAAATGAAGATAAAAATAAAGATAAAAAATCAAGTAGTATAAATAAACTAAACAGTAAACAGTAATAGAAAATATGACAGTATATACATACGGAATGTAGAATAAACAGTAGAATAAACAGTGAAAATCATACGATGTAAATGTGCAGTTGGCATGATATGCAGTGCAGGGAGAAGTACAAGTAATGGCTATAGTAAGACATTGAAGGTGATATGAATACTGTATCAAATATATAATTAAAAATAAACTTTGTATATATATATATAGCATCTCTCAAAACACTGTTACAAAGTGCTTCAAAATATAATGTAGACATTTCAAACTTTAAGAGAATGAAATAAACTAAAAGCCAAACGTAAACATGTAAAAAACACAGAGAGTAAAATTAACTCAAATGTTGTAAAACATAAATAAAATCTCAGAAAAGCAATTCTAAAAAAAGTGGGTTTTTAAAAGATGACACAGTTTGCTGCCCTGATCTCCTTCAGTAGATCACAGTTCACAGACTGTAAAGGTTTTATCACCTTTATGTAAGAATATGGACCTTGGCACAACAAGGGAAAAGGGCAATGAGAGATCTGACAGATAACGAGGCGTCTCAGGGATTTGTACCCAATCAATTAAAATCAATTATAAAAGCAACAGGTAGCCAGTGTGAGGAAGCCAGAGTCAGTGACATGTCATCAGGTTTATAGTCAAAATACTGGCTGCAGAGTTTTGGGTGAGAGGGATTTAGACTGTAGTATATATATATATATATATATTTATAGACAAAAATTATTCTTGAATTATTGTATATATATTGTATATATATGCTTTAAATAATTATTTAAATAATATTGCATATATTAATATATATACAATAATTAAGAATAATTTTAGTATATAAAATAATAATCTTTTTTTTTTCTTCTTCTTTTTCCGCCAGCATAAAAAAACAATTGAAATTTTTCTTTTTTTCGGGGGGTGGATTTTATTTATTTATTTTTTAGTTACATTTCTTTCTTTTTTTTGGCTGGTGGAAATGGGCTTCCATAAATATGAGACATTTATTTTCAATTAAAAAAAAAAAGAAAATTCATGGAGTTCAGAAATGTTGCTGAGAAACAGGAACGAACCTATTTGACAGGAAAGAAGAAGAAGCGCATGCGTTGTTATAACGTCACGTCATGCGTCATCACGTAGTAGGCGGGGCAAAACGCCAACCCGGAAGTCGTTACTGTGGTCGTCCTGACTTGACTGGCACCTCTGCGCCGCAGTACCCTGAAGAGGAGAATCCGTGATTCCCCCCTCTGTTTTTGGACCCCTGCACTTTTAACGGTTACATCCGGGACACTACGATGCTCTCACCGAGGTCAGTGTGATTAAAAACGTGGCTCCACGTGGTCATAGTTAACCAGGCCTAAAGCAGAGTGGGTATTCATTGTACACATACAGGGTGTGCCATGTACTTACCACTGCTAGACACAAGTAGTACTCTCACAGTACAGACACATTATACAGTACTTCACTGTGAAGAAATGAGTTTTACCCTGTGGTTACGTTATTGAAGCCGGCCAAACTAATACATATACTTCTGGGTGAAATGCAACTAAGTATAACTTAAGTGCAAAATGTATGTACTTGTACTTGTACACTTAAGTATTTCCATGTTGTGCATTTTTATACTTCTTGTACATTATACTGTACTACATCTCAGAGGTACATATAGTACTTTTTACTGTACTACATCTCAGAGGTAGATATAGTACCTTTTACTGTACTACATCTCAGAGGTACATATAGTACTTTTTACTGTACTACATCTCAAAGGTACATATTGTACTTTATACTGTACTACATCTCAGAGGTACATATTGTACTTTTTACTGTACTACATCTCAGAGGTACATATAGTACTTTTTACTGTACTACATCTCAGAGGTACATACAGTACTTTTTACTGTACTACACCTCAGAGGTAGATATCGTACTTTTTACTGTACTACATCTCAAAGGTACATATTGTACTTTCTACTGTACTACATCTCAGAGGTACATATAGTACTTTTTACTGTACTACATCTCAGAGGTAGATATAGTACTTTTTACTGTACTACATCTCAGAGGTACATATAGTACTTTCTACTGTACTACATCTCAAAGGTACATATTGTACTTTTTACTGTACTACATCTCAGAGGTACATATTGTACTTTTTACTGTACCACATCTCAGAGGTACATATAGTACTTTTTACTGTACTACATCTCAAAGGTACATATTGTACTTTCTACTGTACTACATCTCAGAGGTACATATAGTACTTTTTACTGTACTACATCTCAAAGGTACATATTGTACTTTTTACTGTACTACATCTCAGAGGTACATATTGTACTTTTTACTGTACTACATCTCAGAGGTACATATAGTACTTTTTACTGTACTACACCTCAGAGGTACATATAGTACTTTTTACTGTACTACATCTCAAAGGTACATATTGTACTTTTTACTGTACTACATCTCAGAGGTACATATTGTACTTTTTACTGTAGTACATCTCAGAGGTACATATAGTACTTTTTACTGTACTACACCTCAGAGGTAGATATCGTACTTTTTACTGTACTACATCTCAAAGGTACATATTGTACTTTCTACTGTACTACATCTCAGAGGTACATATTGTACTTTTTACTGTACTACATCTCAGAGGTAGATATAGTACTTTTTACTGTACTACATCTCAGAGGTACATATAGTACTTTTTACTGTACTACATCTCAAAGGTACATATTGTACTTTTTACTGTACTACATCTCAGAGGTAGATCTTGTACTTTTTACGTGTTTGAAATATATTTGTCTCTGGAGTAAGTCTTAGAAAGTGGAGCTGTGGTTATGGGTGTTGTCTCTTTATTGCGTTAGATGTAGCGTCTGGATTCACTGCTTTGTGACGTTCTTCTTCTTCTGTTTTTAATGGAGCATGTCGGAGCAGATGGAGGGGAAGTGTTTGGCAGCAGCACAGGTGTGTGTGGAGCAGCAGGATTAAACAGGGATCAGATGGCGGTTATATTTAGAAGAGGGTGCTTGTGGATGGAACTGGATTCCTTGACTCAGAGGTCCTCTCTGGTGTGTTGATTCAGGATTCTGTCATGTCCTCTTGTGGCCTGCAGGTTCCTGCTGCTGCGGTCGGCTGCGTCCGTGACGACCAGGTCGTTTTGTTCGGGGGGCGTGTCCAAGCCGGGCCGGGCGCCGGACATGGCTGAAGGTAAGATGGCCGCCGTGCTTCCTGTTTGACTTGACTGACTCATTATAGGAGGAGATGCTGCCGCTCCTGCCGGGAGCTGAGCTCTCCTCCTCCCTCTGGAGCGCTGGATCTGGGTCTGTCCACGGTGGACCGGTCTCTGCTGGAGGATCTGGGTCTGTCCACGGTGGACCGGTCTCTGCTGGAGGATCTGGGTCTGTCCACGGTGGACCGGTCTCTGCTGGAGGATCTGGGTCTGTCCACGGTGGACCGGTCTCTGCTGGAGGCTGAGCTGAAGGAGGTTCTGGTGAACCTGCATGAGTTCATCTGGTTTCACCAGAACCCGACCCGGTGGCTCCGATGACGAGCATCAAGAATAACTCTATAGAAACAGACCATCTTCTCTCTGATGGTCTCTGTACTGATGGAGGTCTGATAGAGGATCAGGACTACACTGAGACTGGTTCATATAGAGGATCAGGACTACACTGAGACTGGTTCATATAGAGGATCAGGACTACACTGAGACTGGTTCACATAGAGGATCAGGACTACACTGAGACTGGTTCAGATAGAGGATCAGGACTACACTGAGACTGGTTCATATAGAGGATCAGGACTACAC
>CM051704.1:21349908-21372408 GCA_028022725.1 Lycodopsis pacificus | reverse complement strand
ACAAAACTCAAACAATTCGATTAAAATGGTAAATTTACAAACCAAAAAACGTCACTAATTTAGGAGAAAACTCCCCAAATATTCTGTGAGATTATGAAGAGAGAGTTAGGGTCACTCTTCACTTTGCGAGGTTGGATCGACCTCTAAACACCACAAACAGCGGATGATCTCATCAAATCGGACTTTGCAGTCGGATTTATCGATCAGGAAACACTGTTGACTTCAGTCCAGCATCAGCGCGTTATCATGAAGACCTGTTGCCGTGCGTTCGATGTATTCAGAAGAAAGCAACATGCTCATTTAAGGGGTTTTTAATTGTACATTTCTGAGTTTTTCTCATCCTTTAATCTCGTTTCTTTCTCATAAATGTATGGCTTTCTTCCCCTTTTCTTATAAACCTACAATGGTCCTTAAAAGCTGCAATAAACACGTGATTGCTGCACGTAATACTGATTTAGTATACAGTTAAAAGATGTGGGAGCTATTATAATTAAAGCTGCGAGCAGCGATGAACGGGCCCTCGCCATGTGCGCGTCGGGACTCCGGCCTGCGCGGCCGAGAGCGTCTGCGACTTTTATTTAAGTCCATATGTGATACATGTTCCTACCAAATTTCATACATCTAGGTCAAACATACTGCGAGGGCTGCTTCGTCGAAATTGTGTAGGGGGCGCTATTGAGCAGACTTGACACTTTGAAGCATTAAAATCACATTAGATAACTACATTCAGGATTTTTAATGTGTTTGGCAAGTTTGCTTATGTTTTGAGCATTTTTAGCCTCTCAAAAACACCTTAATATTTCATAGACCCGTCTCTTTTGGGCCAAAACGTTCAGGCCCCCCTCGCTGCGCGTTCTCAGAGTGTCGTGCACACAGGCGGAGAGCACGAGCAGGAAAAGCATATATTTTGCGCAGATATCATATTATACACACATTACTGGGTACATTCCATCGTTCAAAAACACAAATATTGACAATTTGTATAATTTATGATTATTATAATTATTTTTTTTGTGTGGCTCATGGTGGGGCCATGCCCCATGGCCCTCTATTGACCAGCCGCCACTGCAGGAAAGCCAAACATTGATAGTGTTAGGTAATAGGGTGTGGCAAACAAGTTTGTGTACAACGGCGTACTGTTGGTGCACGCCTATTATCACTCTGCCAAATCATACAACATCACATACCCAATGTTCCCTCTTAATGTTATGGTGTGCGTAAGAATGCATCAGAAATTGGCAACAACACGTGTTGACAAAACGCCATTCATCAGGTTATGTCAACGAGTGGCTGGTCCGACGGGCTTCATCAGATACACTCTACCGTAGATGAGTGCTGAAAGAATAAATCAATTGTCAGCAGTATAAGAGAATAAATAAAAGTGTAAATTTACAATAGAATATAATTCAGGATTTTGAATGTGTTTGGCAAGTTTGGTTATCTTTTGAGCATTTTTAGCCCCTCAAAAACAACTTAATTTTTCATAGCGAAGAATGCGTTGCAACGGCTTTTCACGAAACAACAAGCTTTGAGTAACTTTTCATCATAAAGGTCTTTAGATTGTTCTGACCAAATTTGAAGTTGATTCGATCATTTCTCTAGGAGGAGTTCGTTAAAGTACAGCTCCTGGAAATGACAAAAACGACACTAAAAATTCATAAACAATTCAAAATTGCTGATTTCCGGTTGGGTTTAGAGCATGGCCCCAAGATACTTTTATTTAAGTCCATATGTGATACATGTTCCTCCCAAATTTCATACATCTAGGTCAAACATACTTTGAGAGCTGCTTCGTCGAAATTTTAGTAGGGGGCGCTATTGAGCCGATTTGCCACTCTGAACCAATAAAATCATACTCTATAACTACATTTTGGGCTTGTAATCTGCTTGCCAAGTTTGCTTATGTTTCGAGCATTTTTAGCCTCTCAAAATAACCTTTGTTGTTAACGGCGAAGACTGCATCGCCACGGCAACGGCGTTCGACGAAACATCAAAAGCTTCATGATCTGGCATTATGAACTTCTTATATTTGGGTGGAACAAATTTGATATTGATTTGATTTACTTACTAAGAGAAACAAGCCAAAGTATAAAGACTTTAACTTCCTGTTACCAGTAGGTGGCGCTATGACTATGATTCAAAATTGGCCTGCACATGTCTTCAGGCCTGGAGTCTAATCAAACATGTGAAATCTGGTAAAGATCTGATGATGTGGAGTCGAGATACATCAGTTTATTCGTTCATGGCGAAGGATCGAAATTCGCCGAGCCGCCACGTCGCCGCCCTTCAGTAACTTCTTACAATCTTCACAATGAAGCATTACCAAGGTCTTAAGGCTGTTCTGACAACATTTGAGAGGGATCTGATTAATCTGTGACGAGCAGGATGTCAAAGTACACAACGTACAACTTCCGGTTGCCTACTACCTACTTCCGGTTAAGTACACTACTACCTACTTCCGGTAGGTGGTGCTATCACTATGATTCTAAATTATCATATAGATGTGTTCCGAGTCAGGATATTATGACATATGAGAGATTTGGAGCAGATTCGACAATGTACGGCCGAGTTTCAACAACTTCCTGTTTCGCGGCGAATGGTGTTTTTTTGACACCACGGCCACGTAGTTCGATAACTTTTTGTTCTTTGAGTAACTTTTCACTACCAAGGTCTCAAGAGCAGACTAGCCGAATCTGAAGTCAATCGGGTCAAATCTCTGGGAGGAGTTCGTTAAAGTATGACGCCTTGAAACGGTCAAAAAACATCATGAAAGTAAAAATGGCCGACTTCCTGTTTGGTTTAGAGAAAACTTCCAAGAGGATTTTTTGTGCGGCTCATGACGATCCACATTCCTACCAAATTTCATACAGCTCGGTGAAACCCGATGTTGGGGCTACTCAATAGGGGGCGCTATGGAGCCAATATTTCATACCGCTGGACACCCCAAACAGACTGCAATTTTCGCAAATTTTGGCTTACGTGCCAAATTTCACAAAATTCCCAATATCCCAAGCACCTCCTTTTTGCCATGAAAGTGGAAGAATAAGAATAAACATTAGAAATACAATAGGTCCTCCGCTCCGACTACGTCGGTGCTCGGGCCCGAAATATACTCAGTGTGTGTGTGTGTGTGTGTGTGTGTGTGTGTGTGTGTGTGTGTGTGTGTGTGTGTGTGTGTGTTTTCTTCTACAGGACGGTCAGTTTCCGCAGCAGACTTCTGCCTCCAAGCTCTGTGTGGATGGAAGACGCCAAACTGAAAGGGCTGGAGATCTGCCACCCTCAGGTGAGAGGAGGGAACGTTAGACTTCTCTAACAGAAAGAGATAAAAGAGATTCTACCGTACTACTGTTACTGTTACTGGTCTTTTGACAGCGCTTTCTGTTCGTTTCTCACGTTTGAAGGAAACACCACAGTTTGTTCTGCTCATCTTAAAAATCCACCAGCCACATGCTCATTTTTAAAGGCATTCCTGTGGTTAAGTGTTCCTCCAGTCTGAGCCCGGTCATCAGGTTTGTGTCGGTAGTTTATTCCCTTCATCTGTAGAAAGTTTGAAGTGTTTGTATGTGTGTGTGTTGACCAGGAGAGGAACATCTTCAACAGGATATTTGGAGGTTTTCTGATGAGGAAAGCCTACGAGTTGGGCTGGGCCAACGCCTGCTCCTTCGGGTGAGATGAAACTATTTAGTATGTCCCAGTACACAGCATGTCATATGCAGTATGCCAAAAGAACCAGGATGTTCACATCGCTCAGTGTGCGAGTCAGCAGACCTCTCTGTTAGAAGAGAAGGCTGCTGGAGCGCTTTGAGAGTAACCATGAACGTGAGTTATTGACAGAAAGACGACAGAAACAAACCAACTAAAGATGCACGAGTGGAAGTAAAAGACGTGCGGGTCTCCGAGGATACTGGCTGCAACAGTGTGTACTCTGTGAGCAGATACTGTGTACTAGAAGTAAAAGGTATTCTGTGTTTGTTCACAGAGGAGGTCGACCCAGTCTGGTGGCCGTCGATGATATCCTCTTCCAGAGACCCGTGGAGATCGGCTCCCTGCTGCTGCTCTCCTCTCAGGTGTGTGTGTGTGTGTGTGTGTGTGTGTGTGTGTGTGTGTGTGTGTGTGTGTGTGTGTGTGTGTGTGTGTGTGTGTGTGTGTGTGTGTGTGTTTCTCAGTGATTGACCTCACATCCTGTGTGTGTGTGTGTGTGTGTGTGTGTGTGTGTGTGTGTGTGTGTGTTTCAGGTGTGCTACACACAGGGGAAGAACATCCAGGTCAGAGTTCACAGCGAGGTGTTCGACCCGTTGACCCGTCAGCACAACACCACCAACGTCTTCCACTTCACCTTCGTCTCCGACCGCGACGTCCCCAACATCATCCCCATGACTTATGGAGGTGAGCTCACACACACACACACACACACACTCTCTCTCACACACACACACACACACACACACACACACACACACACACACACTCATTACTAATCGTGAAACAAAGTCAAAAGTTTTTGAGTTAAGAAAAAGTTGTATGGGATGCTCTGATGAGCCCTTAATGAAGCAAATCACGACAAATCACCTCTGATGAGCCCTCATTGATAAGCGTTGCGTACGCACTAAACGGGGTCTGAAAGAAATCTTCACCACCAACATAACCATCGTGTAAATGAGCAACGTCTGGAAATAAAGCCAGTGACAGCTCTCCTACCATCACTGCATCTTCATTATCAGTCCTAATCATGATGCTATTAGAAAACATCAGAAAATAAATTGTGATATCCAGCGTGGTGGATACAATGATTCTCGCGATCATTTTGGAATCAAACCGTCTGACTGAAGTGCTTTGCATTGAGCATGTTTGGTCGAATGTGGGCGTGTAGAGGGCGCGATGTGAAGACATTAACAGGTTGATTTTGGATTCATTAAAGGAAATAGATCCCTGGCAGGCCAGGTTTAATAAACCCACGCACTGTTTGTGAAACCGCCGAATTCTTTTCAGTAACCAGTGAATATTTTCGAGATGCCTCATCTTGTTGTTGTGTATCACTCGAGCCGGTTTGGCGTGAATGTGACGGCGTGTCACCTGGAGCTGCAGAATTTCCAAATAAACTCACCTCGCTCACACGCCTAGTACCAGCGTGGGAGCAAAGCTTGATGCTGGCACAGGGACAAATAAGAAGAAAGCAGTCGACACGGAGGGAGAGGTGATGAACGATTGTTCAGACTTGGGCAGCTTTCGTTAAGAAAATGATGTCAAGAAGAAGTGGAAAGACCTCCAGAGCAAGATAAAGAAAGACGGTTCCTCTGAAAAGAACTAGTCCCATCATTGTCACCGCTTTTCCTTTCCCAGTGAGCATTTTTCGGTTGAATAGACGTCGAAAAGACGTTCAGAATTGGTTCAAAAGTGAAAGTTTTTTCGCCGACTATTTGTAGACGTTGATTCAACGTTGAAGCTTAGACCAGATGTAAACGTGATTTGCAATACTATAATTTTTCGTCCTCTACATTGTGCTAATACTAATATTTCATGATTTAGAGGCTTAATAAGAAACCACATCCACATTTATCAGTTGAAAGCCAGTATTGGACATCACGTTGATATCTGGTCTAAACGTTTTAACCGTGTATTCAACCTCACCGTGTTTTAACCGTGTCTAACCCTAACCGTGTTTGAACGTCTCTACACCGGAGACCATAGACATCTTTTAAACGTGTCTTCAACGGAACGATGCTGACCTGGATATTACACAATATTGTTTATATACACTCAGTAAGAGCTAGCTAGCTCAAACCTTGTCGTGCGCAAGAGTCCGTGCGCATGCGTGTTCCAGCAGTAAACACTGAGTTGTATTTTAGTGAACATATGAAGACAAAATGTGCTCTGCTCTCATTAGGATGTCCTGGGAGCTTCTTGTTGACAGCACACAGTCTATAGTTCCATATTTACGACCGGCGAAATACACGCCGTGTATTGAGTGGGCCGGTCTGACAGTAACTCCCGGGCCACTGTTTTCCCCCAGTCCGCCCCTGCACACACACACACACACACACACACTATATGTTGAAGCTCATGCTGGAGATTTACTTGTCGCAGATAAACACTCTGAACTGTTTTGTCTCTTTGTTCTGTGTTTGTGCGACAGAGTCGATGCTGTATCTGGACGGGAAGAGACACTTCAATCAGACTGTGGAGTAGTGAGTCGTGAGAGCAACACGACACGCCAAAGCCTTTCAGCACTGCGTGTGTGTGTGAGAGTGTGTGTGTGTGTGTGTGTGAGAGAGAGAGAGAGAGAGAGAGAGAGAGAGAGAGAGAGAGAGAGAGAGAGAGAGAGAGAGAGAGAGAGAGTGTGTGTGTGTGTGTGTGTGTGTGTGAGAGGTCAGCTGGGAGGAATGAATGCCCTGAGGGTTACAGTATGAATCCTTTTTCTTTTGCATCACACAGACTGCTTTTGTTTATTATTTCATTTGTACGTTACAGCTCAACAGTCATTTGTCAGAACCTCATTTATTCCTGATCGCATTGCTTTACATTATGTTACTCTTTTATATTCCGCTGCTGCTTGAACGCACAAAACTCTGTCTTGACTTTATATGTTGTGTTGAATGGGAAGCTTCATTCTCAATGTGTCACAGAGAAGGAGGTGGGCGCCATTTCTCTGTCCTTCTGTTGTGTATTTACTCAAATGCAATAAATGAATTCTTATTTATCTTCACTTCACCGGCGTCCTCGTGTCTTTGCGTTCAATGAGTTTAACTTAAGGGATCGTTGGCGAGAGGATTTTATTTATATAAACCTCGAAGGTAGCTTTTGTCAAATTTGAGGAAATAATCCCTGGTGATGTCATCGGGGTTATTTTGGTCATCTGAGGCTTGAAATTTAAAACGGGAAATCAGTCATTCATTTTATTACATGATGTCTCTTTATGGCCAAAATACCATCTTATTTATTCTTTAATGAGTCGTGCTCTTATGCTGTAAACATGTTTTTATTTCACATATTTATTATATATTATTATTTTATTCATTTTGTCACTTTTGACTCTTCGCCCCCTGGTGTCAAAATAAAAGATAACTGCAAAATGTGTTTTATCTATTTCTTATTTAAATATGAATTTGATTTTCCTGTCACATTCTCAGTTGTATTATAATAAACTATCGTCAACATATATACAGCAAAGTCCAGTGAAAAGTTTATTTTATTTTTTTAATAAAGGTGCTTATATGTAATGATTTATCTTTGTATAGTTCTGCAGTTTGGTTTCCATAATTTTCACAAATCTAAAGACAAACCTTGTAGTTTAAAAAGTAACATTTTTAAAGTGTCCTGCTTTGTTAAATTAATTGAACTTTACGTTAAAACTGTTGAATCTTCTGTTAACAAAAACACCTTAAAACTTGCCTGTAAGTTCTAAGTTAATCTTTTAAAAGGTGTGAGTCAATTCAATTAATAATACACGGGTGTTCCCTCTTTGTATCTACATTACTGTTTTAATAATTGGCACGAACTATTAAATTAAATTCTAAATAACATTTTCCGTGCCGCTATATAAACCTCTAGGAACCAATATTCTATGCTAGTCAGTGTTACACCCGGCGTCGTTTCTCACACGGACACTAACACGGAAGTAGCACTTTAGTAGCGACTAACATCCGCTGTTCTAATCCTTTAAGAGCCGGGTCTTCGTTCAGTAGCATGAAAAACATGTTGACCATTATCTCGAACGCACTTTGTCGGATCACTGGCAGGAATGTGGTGAGTGCGTTTTGATGTTAATGTTGAGTTTGTGCTCGTTTCTTAGCTGATGCTAACGGCTAGCTAGCTTTGGTTTTGTTTGGCTGGTTGGAGCTGACCTTGTGAGCATGGTAGCATGTTAGCATCAGCGGCTAGTTTGACTCTTTCTTCACGTTCTGCATGCTGTGGTCATGTCTGTCTTTTACTTTTCTGTCTCTACAGCTCATCTTTAATTCATTTAAGACTAATTCGTCTCTGGTTTGCCTTCCTCGCGCAGCTTTATTGATTTAAGATGCACTGGTGTGACCAATATCGAGTTTAAACATTAACCAATTAACGTAAAAGGCTAAATTTAGCTTCCACTAGTTAGCATTAGTGGCGGAAGTTACTTGTACTTTAGTAACTTATCATTACAAATACAATTATTTATATATTAACTAAAATAAGCATTACCACAGTGTAGAAATACTCTTACAAGTAACAGTTCTGCATTTTAAACGTGTTGTGCATTTTAAACGTGGAGTAAAGTACATTAGCATGAAAGCACTGTATACTTGAAGTACAAACCTAAGTACTTTCTCGTACAGAATTTCATCGTCACATGTTTTTAAAGACACTTTAAATGTGCACAACAATAACTTAAAAACTCATCTCGTTTTTTAATCACTGGTCGCTCAGTCTTTAAACTGAACTCCAGAGATCAGAGAAACGTGTGATTGTACTCATCGGTGCATCCATATTAACTGTTATTAATTATTATTGTTCAATAACAGACTACATGCTGGTGACTGCATGTTGTGGTGGTTCAGTGGCAACAGGGATCCTACAGTCACTCATCAGCTCTGATTCAGGTTTTATAAATGTATAAATTATGCGACTGATGATCAAACTGTGATCCTAAAAACAAACGTGTGACTGCAGGAACTCTGTTTTATGGCTTTGGGTTGAAAAGGCGGAACTCTTGCTTTCGCTCTCTCCCTTCGGCCACACGCGCGCACACGCACAACAATCTATTCATGTCTTCCTTCTCCCCCCCCCCCAACCCCAGGGAGCCCAAACCGTGTCCGAGGTAAGCAGCTCGTTGCTCTGCTGATGTTTGTCTGCAGTGACTTTTTAAAATACAACACGATAAAACTTGCATTACATAGTCAATCAGCTGTTTCACTGTGTTAAGATGTCCTTTTAAATTCTTTGATGTAACTGTAAACGTTCTTTGTCTTGTTTGTTTCTTTACACGTTGATGATGTTGAGATGAATCAGCTGCTCTGTGGCGTCACAGTTTACCTCGTTATCAGCCGTCTGAGACTGGCACAACTGTTACTCCTCGGCAGATATATATCTCTCGCTCTCTCGCTCATATATATGTATGTGTGTGTGTATATGTATGTATGTATATATATGTATGTATATATATGTATATATATGTATATATATATATATATATATATGTATATATATGTATATATGTATATATATATATATATATATATATATATATATATGTATATATATATGTGTATATATATATGTATATGTATATATATATGTATGTATATATATATATATATATATGTATATATGTATATGTATGTATGTATGTATGTATGTATGTATGTATGTATGTATGTATGTATGTATGTATGTATGTATGTATGTATGTATGTATGTATGTATGTATGTATGTATGTATGTATGTATGTATGTATGTATGTATGTATGTATGTATGTATGTATATATATATAAAATCAGAGCAGACAGTGTTGGTCAAAGAGAAATCAGAACCGTTTATTGCCATTGTATGTTGAACATACAAGGAATTTGACATGAGGTGCGTAACATTTATCAACAATGCAAAGTAGAAACAAATTAAATTTACAGAAAATATAAGATGAAGTAAAATGTAAAGTGCACAAACGAACAGATAACAGGACTATAAACCAGTGAGATGTAAGTGTAGTGTGACAGTGTCGAGTGTGATGGAAGGGATGTGCGGGGGAGTGACCGGTGGGAGTTTGTCCTGGGGAGGACAGAGTCAGCGGGGGTACCGGGCTCTGTTAATGAGCCCGACTGCCGATGGCAAGAAACTGTTCATGTGTCGTGAGGTCTTGGTCCTGATGGACCGCAGCCTCCTGCCAGATGAAAGGGGCACAAACAGTTTATGTGCAGGGTGAGAGGGGTCAGCTACAATCCTTCGTGCTCTCTTCAGGGTTCTTAAAGTGAACAGGTCCTGGAGGGACTGCAGATTGCAGCCGATCACCTCTCAGCAGAGCGACTGATGCGCTGCAGTCTGTCCTTGTCTTTGGCAGTGGCTGCAGCGTACCAGACGGTGATGGAGGAGCAGAGGATGGACTCGATGATGGCTCTGTAGAAATGCACCATCATTGTCTTTGGCAGGTTGAGTTTCTTCAGCTGCCTCAGGAAGTACATCCTCTGCTAAACCAAATAAATAAAGTGTTCAATCGTATGAAACAGAAGAGCAGGTAATGTTTAGATTATACATCATCTTATTTTAATACGTCAGTTTATTTGTGATATAATGCGTGTAAAAGATATTTAAAATGTTGTGCCAATTAAAGAACATCAGGTGAGGTGTAGACACTGTTGGGCCAGACTCGGTGTGTTCTGCTTGTTTTAGCCTCCAGAGGTGTGTGTGTGTGTCCGTGCTGTTGTCACCTGCAGACCCTGAACACCTCCTCTGGCTGTGCTCTGGTCTGATTGGTTGGCTCCTGTGTTCCCCAGTTGCTGGTTGACCTGTCAGAGTACGTCAGTGCAACCTCTCCGGCGGCGCCCGCCTTTGCTCAGACCCGGCGGCAACCACCCAAACCACCACCAGTCAGTCCTAGAGCGTTAGCTAGCGCCCAGACCGACCAGCCAGACCAGCTGGACGGACCAGTAAGAGCACTGGGAGCCTCCGTGTGTGTTCACTAACAGGGGCGGGAAGCCCAACGTCTGTTTAACATCCAGAAGTAAAGAGAACTAACCTCTCACCGCTAGTTCTGGGTTCATGCACCATCTAGTTCTTTTGTTTCTCTCTGACAGATCTATGAAGTCACTCACTGAAGACGTTAAAGAAAAAGAAACTCATATTTTAAATGGAGCATCACAGATGTTTGTTGTTTTTAAGCGTTTATCATTTTATGGATTTACTATAACAGTGCCACTAACAATTATTCAATTCCTGATCTGTTATGAATGTCTATATATATATATATATATATATATATATATATATATCTCTATCTCTATCTCTATCTCTATCTCACTGTCACAACTTCTCTGAGCTGTTACTGATGTTTTCAAATACCCCAAAAGATTAGATTTACTAAAATATATAAAGCTGCAAAACCTAAGCTGTAATCAGTAAATATTTGCTCCATTAATGATTCATTGTCCCATTAACTGTTTCACTGTTGCGCATTAATTTATACAAAAACCCAGTTTTAGGATTTCTGTTTGCTTAAAGTGACGCTTTTATTCCAATAAAACGCGAGTCAGCAGAACTCCCTTGTGTTCAGACTGGGACTATAATCGAAATGTTAACGTCTTTAAATGAAATGCTGTGGTGCTGCAGAGACGTCCCACGACGCATCACATGCTACAGACGTATGGAAACATGAGTCATTCTAATATCACAAACCGGTCAAAATGATCTCCGTTTAGATATTTCCTCTAAATGGTTTGCTCCTTCATTTACCTTCTGGCCTAAAGTTAGTTTAACTAAAATGTGTTCAGAATTAAACCGTAATGTTGCAAATATATCTAATAATAATCTAAACTACCTAAAAATATCACATTTTGTTTTCCATCAAATCTTCTGTTTCTATTTCAATCATTTATTGATTAAAATATACTTTATTTTTTTATTTTTTACCCAGAACCAGTTTTGTATTATAATTATATAAATTATAATTTGGAAAGATTCGGCTGCTGTTCTCCCACCCTGTTACTGACCCCCCCCCCCCCCCCCCCCCCCCCCCCGCTGACCCTGGACCTGCTGTGAAGAGGAGGGCAGCCTTCGTCTGTGTGGAAGCTGTTTTCTCTTTGTGCGTCATGTTTATGTGTTTTTGATGTTTAATGTGTTTTATTGATTTATTTTTCAGGGTTCCAGAGTCGTGGTTTCTCGCTCCTTCGCCGACTTCACCTCACAGGCGACCTTTGACATCAAGGTGAGTGAAACTGCTCTGACAGTAGTTTTTAACGCACTAAACGTGAACAGAAACAGGTCACAGAATATTCCGTTTGTCTGTGTGGTAGAAGTGCGACGCGCACCGTCTGGAGGAGGGTCCTCCGGTGCAGGCGGAGCTGACCCGGGATCAGGGTCTGCAGTATTACCGCGTCATGCAGACCGTGAGGCGCATGGAGCTCAAAGCCGACCAGCTCTACAAGCAGAAGATCATCAGAGGCTTCTGTCACCTGTATGACGGACAGGTGACCGCCGCAGCAAGCTGTGACACGAGAACCACGTTCTTACTTGTATTTTACTTCCTTCATAAAACCGTATAGTGACAGAATAGAGTAACGCATTTAATTGTCTTTTTATTCAGTGTATTCGTAGCGGTGCAGTTCCAGCTATCGTTTTGTTATTTAATCCGTGGATCTTCTACCCGCCCGTCCTCATGCTCTTCTTCTTCTTCTACAGGAAGCGTGTGCCGTCGGCATCGAGGCCGCCATCAACCCCTCGGATCACCTGATCACCGCCTACCGCGCCCACGGCTACACGTACACCCGCGGGATCTCCGTCAAAGAGATCCTGGCCGAGCTCACGGGTGAGAGGTTTAAAATCTAAAGGCTGAATTTAGTTGTTTATTGCTTTACCATAAATGCTGCTGTAGGGAAACGGTTGCCTCTACGGGATTAATAAAGTATTCACCCATTTATTTAACGTCACTCCTCAGGTCGTAAAGGGGGCGTGGCCAAAGGAAAGGGCGGTTCGATGCACATGTACGCTCCACATTTCTACGGAGGAAACGGCATCGTGGGCGCACAGGTACACGCATCTACAGACGTATTTAATATGAACATGATGAACATTAAAGGGGCCGTAGTGATGTTTGAGGTTCTTCTCCACAGTCTGTTTTATATTCTACGGTAGACGGAGAACATCAACGTATTTTAGACTCGGTTTAAGTGAGCGCTACGTTCTATCACCAGACTCCGTTCATGAAACCGTATTGAAGCTCTGAGCGCTCGGGGCTGCTGCTCTGCTGCCTCCTCGCGTTGGTGTGAGTTGTTGAGGCTTTGGTGTGAAGTGGAACTCTCTGGTCATCGCTCAGGTTCCTCTGGGAGCCGGCATCGCTCTGGCCTGCCAGTACCAAGGCAACAACCAGGTGTGCGTCTCCCTCTACGGGGACGGGGCGGCCAATCAGGTAAACATCCCGCCCACTTCTTAGAAATCCTACAATGCCATCGTACGAATACTTTAACCCCCCCCCCCCCCCTCTGATCCCAGGGCCAGCTGTTTGAGTCCTTCAACATGGCCGCCCTGTGGAAGCTGCCGTGCCTCTTCGTCTGCGAGAACAACAAGTACGGCATGGGCACGTCGGTGGAGAGAGCTTCAGCCAGCACCGACTACTACAAGAGAGGAGACTACATACCAGGAATCAGAGTGAGACGCACACACACACACACACACACTCACACACACGTGGGGGTCTTGGGCGGTAGCTGCAGTGTGTCTGTTGGACCGTACGCTGCAGCTGGCCTGTATGAACCCAGACTACAACGGGAGGAGGCTGGACCTCCGTCCTGGCAGTTGCAGGTGTGAACATCCATACAGCCGTCTGATGCTCATGTATGATACTGCAAACAAACAGAAGTGGAAGTACTAGTACTGCACCGTTGTGGATAATCTACGTCAGTCTGAACGATAAGCAGAACTCTGAGCAGAGCTGGGCTGTCGGTGTGTTCTGACCGTGCGTCCTCGTCTCCCAGGTGGACGGGATGGACGTGCTGTGTGTCAGAGAGGCCACCAGGTTTGCTGCAGACCACTGCAGGTCTGGAAAGGTGAGCTGGTGAATGGGTGGAGAGCTCGGTGATGACTTAAACCCAAAGTTCTTCTTTTTATTTCTCCGGCTTAACTTCTCACACGATGCGTGAACTCAAACGTTTTCAAAGCTTTGATGTGTCGATGAAGCTGGTCTTCATGTGTAAAGATGGCCGCCGGCTGTGTGTTTTCAGGGTCCGATCATCATGGAGCTGCAGACCTACCGTTACCATGGACACAGCATGAGTGACCCAGGCGTCAGGTGATGACGTCATCCGGTCACATCTCGTTTCTCTGGTTCCTCACTTTAATCAATGTCTTGTTCAAGTGAGACCAGAGTTTAGTTATGTATTAAACATTATTTATAATTTTTGTGATATTTTGAAGTTCACCAAACGATAAATTTAAAATATATTAATTCAAACAATTAAGTATCGAACACGAAGAAAGTGAAATAAATTCATAATAAGAGGTTCAGATAAAATGACCTCGGATCAGAAATCAAATATGAAACCACGTTGTTAGTTTAGTAACTTCCTGTTCATGAAGGGAAGTTTGGGTTTGTTGTGACTGTGATGTCACTTCCTGTAGCTACCGCACGCGGGACGAGATCCAGGAAGTGCGCAGTAAGAGCGACCCCATCAGCATGCTGAAGGAGCGCATGCTCAGCAACAACATGGCGTCACTGGAGGAGTTCAAGGTGCGCGCGCACACACACACACAGGCTTCTTAATTGGACCTTTAGGTAATCAGTAGTGTGTGTGTGTCCAGCCGATAATGAGGTTCTCTGTCCCGTCAGGAGATGGACGTAGCGATCCGTAAGGAGGTGGAGGAGGCGACTCAGTTCGCCACATCGGACCCAGAGCCGCCGCTGGAGGAGCTCTGCAACCACATCTTCAGCAACGACTCGCCGCTGGAGGTCCGCGGGACCAACGCCTGGGTCAAACTCAAGTCTGTCAGCTAGAGACTCTCACACACACACACACACACACACGGTAGCAAAGGAAAGCCCCTCCAGCTGCACCGACTCCCTGACCTTCAACAGAATCAACATTCAGCGCCTCCTTCCTTGATTTCTGGACCATGCTGCACCTTCATGGGACCTGAAACCTGTCAGTGTTATTTATAGTTTTATATAGAAATATATATTTATTATTTATCTGTCGTATGTTTTACTGTCATCATGAAGCCACCGTGTGTTTGCTGCTGCCATCTGTGGTGTCTGAGTCTCCAGAGTGCTGTGTATGTTTTAAATGTGTGTGTGTGTGTATATATATATATTTATATTTTCTTTCAGGGCTGCTTATTATACGCACGCAGCTTTGGTTTCCTCTTTGTTCCGACATGACGTCTGTTTTAAATTCCTCTCTTTAGGAATTGTTCAAGAATCTTTTAAATGTTCCTAAATTCTGATTCCGCTCCAAGAAAGCAACAGAAACTCTGAATATTCTGATTTCAGACTCTCTGAGTTAAAATGTTTGACAATTTTAGTGATTTAACTCAAGTAATCCTGTTACTTTGTACTGGAAATATTGTACTTTTTAGATGAATACAAAATATGATCAATAAATCACACAAGATGCAGTATTACAGACGAAGCTACACGATGTAGAGTGGTCATCATAATAATAATATATATTATTCTGAAATGGGCCGTCCTGCTTACTGAGTCCTTCTAGTACTAAGAGTATATTTTGATGCCAATACTTTTAAGTAGAAGTACTCTGACAAGTGAAAGTCCTGCATTCAAAACTCTACTGAAGTAAAAGATCAGAGTACTTGCTGCGTATTTGTACGTGTTTAATTTACCGTCGGAGGATTTGTGATTATTGAGATGACTGTTGATCAGTTCATCAAATCCATAAAGTAAATATTTAACTTTGAGTAAATGTTTTATCCAGAAGTACCGAAGAGAAAATACTTAACTTTTCCATCCAGCTTCACTGAAGTACTTGAACTTTCCAAACACTCTTCCTACCCGACTGCAGAAGAGAAGGAAAGTGACGACACTAAAGTATGAGAATAATCCTCTGCTGGAGGGTGGATGCACTGAAATATATATTAGTTTATTGTAGAGGTTTATGATGTATAAATGATGTATAAGTAGAATCTTTGTTTGTGTTTGTGAGGGTTTAAAGCCGACGTCTCGTTACTCTTACTGAACCTGTTCAGGTAAAACGCTTTACTTCATTTGTGTCTGTTGACCGGAGAGACTGTAAAATAAATTCATAAAGAACGTGAAGATTAATACTGTGAGTCTTTTCTTTACCTGATACTCTATACTTCTAGAACTCTAAATATTGTACTTTTTACTGTACTACATCTCAGATGTACGTATTGTACATCTTTTACAAAAATGAACGAGTAATGTTTGAGTACTTTCACTACATTTTACTGATTATACTGACATACTTTTACTGAAAGAACATCTTACTGTAACAGTATTTGTACTGTGGTATTATAACTTAAACTTCAGTAATCGGAGTACTTCCTCCACTGACCACTAGATGTCACTACCAGGCTGTACAATCTACTTCCACTGTTTATCTACAGTCATGACAACCGAACATTACAGTTGATCGTCACTGATGACTTAGTCAGTGAATGAAAAGTTACTATGAATAAAATGTACCACGGTAATTACGCTCAAATATATAAACTGGAGCCAGAACATGAAGTGCTTTTAATAAAGTAACAAGTAGAATTTTAAAATCTATTCTGTCAAATGTAAGACGACGTAAACAAGTGCTGAATACCATGAAAGTGCGATGTCAGCACTACTCTTCTTGATAAAGTTCAGTCGTAAATGTAATATGTTATCACTCTGTTGTTCAAACAGCATTACATTTGGTGAAGAGCGCATTATGACTCGTTTAGGACCCGAAACTCAAAGTTCAGGACTTTACTCTGGACTCTGTCTTAATTGTCATTTCCAACTTCCTGTTCCAATTTCCGGTAGCGAGAACCTGGAAGGCTGTCCTCGTGGCTCCTCAGAGATCCCTCCTCGATCCTGATTTATATAAATTAAGAATATATATATATACATATATATATATAAATTCAGAATATATATATATATATTCTGAATATGCCAAACTTTACTTCGTTTCTCTTGTTATCTAAAGGAAGCCGCCTACTGACGTGACGCAGGCGTGACGCAGCGGTCTGACGGACAGGTAAGCCGACACCGGCCGCCATATTGGGAAACAACGGAAGTGTGTGTGTGTGTGTGTGTGCGCGCGCGTGCGCGCGCGCGTTGAGTCAATCAGTTTCCGTCCTCTCTCTCTCATGTCTGTCTCTCCGGAGGAAGGGGCGGTCTCTGCGCCGCTGCAGATCCGGAATTAGAAGGTGTTCGCTCGGCTCGGCTCTGCTCGGTCGTTCGGCGGAGAGCTCCGCGAGCGGTTCGGTTCCACACAGGAAATACAGAAACCCTTCGTTAAAAAAGGAAAGGAAAGGAAGAAGGAAAGGAAGGAAGAAGTGTCGACCGAGGGGAGTGACGGAGAACCGGTGGCAGAAAACAGGAATTAAAGAAGAAGAAGAAGAAGAAGAAAGAGAGGAAAAAGTAGAAAGCACAGGGAGGACAAGATGCCTCTGGCTCAGTTGGCGGATCCCTGGCAGAAGATGGCTCTGGGGGGGGGGACCGGAGAGGTGAGACCTTCATTTATACACACTCTGTCTGTCTGTCCTGTCTCACTGACCAGAGAGGTGAGACCTTCATTTATACACACTCTGTCTGTCTGTCTGTCTGTCCGTCCTCCGGTCTCACTGACTAGAGAGGTGAGACCTTCATTTATACACACTCTGTCTGTCTGTCCTCCTGTCTCACTGACTAGAGAGGTGAGACATTTATACACACTGTGTCTGTGATGCCACATTAGATTAAATCCACTATAACGCATTATAATACACCTTAAAGTCACTAATTGAACGTTATTCTGCTCTAAAAGCTGCTGTTGGGAAACCACATTAGATTAAATACATTTAAAAAGCTCCGTGTCTCGCTCTACTGTAATGATATAGAATGATTCAAATCAGATTAAATCATAAGAAAGCACTTAACAAGTCACCACGAGTCACTTTGTGCATTTTTTTATATAATTTGTGGATTTAAGTCGAGTCAGTTTATTAATAAATAACATTTAGAAACAACAGCAGTGGGTTATGCTCTCCAGGTAAAGTCAATTAAAGACATTAAAAGTGCATAAAATACATAATTAAATAATAACGCACAGATGACTTTTTAAAGTGGATTGTGTTGTCTCTAAAATGAAAGTACACGCTTGTATGGGACGTCTTCTATTGTCTTGTTTTCTCTGATAAACCATCTAAAACCCCAAAATATGCAAATAACTCAGACGAGAGAATAAAAAGCAGCAAATCCTCACAACATGACGGAGCTGGGAGCAGAGAACGATGACATAGCTCTCGATCGAGGATCTGTTTTATGTGTCTGGACTTATTGTTTCAGCTCTACAGCAGTAATGTGACAATAACGTCACTTTCTCAGAGCACAAATGCTGCATAACTGAAATAAAGAGACACGAGATTCAACCAAAACCAGCTGTGAGTGTGAGTGTGTGTGTGTGTGTGTGTGTGTGTGTGATTCCAGTTGTTACTTCCTACAAGTTTTTGAATCTTGATAAAAGAAGCAGGAGGCGGAGCCACAGCGACCGCATGATTCAGGAAGAGTGTGTGTGTGTGTCCACTTCCTGCATGAGGTGTCACAACGGCTGCATGGAGAAGTGTGTGTGTGTGTGTGTGTGTGTGTGTGTGTGTGTGTGTGTGTGTGTGTGTGTGTGTGTGTGTGTGTGTGTGTGTGTGTAATAATCGAACTCTGAGTCACTGAGCCAGCCTCTCTTCTGTCTCACCTCTGGAACAAGCTCGTACCTGCTCGTACCTTTTTCCCACACGGCCTGTTTTCACCTCACTCTCCTGCTGATGCTCACGTCACAACCCCCCCCCCCCCCCCACCTCCTTGTGTAACACCTTCAAGTCTCTCGCCGCGATGTGTGTCGTAAGCCTTTTTCTTTTTCTTTTCTAGGCCACCACACGACAAAAGCCACACATAGAGTCGGTGGTTGGAGTTGTGGAGTGAACAGAAGATGCTTCTGTGTGATTCTTTTTGCCCTGAAGACGAGTTCATTCAACGCACGCGGAGAACAGAGATGGCTGCAGCGGTGAATATGCACTCTGCAGGCCTAAATGTTTTCTGAACAGCACGAAGGAAGTGCATTAGAAATGGCAACATGGCCTGAATATCCTTTAGGGCAGCAGCTCGTCGTTTTGTGTGTAAAAAACATCGTTTCCAGAGCATCCAAATAGCTCTCCTGATCCAACGACCACCGCAAAGCGTGAGATAGCCAGCTGTTTATTCAATATGAGGGTCCGGGTCTGTCCGCGGGGGACCGGTCTCTGCTGGAGGATCTGGGTCTGTCCGCGGTGGACCGGTCTCTGCTGGAGGATCTGGGTCTGTCCACGGGGGTCCGGTCTCTGCTGGAGGGTCTGGGTCTGTCCACGGTGGACCGGTCTCTGCTGGAGGATCTGGGTCTGTCCACGGTGGACCGGTCTCTGCTGGAGGACCTGGGTCTGTCCGCGGTGGACCGGTCTCTGCTGGAGGGTCTGGGTCTGTCCACGGTGGACCGGTCTCTGCTGGAGGATCCGGGTCTGTCCACGGTGGACCGGTCTCTGCTGGAGGGTCTGGGTCTGTCCACGGTGGACCGGTCTCTGCTGGAGGACCTGGGTCTGTCCGTGGTGGACCGGTCTCTGCTGGAGGGTCTGGGTCTGTCCGTGGTGGACCGGTCTCTGCTGGAGGGTCTGGGTCTGTCCGTGGTGGACCGGTCTCTGCTGGAGGGTCTGGGTCTGTCCGCGGTGGACCGGTCTCTGCTGGAGGACCTGGGTCTGTCCGCGGTGGACCGGTCTCTGCTGGACGGTCTGGGTCTGTCCGCGGTGGACCGGTCTCTGCTGGAGGATCTGGGTCTGTCCGCGGTGGACCGGTCTCTGCTGGAGGGTCTGGGTCTGTCCACGGTGGACCGGTCTCTGCTGGAGGATCCGGGTCTGTCCACGGTGGACCGGTCTCTGCTGGAGGACCTGGGTCTGTCCGTGGTGGACCGGTCTCTGCTGGAGGACCTGGGTCTGTCCGCGGTGGACCGGTCTCTGCTGGAGGGTCTGGGTCTGTCCGCGGGGGACCGGTCTCTGCTGGAGGATCTGGGTCTGTCCGCGGGGGACCGGTCTCTGCTGGAGGATCTGGGTCTGTCCACGGTGGACCGGTCTCTGCTGGAGGGTCTGGGTCTGTCCGCGGTGGACCGGTCTCTGCTGGAGGATCTGGGTCTGTCCACGGTGGACCGGTCTCTGCTGGAGGGTCTGGGTCTGTCCGCGGTGGACCGGTCTCTGCTGGAGGACCTGGGTCTATACCGAGGAGCTCATTCTGCTGCATCCCTTCAGCTCTGCAGACGTTCTGCGTGTTGATATCGTATTACAGTGCTGGCTGATAACGCTTATTAATAACCGGCTGAATGCAGCAGGCGTGCGATCCGATGTCGTTGTGCTGCAGACACAATGCAGTCCGTCCAAACTGAGCCCAGAGGCAACACACACGGGGAGTGAGTGAATGTAATTACTGCCACAGTTCTGAGTCAAATCTGATCACAGAGACAGGATGCACTTCCTCTGTCTGAGGATGTCATTATTCCTGATGTCTACGCTCTTAAACACCTGTAAACCCTCTTACCAACCAGAGGAGACACTCCTCACACCTGCTCAACCTGCCTGAGGATCATCACGTGGTGTTTAGGTCTTCTTCAGTGTCAAAGTCTTCTGTCTGTACATCCGTGTGTCCACTGCAAATAACAGCTGATAGGGGCTCATTCAGCATACTTTTAATCGGGCCAATTGGCCCAAAATATGGCCAAAGAGTTGGTACCTATCAGCCAATTACCTGACTCCAATGCAGCTTTATGCTTCCTGTTTACACCCCCCAAAAAGCACCCACGTCATGTGACGGTTGGTTCCAAAACTCAAAGCGTGATCATCGGCCCAAATCCAAGTCAGACAAAGTCCAACAGTAGAGTCTGCTGCTTATTTCCTCTGAAGCCGCGTTGACACCAAACGTAGATGACGTACAAAGTCGATGCACAGACGCCGCAGTGACGCGTATTTGTGAATGTCAAAATAAGATAAGATAAGATAAGATAATCCTTTATTAGTCCCTCAGTGGGGAAATTACAGGATTACAGCAGCATCGCTCACAAGTAATAAAAAAAAAAAAAAATTGCGCCAGAATTGTGTAAAAATGCGGCAAACGCCGCCTACGTTGTTTGCTTGTCGTCTTGAGGAGAGAACGAACAACATGAAGTCAGACTTCTTACTAATCGGCATCGTTACGTGGTGATTTCGGCGCCCCCCCTTTCTGTCCGTTCATTGACGCGCTGCTCTGTCCGTTCCTGCACAGTTTACATTTAGTTGAAGTCTTCTTCAGATCACAAGTCGAGGATTTAAACGAGTGCGTCGGGTCGACGAGGTCGTCAAGAGACAAACTGAACATTTTATAATCAGACTCTGTCCTCCGTCACCTTCCACCTCTTCATCCTTCTCCCTCTTTCTTACTAATCCATCCTCCTCTTTCTCTCTCCATCCTCTCTGTCTCCCTCTGTCTGTCTGTCTGTCTGTCTGTCTATCTATCAGTCTCTCTCTCTCTCTCCATCCTCCTCTCTCTCTCCATGCTCCTTTCTCTCCATCCTCTCTCTCTCTGTCTTCCTCTGTCTGTCTGTCTGTTTGTCTGTCTCTTTCTCTCCATCCTCTCTGTCTCTCTCTCTCTCTCTCCATCCTCCTCTTTCTCTCTCTCTCTCTCTCTCCATCCTCCTCTTTCTCTCTCTCTCTGTCTCTCTCTCTCTCTCTCGATCCTCCTCTCTCTCTCCATCCTCTTTCTCTCTCCATCCTCCTCTCTCTCTCTCTCTCTCTCTCTCTCTCTCTCTCTCTCTCTCTCTCTCTCTCTCTCTCTCTCTCTCTCTCTCTCTCTCTCTCTCGATCCTCCTCTTTCTCTCCATCCTCTCTGTCTCTCTCTCTCTCTCTCCATCCTCTCTGTCTCTCTCTCTCGCTCCATCCTCCTCTTTCTCTCTCTCTCTCTCTCTCTCTCTCTCTTTGTCTCTCTCTGTCTGTCTCTCTGTCTCTGTCTCTCTCTCCATCCTCTCTCTCTCTCTCTCCCTCTCTCTCCATCCTCCTTTCTCTCCATCCTCTCTCTGTCTCTGTCTCTCTCTCTCTCTCCATCCTCTTTCTCTCCATCCTCTCTCTCTCTCTCCATCCTCTTTCTCTCCATCCTCTCTCTCTCCCTCTCTCTCTCCATCCTCTCTCTCTCTGTCTCTGTCTCTCTCTCTCTCTCTCTCCATCCTCTCTCTCTCTCCATCCTCCTCTGTCTCTTTCTCTCCATCCTCTCTGTCTCTCTCCCTCTGTCTCTCTGTCTCTCCCTCTCTCTCTCTCTCCATCCTCCTCTTTCTCTCCATCCTCTCTCTCTCCCTCTCTCTCTCCATCCTCTCTCTCTGTCTCTGTCTCTCTCTCTCTCTCTCTCCATCCTCTCTCTCCATCCTCCTCTGTCTCTTTCTCTCCATCCTCTCTGTCTCTCTCTCTCTCTCTCTCTCTCTCTCCATCCTCCTCTTTCTCTCATCATCCTCTTTCTCTCCATCCTCTCTCTGTCTCTCTCCCTCTCTCTCTCTCTCTCCATCCTCCTTTCTCTCATCCTCTCTGTCTCTCTCACTCTCTCTCTCCATCCTCTCTCTCTCCATCCTCCTCTTTCTCTCCATCC
>CM051704.1:21329908-21337408 GCA_028022725.1 Lycodopsis pacificus | reverse complement strand
AGTAGTGGGGGGGGATCCCGCTTCCCATCCCAAATTTGGAATCTCCCCCTCCTCCCTCTCTCCCAGTGACTCACCCTTGTTTGCCCGTCCCGGTCCAAGTCATTCACTCCGTTGCTCCAGACCAAACGCTCCCGGAGTCCTTCCTCAGTGATGGCGCAGGAGGCCAAGCGGGTCAAGTGTGTGAGTGCCGTCGCCGGCCTGGTCCGGGCGCTGAGGAGCCGGCTGAAGGCCCTCAGGCGGCTCCTGCTGCTCGCCGGGGCGGACGGCAGCCGCCCAGAACCGGCACCGAAGTTTGATGGAGGGGGGGGAGTTTTAGGCTGTTGTGGACCAGCGAACCGCACCGGTTTGTCTGTGAGTAGTCGTGTGTGTGTGTGTGTGTGTGTGTGTGTGTGTGTGTGTGTGTGTGTGTGTGTGTGTGTGTGTGTGTGTGTGTGTGTTTTTCGTGCCCGTTTGCTGACATGTTGTTTAAAAGACGTTCTGTTGGAGCCGGTTTGATTCATAGCATAGTGATCACAGACAAATACAGCAAACATTGTAACAACACATTCATGTAATTATGATACAGATGTGTGTGTGTGTGTGTGTGTGTGCGTGCGTGTGTGTGCGTGTGCGTGCGTGTGTGTGCGTGTGCGTGCGTGTGTGTGTGCGTGTGCGTGTGTGTGTGTGTGTGTTGTGAGTTTCATGTTACCTCCACCATCATCCCCTCCAACACTGACGTGTCCTTAGTAAACTACACTGAGACTGGTTCATATATTATAGAGGATCAGGACTAGACTGAGACTGGTTCATATAGAGGATCAGGACTAGACTGAGACTGGTTCATATAGAGGATCAGGACTAGACTGAGACTGGTTCATACAGAGGATCAGGACTAGACTAAGACTGGTTCATATAGAGGATCAGGACTAGACTGAGACTGGTTCATATAGAGGATCAGGACTAGACTGAGACTGGTTCATATAGAGGATCAGGACTGCGTGCGTGCGTGCGTGCGTGCGTGCGCGTGTGCGTGCGCGTGTGTGTGTGCGCGTGTGTGTGTCTCTGTCTCTGTCTGTCTCTTCATGAGGTCTGATGTGTGTAAGGTCTCTCGAGGTCTTTTCATGAGGTCTGATGTGTGTAAGGTCTCTCGAGGTCTTTTCATGAGGTCTGATGTGTGTAAGGTCTCTCGAGGTCTTTTCATGAGGTCTGATGTGTGTAAGGTCTCTCGAGGCCTCTTCATGAGGTCTGATGTGTGTAAGGTCTCTCGAGGCCTCTTCATGAGGTCTGATGTGTGTAAGGTCTCTCGAGGCCTCTTCATGAGGTCTGATGTGTGTAAGGTCTCTCGAGGTCTTTTCATGAGGTCTGATGTGTGTAAGGTCTCTCGAGGTCTTTTCATGAGGTCTGATGTGTGTAAGGTCTCTCGAGGTCTTTTCATGAGGTCTGATGTGTGTAAGGTCTCTCGAGGTCTTTTCATGAGGTCTGATGTGTGTAAGGTCTCTCGAGGTCTTTTCATGAGGTCTGATGTGTGTAAGGTCTCTCGAGGTCTTTTCATGAGGTCTGATGTGTGTAAGGTCTCTCGAGGTCTCTTCATGAGGTCTGATGGTGGACAGATGATGAGAGGTGTTGCTGTGCTGATGTGCTGCAGATCCTCCAGATGTTTCACTGACGGCTCAGTGGAGACACGTTGCCCTCATGTTAGTGACGTGTTGCTGCGCTGTGAAGACTGACGGCCTCACGTGTTCCTACGGCGTAGAGACTGTTGGAACACTTTGAAATAAGTCTAATCCTCCAGCTTAGCCTGCATTGTGTTTATTTATGCTTAAAGTCCTTGATTTTAACAATACGTGCGTAAACTCCAGGTTGATGTTCAATTAAACACAACTACATTACTACAACTTCATACAAATATCAGGGATTCATCATCACTTGTATCATATTACCTTTGTATATTATATTTTAATATTAGAAAATAGCCTTCTCAGTGTGAAGCTGCTGAAGGAATGAATGATGTTCATCAGTGTTGATGGATGAACAGATGAGGAGCACTCACTCGTTTGCTGCTTTAATTCCAAATTTGAGATTCATCATCTCGTCCGGCTCATTCTTCATGAATATCTGACACATTAAATCATAAAATATCGTTTACACATGAAGGTCAGTTTAGTCGGCCTGTGAAAACGGTTTCAGCGTTTGAGTTGCATTGTGGGAAGTGTAGGAGTCGACATTGTTTTGGAGCTTCATTCATAGAAGAACGAGAAGGGAATCTCTCTCTGCTGCAATCATTTTACCTTTATTTATTTTAAATCTGTCATTTAAATAATTATTTAAAAATGATTTAATTTAAATAATTATTTAATAATTATTTAATTTAAATAATTCGTCATTTAAATAATTATTTAATAATTATTTAATTTAAATAATTCGTCATTTAAATAATTATTTAATAGTAATTTAATTATCATAATTTAAATAATCTGTCATTTAAATAATTAAATGTAATAATTAATAATATAATAATAATTAAACTTAATTAACGGAAGTAAACCCACAATTAATTGCATTAAATTCAAAGTTACAGAACCTGATAAAGAAACCTGTTCAAGTATCTTTTCAAAGCTGAAACCATTAATTACGGAAACTATTTTGATAACTGATTAAATGTTTAAATGCCTTTAGTTTTATTAAATGTGAGGATATTCTGCTTTTCTTTGTTTTATGTCATTTAAAATCTGAATATTTTGGACTGTCCGACAAAAAACAACAAAACAAATGATGCAGAAAACTGAAAGCTAATGAAGTATTTGTTGCAGCATTAGCACGATCTTCGTCGGCGTATCGATCAATAGATTTAGATGTAATGGCTGTAAAGCTGAGCGTCTGGGTCCATTCCTGTGATTGGAAACGGGACCAGTTCCTATGAACTCTGCACGATTGAGATGGAAATAAATGCTAACAGGGTTATTGGAGAGGCAGGTAGTGTGCGTGTGCGTGTGCGTGTGCGTGTGCGTGTGTGTGTGTGTGTGTGTGTGTGTGTGTGTGTGCGCGTGCGTGTGCATGCGCGTGCGCGTTCAGAGCACAGGTGCTGGGTTTGCAGTTTTAATCCGTGTGATTAAGAGGTGCTACATGAGCATCCTGTCGCTTCGGCTCTGATCCTCCATCTGTGGTCTGACTCACACACACGCTCTCACACACACTCACACACACACACACACACACACGCATGGAAAGCCATCATTCCTAAGCTCCTCATCTTCTCAAACATTTCATCTGGTTGTGTCCGGCGGTCAGCAGCACCTCCAGCCTCTGTGTGCTCCTGTTGGTCCGTCTCTCTGCTCTCTGCTTCGTCCTGATGGATGATGTCATTCACACGTTCACCGGTGTGATGTTTCCTACCCGGCGCTGATGACATGCGGCGTAATGCGTGGCTTTACATTAAAGATGTGAACAGGGTTTTCATAAGAAAATGGGAGCACAAGAAGCCTGAATTGTGATTTAAATCAAAGATTAAACATTTTATCACAACTTTCAAACCTCGACAAGGACACATTCGACCCAGCGTTTATCACGGTTACCAGCTCAAGCTGAGAGGATTATGAAGCTGTAACTGCGCTTACATGTTGTGATGCTTTCTTTATGATTCTACTCCGCTTCATGTCAGAGGCTCGTGCGGTTCTTTTTAATCCACTTCATTGATCTGAGAGCTGATATCTTTAGACGAATGCATTCATAAACGTCATGAAGTAGATTAAACCACCCATCTGTGTGTTAAGCAGGTAGAATTAGTTCTATTTAAACCAGCTGCAACATTAACACGCTGTTGTGTAGTGGAGAGTTACGCAACATAATCCAATATAACTTCATATATATATATATATATTAGGGGTGTAACGGTACGCGTATTCGTATTGAACCGTTCGGTACGAGGCTCACGGTTCTGTACGCATGACGAACCGAACAATACGTTAAAACACCTTTATTTAAGCAGGTCCCGTTGAGATTAAAAATCTCTTTTGCAAGATGTAAGTCACAATACTCCATCACATGAAGGAGCAGGTTTTGTTTTTGATGCTCATGTGTTGCTAAGAAGACACCAGAAGATGAGTCACTCAGGTTTAGTTCCATCATTGTTCAGTCAAAGAATAACTTCATGATGTTAGTTGTAATGAATAAATATATTTTAAAATCAAGTACATTTCTCTGGCATTTATAGTTTCTACTGAACCGAAACGTACCGAACCGTGGCTCCACTGTATCGTACCCAACCCAACCGTGAGTTTAGTGAACCGTTACACCCCTAATATATGTATATATATATGTATATATATATATATACTGGTTTAAGGCGGTATAGTGCTGGTTTAAGGCGGTATAGTACTGGTTTACAGATCCGTCAATTAGCCAACATGATCGTATGACTGTCAGTCGACTAAGACTTTATTTGACCTACTTTTCCAGATAACACGTCTGTACTTTTAAGTATTATGTCGTGAGATATTTGCACCTTTACTGATTTAAAGTATCATAGTTATTCATCTACTCCGGAATAAGACAGAGAGGTGATAACGGTTCAAATAAAGATTGAAAAAAGGCGAGAAAATAGAAGGGAGGGAGGGAGGAAGGAAGGAAGGAAGGGAGGGGGGGGGGGGAGATGTTTCTGAGGGAGAGAGAAAGAGGGAGACACAGAGTAAGAGAGAGAGAGAGAGAGAAGTGCTTTCCATCCTGTAGCCGCTCAGTCGATGCACGGGAGCATGTTAGCACCACAGAGCCTCAGCCGCCGTCGGGACTACAGGACCCACAATGCACTGGGACACCCGGCAGCCAGCCGGTCACCCACCTGGGAACTACAGGTACGGAGGAAAAGGAGACAGTGAAGCGGTAGAAGGAAGACGACGTAGGTGGACAGAGAGAGAAGAGGATGGAGTTGGGAGTGCAGAGCAGAGAGGATGATGGGGGATGTAGTCTTTGTTCACCTGTTTACTTGTTTGGATTATGGCATCGATATCCAGAGTACGCGTAGCATGAAGCTAGGAGGCTTTAGAGTTTGAAGGAGGGATGCTGTCACACAGTATGGTGTCATTAGTCACTCAGCTACAGAGGGGAGCAGGTATCGTGTGTGTGTGTGTGTGTGTGTGTGTGTGTGTGTGTGTGTGTGTTGTAATATCCCACTGAGCGGATGACGAACATTCGGGAGCCCTGCTCAACCTGTTGAGTGATTCACTGAGACGAAGGAATCATTCTCACACTGATGGCGTCGCAGCTCTTCAGGATTGTTTTGTCTTTGGATTTACCTGCTGCTTTATGAACTACGTTTCCCAGAATGCCTTTCAAGAAATGAATAACACCCAGATAGCACGCCTGAACTTGCTCCAGTCTACGGTCTACTGTTGGTGTAGAAACTTGCTCACTGCCTGCAATGCATTCTGGTCTATTGAGGCTGAAAATAAGACTTACATTAAGATTAAAGCGTTGCTAAGGCGTGATTTATTGGTGAATTTAAAAGCACAAACTATGAGCGTTGTTTAGAAAACTCACGAGTTGCTCATATGATACTTTGTATGTGGACACGCTAAAGTAAGTACTTTTATGTACTTTTGATCCGTTGTTTTTGCTGGTTTGGGCTGAACGTCTCCGTTCTAATGAATGAGCACTTGAGGGCGTAACAGCGATGAACACTGTGTGTGTTTACAGGACGACGTGCCGATGAAGGAGATCAGCATCACTCACCACGTGAAGGAGGGCTCAGAGAAGGCCGACCCACGACAGTTCGAGCTCCGCAAAGTCCTCGGACAAGGCTCCTTCGGCAAGGTGTGTGTGTGTGTGTGTGTGTGTGTGTGTGTGTGTGTGTGTGTGTGTGTGTGTGTGTGTGTGTGTGTGTGTGTGTGTGTGTGTGTGTGTATATATATAAAAACGTGGGTTTCATTTCACAATGTTTTCATTTTTAATAAAGTGTTTTTGAGAGCCCGTTGCCGAGGAGACTACAGTCTGAGGGCCCTTCACACTCCCGCTCAGTATCATCGTCTTTGTGAATGAACAGTGTGTGTGTGTGTGTGTGTGTGTGTGTGTGTTAATCTGCATAAGTGTGAACCAGAAGAAGAAAAAGGAGGCTAACCCAAACAAACCCAAACACACAGTAGATGTAATAGAGAGGGGAAGTCCCGCCCCTTTACGGTGGACCACCACGGGACTCATTTTTATATTTAGAATGTGCGGTAGTTAACGGAGAGAGACAAATAAAGACATGATGCTGTTTGAACTGTGCCATGAATTACTCATACGGTGTTTGTACATTTAAAAGTTCAGGAGCATTTTGTCATTAAAACTGTTCAAGTATAAGACCGAGAAAGTACTTAATGAGAAAGACGACGCACCTAAAAGACATTTCTCTGTGAAGCTACAGCACCAGTGTTTTTAGTGCATAAATAATAAAGGAATGTTTCTTCTTCTTCTAAAACAAAATGAAACGTAAACATAGCTAGCTAGCGGCTATGTAGAGAGATGTAGTTCACTGATCGGTTTCACACGAAACTAAATGATACTACGACAAACTTATGACTTTAAAGCTGCATTCTCTCTAGTGGCCACCAGGGGGCGACTCCTCTGGTCGTATAGAAGTCTATAGAAAATGACTCTACTTCTCTCTTGATTTATTCCCTCAGTAAACATTGTAAACATGAGTTTATGTCTCAATCTCTAGTTTCAAGTCTTCTTCAATACAGCATGATGTTCATTTAGTACATGATGGTCCATTTAGAGTCACACAGACCATAAAGCAGGGGATGCTTTAGGGCGGGGCTACTGTGATTGACAGGTCTCTAACAGACCATAAAGCAGGGGATGCTTTAGGGCGGGGCTACACGCTGATTGACAGGTCTCTACGTCTCCTCCTCAGTCCACATATGGCGACGGCCAAAATGCTTTAGAACTTGTGTGTGTGTGTTCAGGTGTTTCTGGTGAGGAAGGTCACGGGACCAGACGCCGGTCAGCTCTACGCCATGAAAGTCCTGAAGAAAGCTACACTGAAAGGTTCTTCTTCTTCTTCTTCTTCTTCTTCTTCTTCTTCTTCTTCTTCTTCTTCTTCTTCTTCTTCTTCTTCTTCTTCTTCTTCTTCTTCTTCTTCTTCTTCTTCTTCTTCTTCTTCTTCTTCTTCTTCTTCTTCTTCTTCTTCTTCTTCTTCTTCTTCTTCTTCTTCTTCTTCTTCTTCTTCTTCTTCTTCTTCTTCTTCTTCTTCTTCTTCTTCTTCTTCTTCTTCTTCTTCTTCTTCTTCTTCTTCTTCTTCTTCTTCTTCTTCTTCTTCTTCTTCTTCTTCTTCTTCTTCTTCTTCTTCTTCTTCTTCTTCTTCTTCTTCTTCTTCTTCTTCTTCTTCTTCTTCTTCTTCTTCTTCTTCTTCTTCTTCTTCTTCTTCTTCTTCTTCTTCTTCTTCTTCTTCTTCTTCAATAGAAAGATGATCAATGACAAAGTGTTTGTATTTGCTCAGTTGTGGAATTTCTTGTGAGAGGAAGAGAGGAAGAGGTGAAGAGAGAG
>CM051704.1:21302408-21324908 GCA_028022725.1 Lycodopsis pacificus | reverse complement strand
CACAGTTCTTGAGTTCAGAAGCTCAGAGTCTCCTCAGGAACCTCTTCAAGCGCAACCCTTCCAACAGATTAGGTAAGAGCAGAACATGCACTCTATTCAAAATGCATGCAGGTATCCTGCATCTGCAGGCTGGTCGTTCAGGTAAACTGCACATGAATCCACAAATCAACGTACATGCAGCAGATTCCTGGTAGGATCAATAACAGGAGCCCAAATCTGAACTAGTTCACCGTACGAGTCAGAGGAGGAGGAGCCAATCTCCAGATAGAGACTCAGTCATCATTGAGTAGTCGTGTGTCATACATCTTCTTCCTTTGTGCCACAGAGCTCCACCATGAACACACACTCAAATACTCACCACAGCACCACATGTGGATCAATCCGCCGCTGAAAGTAGTCCCCAACAAACGCTCCGTTTCCTCCTGTTTGTTTGTTTGTTTGTTGGGTAAATACTGGACTGACGGCTGTTGGTTTGTTTGTTTGTTTGTTGGTTTGTTGGGTAAATACTGGACTGACGGCTGTTGGTTTGTTGGTTTGTTTGTTTGTTTGTTGGTTTGTTGGGTAAATACTGGACTGACGGCTGTTGGTTTGTTTGTTTGTTTGTTGGTTTGTTTGTTTGTTTGTTGGTTTGTTGGGTAAATACTGGACTGACGGCTGTTGGTTTGTTTGTTTGTTTGTTGGTTTGTTTGTTTGTTTGTTGGTTTGTTGGGTAAATACTGGACTGACGGCTGTTGGTTTGTTTGCAGGAGCCGGACCAGACAGCGTGGAGGAGATCAAGAGGCATCAGTTCTTCAGCACCATCGACTGGAACGTCAGTGTCTCTTTTTATAAACGTTATTGAAAGGTTACTGTGAGGAACTTTAACGGGTCCTGAACCAGGTTTACTGAAGAGAGTCTGGAGCTCAGAGACACGACCACTTTAGTCCACAGGGACCAACAGAACCAGCACTGAGTGAAAGTTCCTCACAGTAACTAATATGCTCAACAGTTTCATTCCATGTTTAAATATTAACATCACTCTTTGTCTCTGACTGTGTCCCCCTCTTCCTCTTCCTCTTCCTCTTGTAGAAACTCTTCCGCAGAGAGCTTCCTCCTCCCTTCAAACCGGCTGCAGGACGACCTGACGACACTTTCTATTTTGATCCAGAGTTCACAGCGAAAACACCCAGAGGTGCAGACTGTCTCCTCCTCCTGCTCCTGCTCCTGCTCCTCCTGCTCCTGCTCCTCCTGCTCCTGCTCCTCTTCCTCTTCCTCTTCCTCTTCCTCTTCCTCCTCCTCCTCACTTCACACACCGCTGAGCTGAACTACATCCTGAATACTATCGATTCATTCTTTGAGCGGTGAGGTTCAGCAGCTATTGTCTGTGTTTGTGCCTCAGACTCTCCGGGGGTTCCTCCCAGTGCCAACGCCCATCAGCTGTTCAGAGGGTTCAGTTTTGTGGCCATAACAGAAGAGGACACACAACCAATACCCAGCACTATTGTACAGGTACGTACACACACATATCATAACTTAACATGTCTCAGAGGCAAGAACGATCTGACTGAGAGAGTAAAACCTCATCCCAATGTTTACAATGTTTACTGAGGGAATAAATCAAGAGAGAAGTAGAGTCATTCTCTCATACACTTCTGTACAACCAGAGGAGTCGCCCCCTGGTGGCCACTAGAGAGAATGCAGCTTTAAGGCTTCCCCCTTTAGAACCGGAGCTTGTCTCCTGGATGAAAGGCTTCCAGGACGAGGGAGGCCGAAGTGGAGAAGCATGAGGAGATCTGAGGCTGATGAAAGCCTCCAGCTGGAGATCGGTCGGTCTTTGGTCGGTCGACTGAGCGATGGTGTCTGAAGTTGCAATCCCCGGAATCAATGCGTGTCCTTAGTAACGTCTGCTTCGACGTTTGTGTCTCCGCATGTAGCAGCTCCACAGGAGCACGTCTCAGTTCTCGGACGCCTACGAGATCAAAGAGGACATCGGCGTCGGCTCGTACTCCATCTGTAAGCGCGGCGTTCACAAAGGGACCGGCATGGAGTACGCGGTCAAGGTAAGACGAGCCCCGCGTCCACGCAGAGTCCCCGGGGCGCCACGACCCCGCCGTAACCTCACGCTGCTGTCCACAGATCATCAACAAGTCCAAGAAAGACCCGACGGAGGAGGTGGAGATCCTGCTGCGATACGGACAGCATCCCAACATCATCACCCTCAAGGACGTGAGTCACACCAAGCTGCTCCCTCAGCATCTTATTCTGAAAAGCCAATGTGCTGCGTGACTCAGCCGGGTCAGCGTGTGCTCGTCCGTGTGAATGTTTCAGTGACTCACTCTCAATTACTGCAGTGGGAATGGCCTCAGCTAGCGATTATAACTCAGTGCATGCTTTTCTTCTTTCAAATAAAGATGCTGTTGGCTGCTGCAGAGATGATTCAGCTCTTTGTCTGAAGACGATAAACACAGAAATATGTATTCTGTACAGAGTACAATAGTTTAATGCTCTTTACTGCTGGCCCGTAGGTGTACGACGACGGCCGCTCGGTGTTCCTGGTGACGGAGCTGATGAAAGGAGGCGAGCTGCTCGACAAAATCCTGCGACAGAAGTTCTTCTCGGAGCGAGAAGCCAGCGCCGTCCTCTACACCATCACCAAGACGGTGGAGTACCTGCACGTGCAGGGGGTGAGATCTCCACGATGAGAGACGCAGGACGCTCAGCTGCAGTCCTCTGTTCTTTAATGCACTCAGTGGTGGAATTACATCGGATTGTAACAGAGATGCAAACAGTATAATTCACACACCAGACTTATTTATATTGGAAATAGCTTTGTTAGAATGAAGTGGACGTAAATATTGAGTCTGTGTCTCTGATTGAAGAGGTTTGAACTGTGATTACTTCATCTGAGATTCCAGGAGAGATAACTCGACACGAACCTTCTGTTTCTGTTAGTTCCAGCTGGTTCTAGGCTGCTTTTATTGTGAAACTCTTGCCACTGAAACAGGAAGCTGTTCCTGTTTGAATCTCAGCTTCCTGGATGCTGATTTCTTGTCTTCTCATCCAGTTGTTGCTCAGACGATCTTCGTCTCTTTCACTTGAACAGCGTTTTGTTCTCCACGTACTGAACTAAATAACGTCTGTTAGTGAAGACACTTCCTACAAAATAAAAGCATGACTTCAGACACAGACAGTCGTCTGACTGGACACAGTCCAGCTCTCTGACCAGCAGCAGCGCTGAGGTCTCTGAAGGTGAAGCTGCTTCCTGTCTTGCAGGTGGTGCACAGAGACCTGAAGCCCAGTAACATCCTCTACGTGGACGAGAGCGGGAACGCCGAGTCCATCCGGATCTGCGACTTTGGTTTCGCCAAACAGCTGAGAGCGGAGAACGGTCTGCTCATGACGCCGTGTTACACCGCCAACTTTGTGGCGCCCGAGGTAAGCCGTCCGTTCGCTGAAGTGTCTCGTATGTTTCTATTCAACTCAACAGCAATGAGCTCAAAGCCAACTCCAGGGACTAACGATCACATGAAGCTGACTGAGCTGAGTTATCGTTCTCATCACAGCTGGATGAGGACAGATGTTTGGTTTGTTCTCGTGATCGTGTCTGTGTTTGCGTCAGGTGCTGAAGAAGCAGGGCTACGACGCCGCCTGTGACATCTGGAGTCTGGGAGTCCTGCTCTACACGATGCTGACGGGGTAAACACGCTTATGAACATAAGTGATCAGCAGATGCTGTGAATACACCTGGAGCTGCTGCAGGTTAATAACAACAACAACAATGAAGTCACAATCTCTCCCGTCGCCTTCAGCTTCACTCCCTTCGCCAACGGCCCGGAGGACACGCCGGAGGAGATCTTGGCTCGTATCGGCAGCGGGAAGTTCTCTCTGACTGGAGGATACTGGAACTCTGTCTCTGCAGAGGCCAAGGTGTGAAGGTCTTCGTCGAACTTCCGGGGGGGGGTCTTTATGACACACAGATCTGTAAAAAGCTGGAAGAGAGACATTAATAGATATCGAGTAAAGACAAGTAAACAAATATCAAACAGGTTTCTGTTGTTGAATGAGCTCACGCGTGACCTCTGACCCCACTCAGGACCTGGTGTCCAAGATGCTCCACGTGGACCCCCACCGGAGGCTGACGGCGGGTCAGGTCCTCCGACACCCCTGGGTGACGCACCGAGACCAGCTGCCCAAATACACCCTCAACAGACAGGACGCCCCACACCTGGTCAAGGTGACTCGCACACTCGCACACACACACACACTCGCACACACTCGCACACACACACACACTCACACTCGCACGCACTCGCACACTCGCACTCGCACACACACACACACACACTCACACTCACACTCGCACGCACTCGCACACTCGCACGCACTCGCACACACACACACACTCACGCGCACGCACGTCGGTAGTGATTCGTTAAGGGATCGGTAGTGATTCGTTAAGGGATCGGTAGTGATTCGTTAAGGGATCGGTAGTGATTCGTTAAGGGATCGGTAGTGATTCGTTAACGGATCGGTAGTGATTCGTTAAGGGATCGGTAGTGATTCGTTAAGGGATCGGTAGTGATTCGTTAAGGGATCGGTAGTGATTCGTTAAGGGATCGGTAGTGATTCGTTAAGGGATCGGTAGTGATTCGTTAAGGGATCGGTAGTGATTCGTTAAGGGATCGGTAGTGATTCGTTAACGGATCGGTAGTGATTCGTTAAGGGATCGGTAGTGATTCGTTAAGGGATCGGTAGTGATTCGTTAAGGGATCGGTAGTGATTCGTTAAGGGATCGGTAGTGATTCGTTAACGGATCGGTAGTGATTCGTTAAGGGATCGGTAGTGATTCGTTAACGGATCGGTAGTGATTCGTTAAGGGATCGGTAGTGATTCGTTAAGGGATCGGTAGTGATTCGTTAAGGGATCGGTAGTGATTCGTTAAGGGATCGGTAGTGATTCGTTAAGGGATCGGTAGTGATTCGTTAACGGATCGGTAGTGATTCGTTAATGGATCGGTAGTTTCAGCTCTGTGGTGTTCGTCCCCTCAGGGAGCGATGGCCGCCACCTACTCCGCCCTCAGCAGGAACGTCCCCCCGGTCCTGGAGCCGGTGGGCTGCTCCACTCTGGCCCAGCGGAGGGGTCTGAAGAAGATCACCTCCACCGCTCTGTGAGCTCCTCCTCCTCCTCCTCCTCCTCCTCCTCCTCCTCCTCCTCTCCCTGGGACAGACTACTGATGGAACCGCTAACGCCAAATAGGAACGCAGAGATCGCCCCCCCCCCCCCCCCCCCCCCCCCCGCACCTCAGCGGACGCTTCTGATTGGCCGGTTATCTCTCCCAGCACTGATCCGCAGCCTGCGCTGAACTTAAACCTGTTCCTGTCTTTGCTTCGGACAATCAGCGCCGGCCTCGTAGACCTCGTAGACCGAGCGGCCGTCGGGAGAATAAAAGTACTGTATTTATTCCCTTCAGAACATAGGAACACGGTAATCTACTGTATGCATTTAAAGAGCTCGGGCCGTTCTTATTATCCTGTACACCCTGTATTTAAACCTCAAGCAGCCTCTGAGATCACGGTTCTACGGAGAAGCGCTCAAACGTTGCTCTGCAGAGACGTCAGCCTGACAACAAGCTTTTAGTCTCATTGTTGTGTTTTGGGGATAAAAGAAAAAGTCTCTCAGGAGCTTCGTTTTGTTTTGAAAATTCATTTTGTGCAGACTTCCTGTAATCCAGTATTTTAACCATTCAGGTGCAAATAACACAAAGAACAAAAATGAGAATGTTTGGTCTCTTAAGTCTTAGAAGTCTGTCACAGAGATGAATAAATGGAGCAAAGACTGAAGCGATTATTGGGATTTAATGAACCTTCGGCTGCACCGCTTCTTCCTCGTGCTCTTTGAATACTTCCACAAGTGAAACTGATTCACGTGTTCGTTTCTCGCCCGTTGACTCTCGTCGAGACGTTTCAGGAACCTGAGCTCAAATATGAAGAAACACTCAACAGATTCAGTTTTATCTTTTATTTGTAAAGCTGCACACGGCGTAGAAATCTTTGTTTTTGCTGATTTTACTTTCTAATCTGACGCTCGCAGTACTGTACGCGTACTGAAATACATTTATGCAAGAAAAAACATCGAGGTGGACAAAGTACTCGGCTCTTTTACGACAAAGTAAAAGTAGCAGTAAAATGAATGAGTACACTAAATAATAATAAGTACTCGTTATGCAGAATGAACACCTGTACCTGATTATAAATGCATATTATTTAAGTATATAATAATTCATCATCATTCACTTTTTATATGTTGTGTTGATTGTCTGAAGCATCTGAAGCTTTCTGATGAATGCAGTAAAATGTGATGTAAAGAAGTAGAACTACTGCAGTAAAGTACGAGTACGTGAAAGTGTACTTGGGTCTGAAGACGATGAAACAATAAGTCGTGTTTTTGAGCCTTGCGCAGCTTTAATACGCGTCAGTATGAAAGCGGCTGTAACTGGAGGAGACGGAGACACTGTCTCTTTAAGAGTCCGTCATGTCCCCGGCGGAGCTTCTCTGCTTCCACCAACAAACCGTCCGCACGAGCCGACGGGCGGCTGAACTGTAAATATATATATTCATGTACGAGCAACTCAGGTTTCTATCAATCAAGACAATGCATTTTTATATATATATAAATATATATACGTGTGTGTGTAGGAGGAGAGAGGTGTACATAGGATAAGAGATGAGCACACAGGTGTGAGGAAGGTGAGCAGCACACGAGGAGAGTTGCGCTTCAAACACGTCGATCCGTTTCCTCTCTTTGTCAAACGACTCGTTTCATTTGGCTTTTGGAGTCAAACTCTTCCTGATCCTCTGTGAGCAAAACCCTTTAAACTCAGTGTAGCAGAGGAAACGCACATTCACCAGAGTTACTCCAGAATTAAAGGGCCAGTTCACCAACACGTGGCCTCCTCACAGGAAGCTCCTCTGATTTATTCATGCCAGTTTGGGTTAAAGTCAGCGGAGGCATTCTGACCTTTAGATACTACATCCCCCATAATGCAACAGTCTTTCATTCAACGAATAAAACTCCTCCAGTTTGTGACGCAGACGTTCTGTTTAAACTGTGGATTCTTAGAAATGTTTCCACGTGTGTAGAAGTTAAGTCCTGGTGGTTTATAGTCCGAGAGTTTTGGTTTTATTCATAGAATAGAAGGACAAGCTAGGAAGCTAACCAGCTAGCTTGCTAATTGCGCCATGCTTTACTGCTTTACTGCTTTAATGCTACACTGGTACAGTTCCCCAGAAATAACAACATCGTTTGGGACTAAATAAATATCCTTGAAAGAGAAATCTCCGTTTAAAAGCAAGTAAATATGAATGAACTTTTAAATGATTGTTCTAAATGTTCCCAACAACTGAAACCAAAGAACAAACCTCTTTCTTCCTGGTAACCTGAACAGAGTATTATGAAATGAAATGCCTGCGTCGTGAAGCTGAGTTGTGGGTGAACTGGCCCTTTAATTCCATCACCAGGAGACGGTTTGTCCTCGTCGTCCGTGTTGTTTAAATAAAGCTTTGTGTGCTTCTGCTCCTCTCTCCTGCTTCATCCTGAGCTGAAGACAATCGGAGAAACTCAAACCTGTGATTATTACAAACGTCCTCCTGTCGTCTGAACGTCCGTCAACCAAAAGGGAAACGAGTTTCACTGCTCTGAGATTTTATTTGTTTTTATATAATATGAAATATATCTATAAATGTTCTCCTCGTCTATCGATGTACAGCTCTGGGATAAAGGAATGTAAAAGGATTTGTGTTTTTCTGTAATTATGAACTGGGCAATAGCTTTCTTCTTCTTCGTCCTCTTCCTCTTCTTCTTCTTCTTCTTCTCTTCTCTGATCCTGTCAGCGTTCAGCCTGCTGCTACACCAGCTCTCTGTTTTTGTACCTGCAGTGAGAGTTGGACTTTCTATTAAAAACAATAAACCGATAATCAGCTGATGACGTCATCTCAACTCATTCAACACTTTATAAAAGGTCACGAAAAGGTTTATTGAAATGAATAAATGAAGTTATTGTTGTTTTCTCGCACAAAGCTTCACCTCAAATGAATATAAAGTTGTTTTAATAGACAGAAGTACTCTGATATGTTACTGAAGTAGAAGTAGCCACAGTGTAGAAATACTCTTTTCTTTAGTAAAAGTATTGGCTTCAAAATATACTTAAAGTACCAAAAGTAAAAGTATGCTGAATTATGATTGATGCATTGTGTTAATAATTTAATATCACAACTGGTGATTTTAAATGTATTTAAATACTGCTGGGTGGTTTTATCTATATTAATACTTCATCATTGATTAGTTGAATATATTTATCAGGATCTGCAAAGTAACCGTAAACTAAATATTTCAAATAAATATATATTTAAAAAAAAGTAGTGCAGTAAAAAGTACAATGTTTAGTATATAGTATCAGAAACTTTAAGTACTCAAGTAAAGTACATTAATAAAATACTGCAAAATGTCAAAGCAACATCTAACACCGTTATCTACGTTAGCTTCCATCAATAACTGTTATTATGAAAACAATTAGTCAGATTCAGCGTGGGGCAGAATCGATTCTTTTGACTAAATAATCTCACTGAAGCGTATTATCTGTTGATGTTCTGGAGCTTTCGATCACGTCACATGATCTTCTTCAGTGGGCGGAGTTTGTCCAGCTGTCGTTGAGGGAACTCCTCTGAAGAAGACCATGTGATCCGATCGAAAGCTCCAGAACAGTTTCAACGAGAAGGAAAAGACGACGATTTAAGAGAAAATGTTTACGTGCAAAAAGAAAGATACAATCACCTGATCATCACGTGTTTTATTCTCGATCCAGTTTACTACAAATCATGAACGTTGATGTTTAAATCATCACAATGATTAGTTCTTATTCTAAGTCGTCTTTGTGTCGCTGCAGTGAGAATCGAGGACTAATTACAACATATTGTTTATAAAAAGCATCAAACGTCTCAAATCTGGCTGCAGGAAGCATCAAAGTTATGAGTTCTGTTGCTTTGAAAATAAAAACCCAGACGTTAGTTTCCCAGGAGCCCTGAACGCACCACATCGTTACATTATTAACGTGTTCACTGATTGATTTCCACCCGACATTAAAATGCTCTAAAACGTTAAAAATAAAACTCATTCAAACTTTAAAAACACTGGCATTTAAAGACGGGCGACTTCCACGTCCATTTGTTTCCCCCCCGTCCACATTTAACCACTTAATGGAGGCTGATGATCCTGAATAATATTCATATTACATGAAACGTGTTGAGTCAGTGGACAGGAAGTACTTCAGAATAAAGTGTTTGGAGAAGCAGCAGGATGAGTTACTCTCTCAGCTGGCTAAATATTTACACACGCATGCATCGACTCAGACACCAACGAAGAAGAACAAATACAGTGTTAACACCCACTTCTTTTACAACCTGGGTCTTACTTTACATGAGAGCATTTCAAGCAAAACATCTGGATTCAGCGGTTATCTTCTCACCTGCTGCTCGTAAAAACAAAACATTTTAAGACAAACTTTTTACTATTTTCTGGTAATACATCAACATAAGTAAGTAACTGAGAGTGGTGTTGATCTTTTTATCGGACTCTTCCTTTTAAGACCGGGTTGTGAAAAGAAGTAACCGAGAACACCGTGAACAGAAGAATCCATCAAACTGTACAAGTTACAAACGACTTGAGGCCAATCTAGAAATGGAAAGTTGAGAGCGGCCGAAGATGCATAAATGTCGGACGGGCGTGACAAAGAGGAGGCTCGCTGCGTCCATCCTAAAAACAAAGCGGGTCAGAAGTCGGAGTCGTCTGTGGCCGAGTTGTCGGCGTTGGCTCCTCCAAACGTCAGCGGGAGGTTCCCACTCGACTCCTCCTGCTGCTGCAGCTCCTTCTTCTTCTTGTCGTGGTTCCTGATGTGCACGCTCAGCCCCCTCTCCGTCATCTCGTAGATCTGACAGCGGGCGCAGAAGTAGGGCGACACGCCGACGTGCCGGAACTGGTCGGCCAGGTAGGACACCAGCGAGGAGAAGCCCTTGTTGCAGACGTGGCAGCGCGGGATGACGCCCGGGTGCTCCTGCTCCAGGTGTCTCCTCAGACCCTTCCGGGGCCCTCTGTACCCCGCCGTCTCCGGGCAGAGGAGGCAGGAGAACACGGCGCCCTGGTTGGCGTGCCTCTTGGTGTGGGCGTCCAGCTCGATCTGCGTGCGGACCGGCTGCTTGCAGGTCGTGCAGAAGAACTTCTTGTTCCCCTCCTGGAGGTGCATGTGTTTCAGGTGGACGGCCAGACCGGAGGCCCTCTTGAAGGAGCGGCCGGGCGGCGGGCACAGCGTGCACACAAGCTGCCCGCTGTCCAAGCTCATGCCCATGGCGTCCTGGTAGACCTCGCCGAGCTCCAGCACACACTTGTTGCTCACGAAATGCTGCTGCTGCTTCCTCCTCCTCCTCCTCGCCTCCTCCTCGGCCGTCGGCTTCCTCTTGTGCTTCGGCCTCTGGGACAGTTTGGCAAGAGGAGAAGGAGGAAGAGGAAGAGGAGGAGCCGTTGCATTCTCGCTCACCGCGGGACGTTTGAGTGCCGGGAGCGACCGGTCCACGGACATCGTGAACTGGTAGCCCTCTCCCTCTTCTTCGGGATTTGAATACTCAATGACATAAACGCCGTCCTCCTCTTCCTCCTCCTCCTCCTCGTCCTCGGTGGGCATCGAGTACTCCACCTCGTAGCACGCCGCTGCCGCCGTAGCTTTCAGCGACCGCTCCTCGGCGATGTGCGTGTCGTCTATCCTCACCACGGTTATCTGGTCCATCCCGCCGGCGGCGCCCCAGCTTCCGTTTCCCGGCCTGACGGAGGACGACGATGATTTCCCTGCAGACACGACTCTGACCGCCGACGGCTGAACGAGAAGAACAGAGTTCAATGTTTCAGTTAGAACTAGTTTGTTTTTTATTGTTGTGATGTTTGTCTGTTTTAAATGTCTTTGCTTCAAAAGGGAAATTCAGATTAATATCATAAAAATATTATGACACAGTACTCATATGCATATATCAGTGTAGAAATACAATTAAAATGTTTACTTGATAAAAAGTACAAAAGTATCAGCATCAAAACATAGTTAAAGCACTAAAGATTATAGTACTCATTATTCAGAATATTTTATTGTAATTATTGACGCATGAATGTGCACTTTAATGTAGCAGCTGGTAATGGTGGAGCTGATTTTAATTACTTCATATACTGCTGGGTAGTTTAATTATAATTCTAAATCATAATTCATGAGTTGATTTGTTTATCAATAATCTATATCTATATATATGAGGAAGAAGAATAATAAGAGGAGAGTTATTAATGATAACGATATATAATGTAACTATTATATATAATTAAAGCTTTCAGATATATTTAGTGAAGTAAAAAGTACAACATTCCCCTCTGAGATGTAGAGCAGAAAGTAGCATGAAAATAAGTACAAGTACCTCAAATGTGTACTAAGTACACACTTAGTTACCTCTCAGCTCTACTACTGTGTTACAACAACACGTTAACATATAACTTAATGTTTTAGTCCAGAGAGAAGAAGACAACACGTATCTCCATGTTTTAAATACATAAACTCACCGTGACCCAGCTGCTGAAGTCAGCCATCACAGCCAAACCTCGGTGAAGCTGGTGAGCTACAAACACTGCAGCTAGCTTAGCACTTAGCAACCAGGTGGCTAACGTGTGACCACGAGTTTCCCGCCGTAAATAACTATATTCGTTAACTTTATAGTTATTTATAGGTAACGACAGAGAGTTGAAACGCACGTGTAACTGTTGTGAAGGAGAGGATCGTTTAGCTCTAGTTTAGCAGGAGGAGGAGGTCTCGATCAGTGCCTCAGCTAACCCCAAAATGTCTGTTGTCTTTCTGGGGGAAATAAACACACAAACAATGAACCGGCGCGACTTTCGCCCCCTGGTGGCGCGGAGGAGTACATCGCTGCACTCACTCTGCGAACTCCTTCTTCTTCTTCTTTGAGGTTTATTGGCGGTTGGCAAACAATGAATTGGTGCACTCCAGCTGGTGTGGAGTGTTGATCACGATGTATTTTACTTATAGTATAAAATACATTTTAAAAATTAAATTCAATATAATATAATATAATATAATATAATATAATATAATATAATATAAAATAAAATAAAATAAAATAAAATAAAATAAAATAAAAACATTATTTTTATTATTTTAAATTTTTTTCTACCAGCAAAAAAAAGTTCCAGTTGCTGTTTATTGAAGGTCGCCACCTCAGTCACATTGGTTTTATTCTTTATACTCCAAAGCTGCTTCTTGTTTGAAATTCTATTCAAGGGTGCGTTTGCTCAGCAATCCATGTGAAACATCAAGTAAATGTCATCTGTTGTAAAGCCACGTTTAAAGAAGTCTTCAATGTACTCACAATCCATGTATATGTCAAATGTAGGGTAACTTATGAAGAGCTGCTTCTATGACTCATCATTTCGACTTTCTATAGCAACTGGAAACATCTGGTCAGTTATGGTTACAGATGGATGCACCAAAAGTGTTGGTGAATTTGTTTTTGTTTTTTGCTGGCGGAAATGGGCTTCGATCAGTGGCGGCTGGTGGAACATGTTCTCGGTAGGGCTGTGCCACATCCAATCAATTTCAGCAAACATCCCAGAATGATTTAATGCAAAAACATATTTTGTAAAATATTCTATATCATATATTAATGCATATCATGTAATAATATATATATATCATATTATAATTATTATTAGGATCGCTTTCGGTTTGAACCGGAGTGAGGATCGAGGAGGGAGGAGATATATATATATATTTTTTTATATATGTATATATAAAATATATGTATTTTTTTTTTTTACAAATTAAACGTATTTTACTCACCGTCAGTGTTTTTATTTTTTAATTTTTGGGGGTAAAGATTGTAAGTCTATTGTCTGATCCACACTCCGGAGCAGAAGGTGGCGGTAATGCACCAATAAGATGGATGCCAACTGCCGTAAAACTAGAAGAAGAAGAATGCCTTGGCAGGCGCATGCGCAAACCGGCGGAGCGTATCAAACGGTGACCAGCTAGTTTCTCGCACCGTTCAGTCAGTTTAGATCTGACTGTTGTACAGTTGTTGTTGAACCGTGAGTGGTTTCTACCGAGCGGGATTAACGTGACCGAGGCGTGAAATAATATGCCCAAGAATAAAGGTAAGAGACGGAGGAGCACGTGTGCTTTTAGTGTTGTTTAATTGTCTGTCGAGTCCGCCGCTAAGACACACGCAGTGAAAACGTGACACCGACAAGCTAACGCTAGTTAGCATCTCGGCTTTTTATTTTTTTTTTAATTTATCCTTTATTAACACAAATTAAACGTATTTTACTCACCCGTCAGATGTGCCTACGTGTAACTTACTCACTAAATATGAATTCGGCTGAGATAATAATGAAGTTAGTTTAGGTTAGTTAATGTTTTTAAACACTTTGCGCCTGCTAGGCTAGCAGCTAGCTAACATACATGGTAGTCTATACCGTTACAAGCTGACACAGCTAACTAGCTAGTTGCTACTAGCTGACCCAGCTAACTAAGCTAGTTGCTGTTTAAACCCCACCCTGGATGTGGCTCGAGACTTCTGATGTTTCCAAAATGAATCTCTGATAACATAAGGTAGCCATGTTCCTGGTTATTAAAATCATTTTAAAGATCTAATTTGGACGGAACGTCTCTATAAATGTCACTTAGATTAGCAAACTAGCAGATAACTTTAGCTCCTGTTGATAGTATTTATATAGATGGATATATAAATGTGTAGTTAACTTAATTACAGTACTTGAGTAAATATCCTTGTTTACATTTAACCACTGCTCGTTGGAATTTAATTGAATGTTGTGTTGATGAGTATTTACTGTTTATCTGTGGAGGAAGTGTGTAAAAACTGTCACAGCGAGAAGTAAACTTAACTGGAACTCCGAGCTGACTGATGAACGCCGTTAACTCTGAATGAATATAGTTCCTGTCTGTGTTTACAGGAAAGGGAGGAAAGAATCGGCGACGTGGAAAGAACGAGAATGAGTCTGAGAAGAGAGAGCTGGTGTTCAAAGAGGACGGACAGGGTGAGTTCTGGTTTCAGGAGTTTCACCAAAGACGGTTAACTAAAGATCCATGTGTTCTCTGGCGCGAGTAACTCTTTGGTATTCCTGTTAGTTGATCAAATCATTCTGATCAGTAAGTTACACGAGAAATCTGTGAAAGGCAGATGCATCTTCACGCGTACATAACGCTTCAACACTCAATCAGTCAATAGTTGAATAAAACAATGATTTGGCTAATAGTTGACAGAGGTAAATTCAGCATGTTGTAGCAAACGAGATGAAGAATAAAATCTCACAACTTGTGTAATTTAGTCAATGCAGTTTGTTCAGTGAGCTGATGACATGAGCATGTTTCTCTGGCTTTGTGGGAGATATTGACATTTTTGTGACAATATTTCAGTTGAAAATATGCAATTTTACATATATTTGGGCTATTATTATTACTACCATGTCTGTGTACAAAAGATTTGAAAAGCCAGAGCCAATTATCATTTTTAAAAAACACCCAAAAAGCCAAAAGACGACCAGCTGGTCACGCGACTAAATATGTATTTTTATTTAAAGCGTACTCTTTTTGCTTGTTTCATGCAAAAGCTCTCCTTCTCTTCCTTCACTGTTGTACTAATACCTTTGTTCAGTTGTACAAATACAACAGTAGAACCTTCATCCTGCACTTTTCTATTAAATCAGTCACAGAAAAGGTTTGTAAGTTGTCAGACACTGAAGCGTTGCCCCAATAACACAAATGTTTTAAAAGTTATATTCAATGCCACTAAAGCCTATAATATATTTCATAAAACTGTAATAATTTAAGACATTAATGTGTTTTATTTCATCTGAGACAGGACTCTATTAAACACACCAGGAGAGCCTTGTTATTAACTATTTATATATGTATTTTATTTCATATATTTGGCTTCTTTTTTTGTCTGTAAGGACCTCGTCGTGATGTCTCGGTGAAACAGAAACACTTCTGTGATGTGACTGTCTCCTCTCTCCTTGCATTAACCCTCGTCTCCTCTCTCCTCTTCCAGAATACGCTCAGGTGATTAAGATGCTGGGTAACGGACGTCTGGAGGCCATGTGCTTCGACGGAACCAAGCGGCTTTGCCACATCAGAGGAAAACTCCGGAAAAAGGTAGAAACATCCCGACAGGAAAACTTCCCGACGTAATGCTGAGTCAGCGTGTTTTCAATTGTGCGTGTGTGTCACAAAGTGCAGTGTGTTGCTGTATGACACTCTGTTTTGTCCCCCCCCCCGTAGGTTTGGATTAACACGTCGGACATCATCCTGGTGGGGCTGAGAGATTACCAGGTGTGTTGATCAGATGTGTTTCTGTAGCAGCCATCTTTTTTAGGGTTTCTGAGCCCTGAAATGAAAGAAATAAGAACAAATGTCTTGAATTTATTGGACTCGTTGTGTTCTAAATCATTGGCTTCTCTCCGTGTAGTGACTTTACCGTTTGTAGCGCTGTTCTGAATGTACAGCGGACTCAAAAGTATCCCACAATGCATTGTGGGAAAAGTAGTGTACAAGCCAATGTCACTAACCGAGCAGTACGTCCCATCATGCGTTGCGCAGACGAGAGGAGCGAAATAAATGAAAAAAAACATTTAATGTGAGCAGAGCATCCCAACACAAACAGCCACAAAGTACTTTCTGTTATGTAGTAATCTAGGATAATACACTCTTTAACAGCAACGCATACCGCTTTACTCCTTCTGTTACCTTTCACAATAAAAGCCCAAGACTAAAATATATTGAGGATTATCATTTTAACAATGCCTGTACATTTAAATATTATTTTACCCCAGTCTTTCACCAGCGTAACATGGTGTTGGTACTAATGTTGCACGGTGTATCGATACTAAAAATGTACTTTTTGAAGTGAAAATATCAAACGCACTATGCAAGTAAATGAAGCATTGTTTGTCCACCCACTCCCACAGACAGTCAGACAGATGCCAGCAGAGTCAGAGTTCCTTCAGCTGTGTTTGAAAGCCAGCGGAAATATGAGAGGCTCAAAAGATGCGAAGAGGTTAAACATTAATATTAATGCCATTTATTAAGTGTTCAAAAAGCTGGGCAGGAACATGTTGGTAAAAAGGGAACCGTACAGATGTTTTATTTATTACTATTATAGATAAATATACCAGTATCGTATTTGTGGTATTGTCTCGAATTCGGGTATCGTGAGACTTATGGCAGGTATCGTATCGCGACAGCCCTACTTGGTACACTCGTCTTCAGCTGACCCAACTTGTTGACAGTTCTACGTCATTTAAATCTCATTTATTTGCTCATTTTTATCATAAAAACAGCAACAAGTTTAACCCGAACACTAAAACGTCCTCGACTTGTGTTTCAGGACAACAAAGCCGACGTCATCCTCAAGTACAACGCAGACGAGGCTCGCAGTTTGAAAGCGTACGGAGAGCTGCCCGAGCACGGTGAGTCAAACGTGTGAAGTATCTGACTTTAAACAGCAGAGAGCCTCACTGTGTAGTGGAAACATGATGTAGTATATAGTGCATATATATATATATATATATATATATATATATATATATATATATATATATATATATATATAGTATTTCCTTTTCTAACAATCGCCTCTTCCTTCTCGCAGCCAAAATCAACGAGACGGACACCTTCGGGCCCGGAGACGATGAAGACATCCAGTTTGATGACATTGGCGACGATGATGAAGACATTGATGATGTCAGCGCCTTTTTTTTATTTCATAATTAGCTCTTCTTGGGCGTCTATTATAGTACTTTTATGAAGCTTACTTTAAGAAATGAACTTGTCTTTTAAAATAAGTTCTGACAAACGAAACGTTGTCTGAACTGAAGCAGAATAGAAGTTGTATAATAATCCTGTTTTCTGTGTTCCAGATCTAAAGACCTGCTCCTGGAGGAGGAACGAGGGATTTTACTAAGAGACGCTCCCGTTGGAATATTTTGAGCAGATACGCCGCAGCGATGACGATTATTTTTTATTAAGATCAGCCTATGCCAATCCAGTCCAGTTCATACAACGTTTCAATCTATTCCAGTCTGACGTCAGTAGACGTCTTTGTTGTTGTTTTTCTTTGAGAAGTTCAAGAGAGGAGGAAAGAAAGGACACCAGAACCTTTGAGGTTCTTGTTGACATGACTACAAAGTGAGACGCTGCTTTAGAACCACAGTGTGTTGGAGGATCAACAGTAGGCTGATCACAGCATCGTATTCAGGGCCAATGTCCGCACGTCTCGCTAGATTTTCACCTTCTTTTTTTTTTTTTACTCTATTTTTTCCTTCTCATAACAAAAATGGCAAATTTCACATCATTCACCTTTCTTTTTTTATTTTTTATTCAAGAAACACGTAGTATTCACACAGACACCGTGACTGCCGACATCAAGTCATCTTTTTTTTAAACTGTATTTATATTGATTTCACACTGTTGTGGAATTTAAGCAACACGTACAGAATCTCTGGGTTCGTCAATAAAAGTATAAACCGTTGTTTTCTCTGTGTCCTTGTAGCCGGGACGGTTTGTTGTGGAAACACTTGAGTGGCTCTGTATCTTTTACTTTTGTTAACGTCATATTCCACTAACTCGTCTTTGAGGGATCGAACCATGAAGGCTGACACTTAAACAAAACAAAAAAGAATCAAATGTGTTCTATTGTTTCCTTCCTTTGTGTTTTCTGTTTGTTTGCTCTCGCTAGACCAGTGGTTCCCAAACCTCCCCACCCCCCCGACACACACCGGTAACCACCTCAGCTCACTCTGAACCTCCAGGACATCTAATACCAGATATAACGTAGTTTATGTTTCTCCTCCTCACCTCTCTGGTCCCCTTATGGGCCCCTGCACCTGAGTTTGGGAACCACCGCTCTAGACCACATGGGGCCCCTGTGCCCGTCGCTGTAACTCTGAAATAATAGAAAAAAGAAATGTACCATGATGTTTAAAAAGGCTGGGTTTCCAATAAAGATCTTAACTCCACTGAGCCGGCGTGGTGTTTTTCGGACACGCAGCTTCCTGCGCCGGTCTGAAGGCGGCGACATCGAGCTGAAGAGGGTCTTGTTTCTGAAGGAGCGACCTCACAACCTCCAGAGCTCCAGGCCGGCAGCGTCCTTGTCGACTGAGGACAATATGTCCCTCCTGATGTCCCTCCTGATGCTATTTGTGTCTTCAGAGGGAAGACACACAAACATGAGCTGATGTGCCCTTGAGCAAAGCTCTGCATCCCCGATCTCTGACCCGTCTGGGCCGTTTGTTTCTGTGTGCTTTTAACCATCTCATCTATAATGGCATAAAATATGATGTATGTATTTTCAAATATATTTCTATGTATTAATGTTTCTATATTTATTTATATATACATTTATTTTAAAATGTATATTTATTCATTTTTATCTTTAAGGGAGACACCCACTTAAAAATAAAATAGATAATATGAATATTCACCAGTTCATTCTTTATTTTTAGTATTACAAGTCCTCTAATATGTTTAAATATGCAAATGAGGCATTATCTAATGGTAACATTTGGTGAATTTAGGAGAAAATCTACAGACACAAATAGACAAAGTAATGATGCATAAGTATGAATCTATATGAACATGCAGGATTGTTCAGCATTGACTCTTCCTGATGGTTTCCATTAATAATAATAAATACTTAGTTATTTTTAGAGCTTCCATTTGACTTGGCCATTGTGTGTGCGTGTGTGTGTGCGTGTGTGTGTGTGTGTGTGACCCATATTGCACGTCAACAGCAGCCTGAGCCTCAGTTTGTTTTTTAAATATGACGTAACTCAGTCGCTGGGAGGGGGTTCGCTTGTGCCTGGCACGTGCGCTCCGTCACGATCCAAAGGGGCGGCGCCTAATCAAGGCACGTGACTGGGCATGAGAGAGACAGACAGACAGACAGACAGACAGGTAGAGAGACAGACAGAGAGAGAGACAGACAGACAGAGACAGACAGACAAAGAGAGACAGACAGACAGAGACAGACTTGAGCAGCTGGTTGCTAAGCGACGCATAACGGGCGTGAGCGGTACATACATTTTTTTGGCGCATTAATATGTAAATTAGCCAACTGTGTGTGAAGCGGTTCACAGGTTTGTTTGTAGACAGACAACATTTACGGGACCGCGAGGACCACATTAATTCCACATTAATTTAAATGTATTCTCCATGTTTACATCTTTCATTGGTTTTTTTTTTGGGGGGGGGGCAAGTGAAACATTCACATCCCTATATTAATAGTTCTATTTTTTTTAATGTCAAACGGTATGTTTTTTAGGTAGGGAAAAAGTAGACCCCAACTCTTTCTTCTTCTTCTTCTTCTTCTTCTTCTTCTTCTTCTTCTTCTTCTTCTTCTTCTTCTTCTTCTTCTTCTCCGCCATTGATTGTCAGTTGTACTTGCTTTTAAAACGTAGCTACATCATCTTTTAAGCTAGCTGTGAAGGCATACGGTCCTCCACCTCCACCTCCTCCCCTCTCCGTCTCCTCTCTCCTCTCTCCTAGCATCATCTTGTCCTCCGTGCTTTTTTCCCTGAGTCACTGCGGAGCACCGGAGCTCTCCTGTGCGGCTCTTCTTTCTTCACGGCTCTCTGGCTCGTGTCAGGTCCGTCTGATGAGCATCATCCTCGGCGTCTGAAATGACCGAAGTGGCTCCTAGCTGCACCGAGATGACAGGTGAGGAAGAGATACCTTTTGTTCGCTTATATACCATTAAATGTACAAAAATGGGTGTTTTAATGTACTTGTACTGCAGATGTACACACCTAGTTTTTAACCAGATGGCTTCCTGATAACACTGAACTAATATAGACTGAAATGAAGCAATGTTATGTCATCCTTTGTACTTTGCATTTAAAATAATGATGTCACCTCTAAAATGGGAAAGCATCGAGCATCCTGTTTTTTAAAATAAATATTTGCATTGATCTGTCATTGTTGCTGCAGTACGTCATTCACATTGTGTGCATATGAAGCCTTTACATCGTATATAAATCATTGCTGCATTCAATACAGTTTATAGTAGCCTTTCTGAATTATATATAAATAAATATAATGGTCTGGTGAGTACATTTTGTAATATACAGTCTTGGTCTTGTACGGCATACGGCGTTATTTCTTTATATCCAACATCATATGACTAAATGTTCTTTTAGACGCTCTTTAAATGAGCCTTCTTTAATTAATGCAGCAGCTTCTTATGTCACGTTCCACAACTGACATCAGCTGATACCGCCTTAAAAACATACTTGTGATTCAGCTGATTTATCTTTTGCATGGAATGATGTCATTTTTGAGTGAAGATGAAGCACTTGGGACTTCAGATTTGCATGCATTTGCATATCTAATATGTGTGTGTGTGTGTGTGTGTGCACAGATGTGTTCATGGCTGCTTTAAGAAGTATAAATACATGAATCATGTCTGTTTTCTCCCCAAAAATACACAGCGCTGGCCCCTCCCCCTGCACCGCTGATGACCAGTAGGAGTGCGTCTCCTGCTCGGTCACCAACCAATCACAGCAGCCCTCCAGGTAACGCACCTCATTACCTTACACCCTTTAAACGTGCTGCCACTGTCTTCATCATCAAGGTGAGTCACAGCTGGCTCCGCCCTCGAATTACTCTGCCATTACACAGTACATTAACTGAAGTACTTCAGAATACATTTGAGGTACTTTACTTGAGTATTTACATCGTGTACATCTTTCCTCTACATCTCAGAGGTACATGTACTTCATACTGTACTACACCTCAGAGGTACATGTACTTTATACTGTACTACATCGCAGAGGTACATGTTGTACTTTATACTGTACTACATCTCAGAGGTACATGTTGTACTTTATACTGTACTACACCTCAGAGGTACATGTTGTACTTTATACTGTACTACATCTCAGAGGTACATGTTGTACTTTTTACTGTACTACATCTCAGAAGTACATATAGTACTTTATACTGTACTACACCTCAGAGGTACATGTAGTACTTTATACTGTATTCCATCTCAGAGGTACATGTTGTACTTTATACTGTACTACACTTCAGAGGTACATGTAGTACTTTTTACTGTACTACATCTCAGAGGTAACTATTGTACTTTTTACTGTACTACATCTCAGAGGTACATATAGTACTTTTTACTGTACTACATCTCAGAGGTACATGTTGTACTTTCTACTGTACTACATCTCAGAGGTACATATAGTACTTTCTACTGTACTACATCTCAGAAGTACATATAGTACTTTATACTGTACTACACCTCAGAGGTACATGTTGTACTTTATACTGTACTACACCTCAGAGGTACATGTTGTACTTTATACTGTACTACACCTCAGAGGTACGTGTTGTACTTTCTACTGTACTACACTTCAGAGGTACATGTAGTACTTTCTACTGTACTACACCTCAGAGGTACATGTAGTACTTTCCACTGTACTACATGTACCTCTGAACTTCAGTATAGGAAAAGTATAAAAGCTCCCTGAAGGAGAGGAATGGGAGCCTGAGGTCCTCCGTGTGCTCAGAGGTGCCGGAGGTGCTGCGGGATAAAGACCGCCGCGCTCAGCAGCAGCTGGATCGCTCCGCCGAGGAGCGAGGGAGGAAGATGGATGTGCAGAAGAGGAAGGAGCAGCAGCGCCGGGCGGCTGCCGGGGAGAAGAGACGGCAGCAGCAGGAGGCAGAGAAGGTCAGAGGTCGCGGCGCGCTAACGATGCATTTCACTACACGTTAGAGGAAGTGAGGAAACAGGAGCACCCACTGACACGGAACCTATGTTCAATGTTCAGACTGTAGCGTCCAGAAGCTTCTTTATTCATACATTCATACGAAATCAAGCAAATGAAAAGATACAATAAATAAACGAGAAACAACAAAGAAATGCCAGAACGTGAGCGGGAAGCAGAAGCAGGTCAGAACAACAGATGTTATGAAGTGCAGACTTCCTCCTAAAGGAAGTAAACCAGACTCATGATCGGACCACTGACTTCATCTAATTAATACTAAAATACATATTAATACTTAATACTCAGCCCTGTTTGTTAAAGCACCCAAAACCAACTCCACCCGCTTCTTTTATAATGTAAACATCATGTTTGTCACCTTTGCTGCCACATAATCAATATACAAATCACAACAACTTTAACACAAACGTTTTTCAGTTATCAATATACAGAATATATATATCACAAAAATGTTTTGTATAATCCACGTATGAAATATTAAAAACGTGTTCCATTGTCACGCATTAACCAATACTTAAAACTACTCAGTTAGTTTGACATTGTTGTAAAAAGATTATGATCGTTTCAACATCGTTATAATAAACAATACTGAATGATCACCGCAGGTGTCAACTCATTGATGAA
>CM051704.1:21291384-21302208 GCA_028022725.1 Lycodopsis pacificus | reverse complement strand
CACTCACACACACACACACACACACACTCACACACACACACACACACTCACACACACACTCACACACACACACACACACACACACTCACACACACACTCACACACACACACACTCACACACACACACACACACTCACACACTCACACACACACTCACACACACACTCACACACTCACACACACACTCACACACACAAAATCAGATTGTTTGTTTCTTGGTTCGAGTTCTTTCTTCATGTAAAGCAGCAGCCTGAAGCACGACTGACACTCATGAGTGGGCATCACTTGGCTGAGAACCATTGACTCATATTATTATCATCCAACACTAAGTATCTGCATTAACCCTTTCAGCTCCACCCCAGAACATGAATTATCAGTTGCTAAGCAGCACGTGAAGGGTTAACAAGTGACAGTCTGGTCCTCAGAGAGTTCACCGCTCACCGCCCTCTTTATTGATTTAAAGGCCCTGTTTGCATGCCCCTCACACTCACATGCATAACTTAATGACATAATGATCGGTCAGCCTCATGGGGCGATGACGTCACCGTCAGCGTATCACGTGTCCCGTTTCCCGGAACAGACGGTCGCTGTGACGAGCACATACTTCACCTCGTTTCTTATTTGAGGTGCAGGTTTTTATAAAATGTATGAAAACATAATGAATCACAATCTTCCAGAGCTCTCGTGACATCACAATATGAGTCTGATCAATAACACAAACCCCAAATATATTCAATGATATTCAACAGTATATTTGGCATTTTGGTCAAAATGTAAACTTACTGTGGATTAATATTCAGTTGATCGACAGCATGGACCTTTTATGTACTTCTGTGTACTTCAGTATACATGTGTGTACTCTGCATAGTGCCGCCATGATTGTGGAAGAGCAGCAGCGAACGATTATTGTCATTATTGATTAATCTGATGATTATGTCCTCGATTAATCAACTAATTGTTTTGTTAGTGAACATAAAGAAACTTTCTCTGGTGTTTTTGAATATCTTGTTTTGTCTGATCAGCATTCCAAAACCCAAATATATAAATTAACATATTGATTAACTGTCATATGACAAAGTGAAGCAGCACTGAGAAGCTGGAACAATCTCTAATTAATCTTCTCTTGATCAACTAATTGATTCATTGATTAATCGTCTGAGTTTAGTTTCATTTACAGCATCTTTTCTGTGTTGCAACACGTTTACACTTCAAAGGTTCACGTGTCACACAGCTCTTTACGTTGTTGATCTTATTTTGTCGATCTCGACTTGTACGAGATGGAAAATGTAGAAACAAGGATTTGGACATTTATTATAATAAATCAATGCACAAAACATACAATTGATGCTCATCAGAGAAGCAGCCATTGAACTTTGCTGATGGTTGTAAATCAATTTATCTATTTTATATTTCATGTTGCTGTGAAAACATATCCTTCAAACTATTTATTCACCAAAAACGACATTTTACAAGATGCCATTTGACCGCATCATGATAGCGTCATGATTCACCTTCATCTGTACTGCACAGAGCCTGAACGCACCCTCACGCGAGCCGTTAGCCGTTAGCCGTTAGCTCGTTGTGTAGCGTGCTGCTCGTCTGCAGTCCTCCGAGAGCTCGTCGGCTCTGATACCTCAGACGGGAACGACTCCACTGTGACTTTCATATATCTCGTAATTAATGTTCCCAAACGCCTCTTATAAATAGAATAAATCACACATTAAATACCAAAAGTTCTCATATAAATCCAGAATTGTGTGCAGAGTAAACAGAGAATGACTCCGCTCTTCTTCTCTGATCTACATCTGAGTCTCTGTCCACCATCCCCCCTTCATCTTACATTTCTGCTGTCTCGCTTCCCTCTTCTTCACTCTGAGCTCCTCCCTCTTTGCAGTCTGTGCGTGACTCTGCATGCACCTTCAGCAAACATATATATATATAAAGAAACCCACATTTATTCTTCTTCTCTCCGTCAACACGTCTCAGGTCACAGGTCAGCCGTCACTCAGCGAGACAGTCGTTATTTACAGAGGAACCGATCGACATCCAGCTGTGAAGCCGAGAAGACTTCACTGTACAGATAATAATACAGAATACAGAAGATCTGCAGCGCTGGAAAGGCCTGAACCAGCTTCATCCAAACGTGTGTCTGGCTGCAGGATGCGTTCATTTGATGAATCCGATCGTGACTCTGAATTATTGCAGTTTGTTCATGAAACAGGTTTAATTCCCTGTTATATGGCATTAATGTAACTCGATGAACCCTGCAGAGACAGTGCAACCCATGAAGTCTCTTTAATTATCTGATATTAATAAACCTGTTGGAATAACAGACTCTACTGAACAATGAGAGCCTGCATCTGAAGGCAGGAGTTAGAGAAGGAGAAGAACACATTCACTTCATCTGTTGTCTCTCACTTAGTTTGAAAAGAACAATTCATTTGAACCAAACGAAGAATGTTGTATTGTTGTTGTGTTTTATGTACTTTTGTGTGTATTTCACAGTCGATTATACTGTGTGTGTGTAGAGACGAGGCAGAAGAAGAGAGAGTGAAGGAGACAAAAACCAATGCAACCAGGATCAATATCCAATCCACCCAGTGTGTGTGTGTGTGTGTGTGTGTGTGGGGGGGGGGTGTGTGTGGGGGTGTGTGTGTTCATGCATGTGGGTGTGAGTGTGTGTGTGTTCATGCATGTGGGTGTGAGTGTGTGTGTGTTCATGCATGTGGGTGGGGGTTGTGACGGGTTGCATTCTGGTACCTCCCATCTGACTAAACTGCTCTGTGAGAGAGAGACAGAGACTCAGAGAGAGAAAGGGAGCGAGAGAGAAAGGGAGAGAGAGACAGAGAAAAGGGGGGAGAGAGAGAGAAACAGCGACTCAGAGAGAGTGACAGAGAGACAGAGAGAGAAAGGGAGAGAGAGAGAAAGGGAGAGAGAGACAGAGAGAGAAAGGGAGAGAGAGAGACAGAGAGAGAAAGGGAGAGAGAGAGAGAGAGAGAGAAAAGGGGGGAGAGAGAGAGACAGAGACTCAGAGAGAGAGAGAGAGAGAGAAAGGGAAAGAGCGAGAGAGAGACAGAGAAAAGGGGGGAGAGAGAGAGACAGAGAAAAAGGGAGAGAGAGAGAGGGAGAGAGAGAGACAGAAAGAGAGAGAGAGGGAGATAGAGCGACAGAGAGAGAGGGAGGGGTGAACATTGTGTGAGGTAGGAGAGGGAGATAGGGGGAGTCAGTGTTACCTAGAGAGCGACAGAGAGAGGTATCAGTGTGTTCTGTACCACTGAGAGAGAGAGAGAGAGCGGTAGAGAGACATCAGAGCTGAATGAGTGTGTCACTGATGGAGGACGGAGGGGCGAGGCTGCTTCATGCGGTAACCATGGCGCAGCCGTCTCCTTGCCCTTCGCCGGGTACCCGTCGCCGCAGCGACGGCTCGGTAAGAGAGTCTCTGTTCTTCCCCATCTCCGAACGCAACGAGCAGGAGAGGCTGGAGGCCCTGGTCCGCCGGAGAGGAGGAGGCACCGAGAGACGAGGAGGAGGAGGAGGAGGAGGAGAGCATCTGGATAACAGGCCTAAACGATGGACGTGGGGAGGACCGCCCGACGGAGTGGAGGGTGAGTAACACGGGGCTTTATTGCTGGTGGAGAGCGATGGCGATGATGTCAGTGATGGGGGGATGGGGGGATGAAAGGGTGGAGACGACAGAGCAGAGGAGGAGGAGGTGTGATGGAGGATATAAACAGGAGGATGGGAGGAGAAGGGATGGAGGTGGAGAAAGGAGAAGGGCAGTGGACGGGAAAAGGGTGTGGAGGCTGCAATGCAGGAGCTGCTTTGTCTCATCAGGGTTAGGAGAGGCTCTGTGTGTGTGTGTGTGTGTCACACACACTGGTGTTAGCTGGTGGTTTTGGTTTAAAAATCAGCTACAGGTGTGTGTTTGCATGTGTGTGTGTTTGTGTGTGTGTGTGTGTGTGTGTGTTGTAGCTCTGTTGTGTTTTATTCTGGGAGGGAGCTCCAGTTCTCAGAGGAGTTACACGTCTAACCTTGAAGGCACCATGGCCGCCGCTGACATAAACAGAGACGGAGTGCGACATGAGGCAACGTCTTTTTCTCTCTCTCTCTCTCTCTCTCTCTGTCTCCCTCTCTCTCTCTCTCTCTCTCTCTGTCTCTCTCTCTCTCTCTCTGTGTCTCTCTCTGTCTCTCTCTCTCTCTCTCTCTCTCTCTCTCTCTCTCTCTCTCTCTCTGTCTCTCTCTCTATGTCTCTCTCTCTCTCTCTCTCTCTCTCTCTCTCGCTCTGTCTCTCTCTCTCTCTATGTCTCTCTCTCTCTGTCTCTCTCTCTCTCTCTCTATGTCTCTCTCTCTCTGTCTCTCTCTCTCTGTCTCTCTCTCTCTCTCTCTCTCTATGTCTCTCTCTCTCTGTCTCTCTCTCTCTGTCTCTCTCTCTCTCTCTCTCTCTCTATGTCTCTCTCTCTCTGTGTCTCTCTCTGTCTCTCTCTCTCTCTCTCTCTCTCTGTCTCTCTCTCTATGTCTCTCTCTCTCTCTCTCTCTCTCTCTCTGTCTCTCTCTGTCTCTCTCTCTCTCTCTCTCCTTCTCCATCTCTTTTAGCTGGGCTCTACGTCCTGCAGGTGCGTTCATAACGCCATTAATTATTCAGCCAATCACGCCCAGCCGTCCTGGTACTGACCCGGGATCAGGGTCCACCCAGCAGCTCGTCTGTCCGCGGCCCCGGTGTGACAGAGAGGCTGATCTGGGATCTGTCGGGGCCTCCAGCAGAGAACGCTCACTGCAGCAGAAAACAGCAGAATCTCATCTTACAGCTCCACTCGATTAAAGGACAGGGACTCACTAAAGTGTGTGTGTGTGTGTGTGTGTGTGCTGCGTATTTCTCTCTGGGTCCAGTGTTGTCCACTTAAAAATCGAAATAAAAACCTGTCTTCACCCGGTTTATTTTGAATTCTGAATACGCTCAATACGTATCCAAAGAATGCTCCTAAAACCTGATCGATATGGGCATATCTCATTCAGAATCAGGCCTCATTCAGAATATCCTGTTTTATGTCCGTCAGTGTTCAGACCTCTCAGCTTTGTTTTGATCCCAAATCAGGACGTCAGGATGAACGTCTATTATCTATGTGTGGTACAGCCATTCAAAAAAGGATCATTTCAACATTATAGAGCGTCAAAAAGAGCCGAAACGATCTGCCACTGAACATATAAGGGACGGTCAGACAGTGGGGAGGAAGATGATTCTTCCGACAGGAGGATTTGTGTGTGACATATGAGGATGTTTCTAAAAATGTCAGAGCCCACCGATTTCTTTGCTGGAACTGCACATTTTCAAATAGTTTCTGCAGAAGAGAAGCAGCCCTGTATTTGAAACAGACCTCCCAGACTGAGCTCAGCAGCTGCTGGATTGATTTAATAACACGAGAGACGTTCGTTTTCCTCGAGCGCCACCGTGAGACATTTGTGGTTCAGAGAGAAATGTCTCCACAACTGTCGGATGCAATGTTTGGTGCAGACATTCATGCTCTTTGCAGATTTTGGTGATGGACTGACTGGTTTCATGCAGTAACAGCATGTGGTGCAGACGACCTCACACTTTGACACTTTGTGTCTGTGTGTTATCGCTCGATGCTCCTGCATGTTGGGAGGAAACAGTCACGATGGCATAGCGAGGGCTTGACGTGTCACTTCCTGCTGGGGATCTCGTGTGGTGGAGTGTGTCGGGTCTCAGATGTTTCTGTCGCTGTGTGTGTGTGTGTGTGTCGGTGACGCAGGTGTGTGTGTGTGTGTGTGTGTGTGTGTGTGTGTGTGTGTGTAACGCTTTGCTTTTGCTTCACCTGCTGCCCAGGTAACCCTAAGACCCCGCCCTGCCATGCCATTGGCTCCGCTCTGCCCAATGAGCTTCCTGCTGCTTCCAGCGCCCGACAATCCCGTAACGGTACAGATCACATGACTCTGTGTGTGCCACGCTCATACCGCTCCCCCCCACGCTTCCTGTCTCACCTGCAGCTTGTCCTGGTTGGCATGTCTTTGTTTGTTCTGTGTCTGCTGATCAAGTCATTGCAGCGTCGCTGGTAAAATCTCCTCCTCTCAATATATTTCCTCTTTCATTTGAGTAAATGCCAAAACATGCTTCACGTGCAAACACAACATGAACGTGTGCGCCTAGAGATGATGAACAGGCCTCAGCTGTCTGCAGAGACAGGTGCTTCATCTCTTCATGAGGTGTTTCAGGCTTCTCCGTTAATACGCAGTCGAGTTTCATGAATGCAACAGATCAGCGTCACTTGTAAGTAAATCTGGAGAAGCGTGGAAACAATCGGATAATAATCAGATTATAGAGCCAGGAAGTTTTAAAATCGTGTTAAAAGTTTTGAATTGTTTCGAAAAAAAATCTCACTGCGATAAAATGAAGTTACGGTCTGAGTGATGTGAACGTAACCATCATCACTCAAGTCGGCTTGACATCGAAATGAAAGTTTGTTAAACTGAGGACAGATAATGCAAATCAAATCCTCATGTTTTCTGATATTTATGTATATATATATATATATATATCTTTTATTGTTTACAGTATTTTTAAGTTGACAGGCGATGAATCAGACTTTTCATTACTTTAAACCTGCTGAAGAAATTCAGTTTGAGCTTCTAAAACAGAGTATTTTATCTCAGGAGAGCTCTCTGCTCCTCAGCAGTAATATATATATGTATAATATATATATATATTATGATCAATTACTGCTCTACTAATGACCTCATGTGGTTACTTCACGGACTCCCACGATGATGGGATTTTCAAAACCAACTGCGTATTACAAAGATCAATTTTAGACTCTTTCCATGAACATGAGTCACATGATGTACAAAGACATTTCATGAGAACAAATCTAAATGTTATTACTTCACACAAGTTTTAAATGAAGCAGCTTCATCAGTTCAAAAGAAACATGAATGAATTCCAGACTATGAATGAATTTATTGCTTTAAGATGAACAAATCTGTGAGCTCCAACACCAACTCTATGTTTATGAACGACTTTGTCTATTTGTCTGTGTATTCATGTGTGTGTTTGTGTATTTATGTGTGTATTTATGTGTGTGTTTGTGTATTAATGTGTGTATATATGTGTGTGTTTGTGTATTAATGTGTGTATATATGTGTGTGTTTGTGTATTAATGTGTGTATATATGTGTGTGTTTGTGTATTAATGTGTGTATTTATGTGTGTGTTTGTGTATTAATGTGTGTATATATGTGTGTGTTTGTGTATTAATGTGTGTATATATGTGTGTGTTTGTGTATTTATGTGTGTGTTTATGTGTGTGTTTGTGTATTAATGTGTGTGTTTATGTGTGTATAACTGTTGGTGTGTAACAGAGAGAAACATTGGTTCTATTGTTCATCATTTTCATCAATAGTTTACATTCAGTATTTCCACTTGTCCTGTGTGGCTAATGACTTTCTGGTTTGGACACACACACGCGCACACACACGCACACACACACACACACACACACACACACAGACACACACACACACACACACACACACAGACACACACACACACTCCCCCACCCTTATCACAACAAAGGGCTGCTCCACTTCCTGTCTTCCTGGCCCAGGGCCGTGTTTGCTGATGCATACGTATCATTCTCAGCAGGGAGCTCTACACACACACATACACACACACACACACACACACACACACACACACACACACACACACACACACACACCACACACAGACACACACGCCATATATCATACCAGACATTCACCCTGTAGCTGTCTGTAAAACGTATTACACCCCACCTAGATCAGATCAAACCGCACACACACACACTCACTCACAGACACACAGACACACACACACGCACACACACACACACACACACACACACACACACCCAATCATTCCAGTCTATATTTCAGAAGCAGCCGCTGCAGAAATCCATGTTTTTTTGTCCACTTTTGCTCCAAACCAGCGAGCAGTTTTCACTCGATTTCTAATGTACAAATTTCATAACCAGTTGTTTGAGACTCAAGATTATTTTTATAATACATAGAATAGAAATAGAATAGAAATAGAATAGAAATAGAATAGAAATAGAATAGAAATAGAATAGAAATAGAATAGAAATAGAATAGAAATAGAATGCTGTGCAGTACAAAACAAAGAGCCAGCAGCTGGTTAGCTTAGCTTAGCACAAACACTGGAATCAGGGGGAAACAGCTAGCTAATTAACAATATAAATGATATCGTGTTTGTGCTAAGCTAAGTCAAATGTGGATGTTGTCACGGTGCCTTCAGGTGCTGTAGGAAACATCCCTTCCCAGCCTCGTGGGACTGCAGCGGCTGCCTCTGTGTGGCCGTCCTCCATTTTCATGACGAAGCAGCTTTCTCTCAGTGCTGCTGCTTGTGCCTCAGAAGGTTAATTCATTGGGTTTATCGATCAGCAGCGGTGCTTTCTGTGCGAGGCGGCACGTTTCTGTTTGCAGTGTGATTCGGGGTTTTTTGGGGGCGTTCATTGAACGTGACATTTACATCGTCCTCCGACACCTTTCTGAGTCACTGTCATCTGCGCGTCCAGTGTGAGTCATTTGTGTTTTTATTACTTTGTTTTTGAATCAGTTGGTGACTTCCTGTCTCCACCCGGGATGGATCAGCCAATCAGCAAGCAGCTCTCCAACTCGTCTGCTGCCCTCCACTCACCAGAGAGAGGTGATCATGATTATAACTTCATTCATACAGCACCTTTAACAACTTTAACACTGTATATGTACATTTTACATGTATATATACATACATACATATATATGACAGAAATATCATTTCAGACATATTGATGGTTTTGTGGGAGGAATTCATGGATTTAGCTCCAAGAAAAACCTGCCTGCATCCACGACATTAAGAACATGATACTTGTGTTTTTTAAGATGTCCAGGTATATATAATACAAGTACTTCTACTACTACTACTACTACTATAACTGGTCAAATACATATATCTCTTTGAACTCAAGGAGAAGGAAGAGAGCATCTCTTTTATTTGTTGTGATTGTTTTGCTCTTCACTCATTGTGTGTGTATGTGTGTCTGTGTGTGTTGTTTCGTGACCCGTCAGTGTCTTTTGTGTCCCATCGAACAGCTTCCCCCAGCAACCACAGACCGAACAGAAGTTCCTCCAACCGCAGGAGCATCGCTGGACTCCCCGAGGAGACGTCCAGAGCCAAGACACCCACGGTCAGCACGCACGCACGCACGCACGCACGCACGCACGCACACACACACACACACACACACACACACACACACACACACGCGGTCAGCCCTCACACGCACGCACGCACGCACGCACGCACGCACGCACGCACGCACGCACACACACACACACACACACACACACACACACACGCGGTCAGCCCTCACACGCACGCACGCACGCACACACACACACACACACACACACACACACACACACACACACACACACACACACACACACACACACGCGGTCAGCCCTCACACGCACGCACGCACGCACGCACGCACGCACGCACGCACACACACACACACACACACACACACACACGCACACACGCACACACGCACACACGCGGTCAGCCCTCACACGCACGCACACACACACACACAGACACACAGACACACACAGACACGCACGCACACACAGACACACACGCACACACACATGCGCTAGCAGCTGTAAACTGGAGATTCAAAGGTCCTGCGATATTTAGATTCATCTGAATATCTTTGTAGAATCACTGTTAAGACTTGTGTTTGAGGCGATTGAATGGTTGTTGTGTCTTTAAAATAAGACTCCATTTCCCACAATCCTTTGTTGGTTTATTTTGTAAAGACGATGTAACTGCTGGGGTTGAAGGTTTCCTTGTATTTCCTGAGGAGGATGAGCACATAGAAGTGTTCGTCAGACTGACTTTTCTAAACTAAATAACATCTGTTCGTAAAGACACTTTCTACAAAATAAAAGCATGAAAGACTGTCGTCCTCTGAGACGTCTGACTGGCAGTTCATTTTTCATCAGTAGTTTGTTTGTTGACAGTAATAATACTCATGTTTGAAAATAGATGTTAGTGAGGCGGTAACCTCCGGTTCTGTAAAGTGAAGCCGATGCTTCATGTGTTAAAGCTGCATTCTCTCTAGTGGCCACCAGGGGGCGACTCCTCTGGTTGTATAGAAGTCTATAGAAAATGACTCTACTTCTCTCTTGATTTATTCCCTCAGTAAACATTGTAAACATGAGTTTATGTCTCAATCTCTAGTTTCAAGTCTTCTTCAATACAGCATGATGTTCATTTAGTACATGATGGTCCATTTAGAGTCACACAGACCATAAAGCAGGGGATGCTTTAGGGCGGGGCTACTGTGATTGACAGGTCTCTACCAGAGACGTACACGGCGTCTCTACGTCTCCTCCTCAGTCCAGATATGGTCACTTCCTGTTCACTGGCTGCAAAAACCAAGATGGCGACGCCCAAACGCTGAACATTGAGGCAGTGGGTGACGTCATGACGACTGCGTCCACTTCTTGTACACAGTCGATGTTTTGTAACTATGAACACACTTCTTCTGTGCTACTTCTTCATAACATGTTCTCTTGTTATTATTTGACTTGTAGGGGGAAAATCTAAACACACCGGCCCGCAGTTCTTCCTTCAGGGCCAACAGCAAGGGCCCCGCCACACCCAAACGGTACGAAACACACACACACACACACACACACACACACACACACACACACACACACACGGATTGCAGTCACACTGGCCCGACGTGGTTCTGCTGTTTTT
>CM051704.1:21266384-21286384 GCA_028022725.1 Lycodopsis pacificus | reverse complement strand
ATTGTGTCTTGAAGTTCTCCATCTGTCTCCATCAGTCCAGTGTCCAGGGACGAGCAGCCCAGCGCTCATGAGTTCTCCCCGCTCACAGAGGGGACGGAGGGCTGCACCCTGGAGCACCTGATGGACCTGGAGGCCCACGGCCGAGGACAGCGACAGGTCGGCGAGACGCCCGCTTACCCCAAACTGCAGGCCGGCAGCGGGGTCGGCGACCTCAACAAGAACCTGCTGATTCAAGCGTACAGCGCCGCCTCTGAATCCTCTCAGCTCATCCACAGCATCGGGCCGAGCAACCTGGACGTCCAGTAGCCAGGTGACCCGCCGCCTCCTATCAACCAGCTGTTTGAAGCTCGTCCAAAGTCTCCGCAGTAATTCATAACAGTTGCATTGAACGAAAGTTTTAAATAATATTATCAGATGGAATATTGTGCATGAAGTCACATTTCGCTGAGTCGGACATAAATACACGTCTGATGGGTTTTAGCGAGTCACAGATTAAAAGCACAAACAGGTTTGAGCGGTTTCATATTCTCTCTCTCTCTCGTTCTCAGGAGCCGGACGAACAGACCAAGAGGCCGACGCTTCTCTCTGCAGCAGCAGCAACAACCAACATCACAAGGAACCAACGGCGAACAGCTGATCTCACATCTGCATCACCAAGACCTCGCGTAACAGTTAAGCTTCTGGACACATTTTGAGGCGGCGCAAACGGGCAGTTTAGACTCTCACGAACACAGAAATCATGCAAATCATGTGGAGTGTATGTGATGAGGTGGTGAATGTGACAGAGAAGGAAGCTGTTGCATGTTGTCAAACCACTGTAAACACTTATACAGCTTATGAGCATTAAATCTGCACACATCAGTCTGGGGAAGATGTTAATGATCAGCCATCAACCCAACTTATTATTTATTTAAGTTATATATATATATATATATTTAACACACTTTACAGTACCTCCCTACATTATGGTCTGCTGTCATTCTGCTGAGGAACAGTCAATAATATTAGTTTTCCAATGTAATTTCGTTGTTGGGTATAAATTGTTAAATTATGTGAGTCAGCCTTGAAATAAACTCCAACAGTTCAATAGAAAACACGTTTTTTTGCATCAGAAACTTCCCAGACTTCAGACATCCATCTGTTCCTCGTCTCGTCTGTTGGTGTTGCCCAGCTGCACTGCCACAAAACATAACCGGCAGGTATCGCCCGCTTTAACCTGTCATGCCTGCTTTTTGTAGAACTCTGTAAATAGACCTGCCGGCGGGGGAGTCGGCCTCTGTAGCAGTCTGTCTGGAGGGGAGGCAGCAAAAGAAACGAAACAGACAGTTGTGTGAATCCCGTGTAGCGTCTCCAGTGAGGAACGATAGCTGAGCTGTTCCCGGTCGTAGTCTGTGCTTGAACAGTGTGTGGGAGTCTCCCTCTGTGTCTGATGGTTCCTGTGTGTTCATTTAAACTCTGATCGGCTCCTACGTAACGACAAACCCCTCAGTCTGCTGTAAAGAAACTCACCATCCACGATATATTATAACCCACAACACTTCGCCTGCCGCTTTGGCTTCCGTCTCTTCCTGCCGCTCGTCCTTCGATCGATGGACGATCCACAGCGAGGACGAGACGAACACGTCCTGTGTCTCCACCTGCAGGTGGAGGTACATGTTGACACAGTGCGTTGTGTATTTGACCGGCACTGACTGTCACCACGCTACAGCTGCAGTTTAATCGTGTGCACTCACAGGAGTCGTGTGTTTCACCGCCCCCCCCAGCTTAAATACAGCTCACCACCTCTCATCACCTCTGAGGCCTTAAACCTCTGTAGCCCGTCCGCCGTGTGTCACCCAGCATGTGACACTTTAGCTGTTTTAAAAGCCTCTTTTCCACTAAAAAAGACCTGAAACAAGAACTACCCCCCCCCTTAAGGAAGTCTGCGTTTGATTCACAGCTGCACCTGTTCAGGTAGATCCGGTCGGATGACCAGCCGGGGGCCACAAAGGCCTCCAGCTGTACCGTGTGGAGGATCAGGGCCATTAGCCAGGCCAGACACTACATTATGGTCCCAGGGATTCTGGGGCAGAATATTTAATTCCTTTAGTGTTTGTGAGCAGCCACCAACCAAACTCTACACATTTCTTTAAATGTAATTTATTCCGTTTTTTGGGCTAATAAGTAGTCAACAGCATGCGTGAGTCAGCCTTTAACCCAACAACTGTTCAGTGACATCATACGGCCCGGTGCCATGTACCCATCCTTTTCCTTTAGTGCTTTTAAACTTTCATTGATGTGATTGTTCTGCCTCAGAGCAGTCCGAAAACATTTGAATCAGCCTTAAAATACAGGTGGAGTATATTTAACCTCTTCTTCATGCCGTTATGAATCAACCTTCCACAGGGACGGGTGCAAAGCGAAGTTCTTGTTGTGGAAGAGCGGCTCTGCTGCCGCGTTGAGGGAAACGCAACGTGTTTCCCCGTCACTGCTGCAGCCTTCAGCTCATTGTCATGCTGTGTCAGCTCGTTGTTCCTCCAGATTCTGCTGAAGCTCATCGGTCTCCAGGTTCCCCCTTGTGCATCAAGTAAAGATAATAATAAAGGACACAATATTATTTAACTCTGTGACACTGCAGCTTGGTGGAATATATCATAGTAGATGTGGTGCATGGATAACTGCTGAAAAAGAACAATAAACTTCATCAAGCCATTCGTGTCGGTGAGCTGGATGAATAATAAATAATCGTATAAAAATGGCGAACAGACACTTTGGAGTGAGGACATGAAGGGAGACGGTAAAGATTCAAAACTGTACGAGACGTATGAAATGTAGTGTAGAGCTTAACGCAGCCACTTTTATTATCATTATATCTCACTGTGTGTCGACTTTATGCTGCACTGAAATTAAAACTGATCTGCAAAAGTTGAATCATTGTTTGTTTTTTGACTTGAGATTCCTGCACAGATGTATTGATCTGAAGATATTAGAACGTTTATTGTATTTACATACTATTAGGAACTGAATATTCAGCTGTCAAAATAACAATGGGTAAGAGTTATTGAGGGAGGAAACATGTATGCATGTTTGCCACTATATTATTTGCTCCAGGGTCATCATATGTGTTCACTCATCTATCTGTAGAATGGATGCGTTTACAACGATATTCTTTTGGTTCTGAGTTTATAAACTTACATTTATACTCTTTGGTATCAAACTCAGTTCATGCCCCTGCAGAGTCATATAGTCACAGACAGGAGTACTCACATGATTCATGTATTTCAGGAAACAGGATGTCCTTTGTGTATAGGACCAGACTGTGATGAATTAAGGAGGAGGAGGGGAAGCTGAGACAAAGCCGGGGAAAGATTTAAAGCTAAAATCCAAGCAGCACATAGGCCCGTACATAGTAGATGCATAGATACTGGACACTGTTGAGAGTTATTATGACGAGGAACAAGGACCATAGGATCCTGTGACAGGTGTCCCTCATGAGATTGATTAGTTAGTGAACCACAGTACATCTCATCGGCCCAGCGTCCCACACGCCCCGGGATCCGAAAAACCGTGATGAATCCCTACTGTATTCATGATGAACGAAATGACTGCTAGAGGAACATTGGGAGCTGATGAGTAAGAGGAGGGGGGGGGGGGGGGGGTGCATCATGAATGGGGGGTGTCTATTTCAAGACTATGGACTTAAATTCATAATATTTCCTTCCATCAGTTACAGTTTTTCATCCTTTTTTATTTTTTTCTGGTAGAATCTTACAAATAGGATGTGTTATCTGAACACAAGAGCAGTTTGAATATCAATTTTGGCAAATAACCACACATTTGTATATTTATGCAAATAATCATAAAAGACTGAGAAATGGGGGTTCATTCTTAGCCAATGGCAGGGCAGCAAGTTACCCTTTCAGAGTAATTTGAATACAGTATTTTGTAATTGATACATTAACAGTTATGACAGAAGAAACTCTCTAAATATATTACTATTAATTTATATTTACACATTTTTCAATTTAATAGCGTGGTGTGGGGGTTTTTTATGCTGAAATGTGGATTTTCACACCTAATAGTTTTATTTTGAAAAGACCGTGGCGGAAGTGCCGGACTCGTGCAGTTTCTCGGCAGTTTGAGGATCGACTACAGCCATTTTCTTGCAGACTTTAATGGGAAAAACAGCACATTTAGCTTTAACTTTGGGGTTAAATCTGGCAATAAATAGGCTTTTTATTCCAAAAGTACAAACGGTTATATCGTGTGTTATTGCCGTGTTTGTCATCGCTTTAGCTAACGTTAGCCGCGGTAGCCTGGCGCGTGACGAGGACGAAGGTAAGACAACTGATTACGTAATGTTAGCTGCTAGCTAGCTTTAGCGTTAGTGAGCTAAACGTTAGCTTGATGTCCATTTAAACTCAATAGAGCTTGTGGCTAAAGTTAGCGTGTGTGCGTCTGCAAAGCTAGCTGCTAACGGCTAAATTTGTCAACAAATAGATAGATGGATAGATAACGTTAGGTACTTTATACAAGACACACAAGTAATTACAGCAGCAAGACACACCAAAAAGCAAAGTAACACAGTAACCAAAATATTAAGTATTAAAAAATGCACAATATATACAATGAAATAGAGTAGTGTAAAGTAGTAAATAAAGAACAATAACTTTAATAGTTTACATTTTAAGTTAGGTTAACATCTATAATTAAGCTTTTGTTGTAGTATTACTGCGACCAAAAGTAACTCACTCAATCTGCACCCAGCTTAATATTATTTTGTGCAATTAACTGTAAATGTGGATCAGAAAGACAAGCTGTCATGCTCTCAATTGGCAGTTTAAACTAAAAACTGTTCTTTCCTTAAAGGTTGACAAATGTCAAGACCACGGTCCAGATCACCACGTTACAGGTAATTGCATCGACATTATTTCATTTTTATATACGAGTTAAAACGTATTAATTTCTACCGATGTGTACATAAATGAATGACTTGATTTATGTCTTACTGAAGCTGTGACATTACTTGTTTTCAACGTTTACTCTTTTAGGAGGTTCCCGTGGGACGAACCAGACTTTGATCCTTACAAAGTCGTTGCAGAACTCGACGGGAATCCGTCACAGAGGAGCCACCGCTCCCGAGAAGATCCTGAAGAGCACTGGAACTACGTCAGGGAAGACATGCACCCTGAAGCCCAGAGGAGAACCTCTCCTTTCCCAGACGACCGTCACTTTGGGCATCAACGCCATCCGAACCAGGAGGAGTTTTACCGCCAGAGGCCGTCGCCACGTCATAGTGTGACGAGCTTTGATGAAGACCGGAGGCTTTCCCCACTGCATGATGATGGAGGAGGAGGGGGTGGAGGAAGACGCAGAGGAGAGTTTAGAGAGCTCTTCCAGAGATATGAAAACGGGGAGAGGTTCCTTCAGTTGCCTCCGAGGTTGGCGAGGGAAAATTTGCCGCTGACGCCGAGGCCTCACCCGGACCACCAACAGAGAGAGCCGGGGATCAGCTCGAGGAGAGAGGAGCAGGGCCGAGGTCGAGGGAGGTTTAGGGACCTCAGTCCCAGTGGGAGGTCGGAGGACCAAAGAGGGGGAGCAGGTAGGGAAAGAGGAAGGAAGCCTGCACAGGGTCCTTACAGAGACAGACGAAGAGAGGACTCCCATCAGGAGAGGAACCCCACCTTTAAAAGGCAAAGGAGAGAAATGGATGACGCCACTCACCTTGGGTAAATTTTAAGCAAAATACTTTGCAGCGCTGTCGAAAAGGAAACGAAGAATGCAGAGGATTCTCATCTTTCTAATTTCCCCATAGCGAAAAATTCCTCATTGCTTGTCATCACACCTTTTTTCTAACTTGTCTAGCTAGACGTCTGCATGGCTTAAACTCTTCCTGCTTTCAACTTCTTCTGATTCTTTAGAGAACATCTGCATGTCTTCTGTTGAAAACACCGCGTTGTTGATAAATACTAGTGCTGGGCAAGTTAACGCGTTAATTTCGCGTTAACGCATACATTAATTAACGCCGACAATTATTTTATCGCGCGTTAACACATTTTAAAAAATGTATTATAATTAATTAATTATTTTTTTTAAATTGAAAGACAATAGACAATACATATACATAACAAGAGGATGACAAGAACAGTGGGATAAAAGCCAGCAAACATATAGTCAGTTCACTCAGATCTCCGTGGTCAACTCAGCAGACACTTACATCTTAGTGCACCTATATGCTGACATTCACGGTAAACGCATTTAAACGGATCGGGAGCGAGTGAAGGACTTGCGGAAAGTTTAACGTGAGACAACATCCGGTTTCTTCAGATGAACATCCGGTTTTCAGAATAAGATGCCAACAAAGTATGAATCATATTCACATTAAGTATGAAACATGCTGCCTGCATCTCATGAACCGAATGTTATTGCACTTTTGTTCATATAGCAGTACTTACTGCGCAATACACTACTTTATAATTCATTATTGAACTTTGCCATAACAATGCGATTAATCGCGATTAAATATTTGAATCGTTGCCCAGCACTAATAAATACCAAAATCAGATATTTGATGTAGACTTGTTGTGTCCAAAGCTAATGTCAAGTGAACATTTAAAACCAGATGTGAAGTTGAATAATGAGCATGAATAATTGTTGAACCATGTCACCTCCTCTTATGCTGTCACAGGTACAGGAATGAGGAGGACTTTGGGGTGGACTCACCCAGGGATAGGTTTGGAGGAGACACTCGGCACTCTGGACCGCTCGTCGTTGAACACGATCACGGCATCGCCGCCAGCAAGGAGCCGTCACGGTGGGAACAATTTGACGATCGCAGAGATCTCGACCCCGACTTTGATCGTCAGAGGAGTCCCCGTCCGGTGAGCTCGTCTCAGGAGCGTTTCAGGACGCCGGACAGCAGGTTGGATGATCGGGAAGATGCAAGAGGACGCCAAGATAACTGGAGGGACCCCAACTATCATGAAACTAGGAGGAACCCCGCGCCGCAAGAGAGATACGGTAATCGAGAGGGTCCTGTGAACCACCGGGGGAACGGTGGTTCTCAGCCGGCGAGAGGGCAGTTCAGCCGCGGTCACGGTGGAAGAACCGGACCGCCCAGGACTCAACCACGCGTTCGGCCGTCCTCACAAGGATACCAAGACCTTCCTCACGAAGAGCAAAGACCCGGGTACCGACCCTTCAGGGGAGACGTTAACGAGGACCCCGTCGACGCGGAGCCCGCCTGGGCAGAGGAAGAGCGGCACCTGCAGAGGAGCTTCCTGGACCCGAAAATGCCCCGTCAGAGGCAGCGAGGGTGGAGCGGTCAGAAAACCACCAACATGGCCGTCGTAACGGAGGAAACGCTCACCATCAAAGTCGACATGAGCCGGCCCGTAAACAATAACAGGTAGAGTTTAAACAAACAAATCTAATTCTGGCGGGTGAGAGGGGAAAGTTCGCACTTCTTTTTAAGTTCATTGAAAGCTGCTGACGCAAGAAGAAAGAAATCACAGGACGCAACGTTCGTCTCCATGGAACTGCCTTGTGTTTGTACCTCTGCTGTAAAGGTGATCCCTCGTGGTACAAACTTTGCATTGGCTGCTTTTGCGTCAGGATTCCTCGCAGAAGTTTTCTCCAAAGCAGAAGTCGGCCTCACAGGAAGCCTGGTGTTTTTACAGCAGGAAGAGACGCTTTACTGCTGTCGATGTCGAAGCCTCTGGAAGAAATCAAACCCCGGTTGAAGTAAACATCACTGAAGAGATGTCGGATGTCTTTGGGAACGTGACCGTGTTACATACGAGGTGGCATCACCTGCAAATCCTTGTATGGTTCCACATTAACACGAGGATATAAGAGGCATTCACTCACATCTTTATGCTGATGAACTGATGAGACGCACCTCCAACAGCAGAAGACTGGGTTTTAAAGCTGAATGATGGCTGACAGAAAAGCATCGTAGCGTCTACGTTCTCCTCAACGGTGCGCGGCGTTTTGCCTTTTTTAATCCAAATCTCAGCGAGCTTGAAGGCAGACGGAGAAGAGGACATATGAGAGGTTGACCGGTCCGGATTCAGCCCCACGCCGTCCACAGAAGAAGCAAGACTCTAACATCGTGCTGGTGTGCGTGAGGAGCAGTTCGCTGCAGAAACGGACCAGTTCCTGCGTCTAGAAGATCGTATTGAGAAGACCTGAACCGGGCTTTGGTTCTCTGGCACTCGTGAAGAGATGCACCCGGCACAAAGAGAAGGATGTCTGAAGGCATGTTGCTGTCTGTCATCACTCAAGTCAAGTCCAGAGTTGTTGGACTGAACATGGAAGGACGTCATTAACCTCCTGATTGACGCGACTGTGTGGCCTCAGGTTGAGCGGATTTGCAGCGTTGGCGTTTATGATGATTCTCTGAATCATTTCTTCAGCTGCATTTTGGTCAAACGGTGTTGACAGAAGTCAAAGATTTGAGTATGTGGAAGGATTAAGAAACATTCCTCAGCACACCAGAGGAAGGAATTGTTCAAGGAAGAAAAGCCCTGCGATGAGGGGGGGGGGTGTTAACGACATAACTCAGGATATGTGACGGGAAGATGAGAGCGTCTTTGAGCTTTACAGGAGCTGCTGGTCCACATGTTTGGAACTAAAGAGAACCTGCAGACAGCGAGAGGACGTGAAGGTCAGGAGCATGTTCTGGTGTGATCTCCCACCCTGTGCATGAGCTGGAAGAGCAACCGCCTTCATTGTCCAGATGGAGAACCGTGTTTATTACACTTCTCTCTGGAGGAGGATTCACAGTGCGAGTGCTGAGATGCATCCAAGTTCAGACGAACATGAACGAGTAAGGAGACTTCAGGAACTCTGAGGAACCAAAGGAAGAAAATAAATCACTTGCAGCAAGAACAGGAACTGAAGATCAGCTCCTCGTCAGAGTGGCTGATGAAGAAGACGAGCGTTGCCAGCAACATCACTGACTTCACGATTCATTCTCATTGTGTGAAGAAGTTGAAGCAGTGAACATTAACATGAACGCTGTTAAAGAGGAGAAACTGAAACGCCATCAACGCTGCTGCAAATTTACAGCCATGAACATCATCGTCATGGTGATGAACGGATTGCAGCTTCATCGCAACAAAAACAGCATCAATGCTGAAGAACTGGAGCGACGTCGGAGCTGTAACGAGAAACGAAACCGAAGAACGGTGTGGATGAAGGAGAAACCGCAGCATCAGCAGAAATCAAAGCCATGAACATTATCAACACATCTGGAAAAGAAGAAGAAGAAACACAAACGTCCGCGCTGTTGAGAAGAGAAAAGAAAGCTGGAACGAAAATGTCTTCAGTTAAAAGCAGAAATGGACCAAAAGTAAACGGAGGATCAATCAAACCGAGAGGCAGAGATCACCGATCGACATCAGACAAGATGGCCGAAGAAAAGGTCGTACGAGATGATGAACTGAGGCCAATGAGTCCGACACGTTAATGGATCAAACGAGAGAAGAAGTGTGAACTTTCACCCGACGTTTAGCTCACCTGTCTGAAAGAGAGGAGCCGTCTGTTCCTCCTCCGGCTCCACTCGAAGCTTTCTGCCCGACGATGCTGAACGTTGATCTAGTTCGGACATTTCAGAACAGACAGATGAGCGACGTGGCTGTAGAGTGTTGAGCAACGCGTTTCTTTCTTTTAAGTTTCTAGATTCATAAAGTCAGTCGTGTTCATGTAGCTTTAGTTATGTTAGACATGATCAGTTGTGGATCTCTGTGAAAGGTAAGTTCGTCAGGTAAGGTAACGACGTTTATTTGTCTTTATTTACTCAGATGTGAAGTATTATGGCTAAAGTATAGAACGTTTATTCTGTCTCAGGACTTTAAGCTACTTGTCTTCTGGCCGCAGTAATCGGAGGCACAGAGAGTCAGCAAATACACAACCCTGTAGCATGACAGCGCCTTCCTCCTGTTGATGTGAACCAGTGAGCTGTGTGCTGGTGTCATTCCTCCTCCTCCTCCTCCTCCCCCCCCCCTGCAGCTCGCTGTGTTACTCCTCAGACCGGCAGCTCTCTCTAGACCTGGTCAACGTGGGCCGCCAGCGTCTGGACTTCCTGCCCATGCTGGAGCACTCCGGGACGTACCGGGAGTCCGCCGGGCACACCGGGGCCTTCGCCCAGGAGATCATCATGCTGGTGCACCAGGTCAAAGGTCAGCTGCCAGTGTGTCTGTGGTTCTCCAGCCATTAGTTTTGGTCTTGAAGTTGTCATTTTAAAACCAACATGAGAGGAAAGATCTGAGGTTTTATGTGAGCGTGATGTTTCTAGCTGTAACTCTGGGATTCAGTCAGTGTCTAGGCCAGCAGAGAAGGCCTATATGATAGATATCATATATATATATATATATATATATGTCTCCTAATATTTACACCGTTAGGAGGTCACGTAATAAGGAAGCGTCTCTAAACTCTTGACAATAAGATTTTGTCGTCTTTGTAATCTGACGAGAGACTCGACCTGATATGGAAGTGTTTCCTGCTGGTGTCTGCAGAGCAGTATTTCAGAGACGACGGGGTCTCTCTCAGCGAGCGGTTCTCAACTCCACAAACCGGCGGCTTCTCTGAGGACGAGTCTGAGGAGCTGACGCTGGACGAGAGGTTCAGCTCCAACCGGTACGTCTCTGTTCTCTGTGTCTTTAACTCTGAACAAGGTAAAGACGCTCAGGTGTTTAACTACATTATATAATTAGTTATATAGTTATATTAACCACAGCTGCAGCTTGGATAAAGACTCTCTGTGAATCTGCCTTTTGAGCAAACGTTACCTTTTCATTTCGTCGTTTTTGTACCTTTATTGCAGTGACTACTGTGTCAAGTTAGTAGTTTTTAAATGTTTAAAGCTCTTGTTTTAAGTTGTGTAAATACTTTGTTCTTCTGCAGAGGCTTCAGTTTAAACATGAACTCGCTGCTCGACGACGACGACGACGAGCCTCTGTTCTCCAGACTGGGAGTCCTGCAGGTGAAGAAAGAGCTCCGTCTTTAATACTCTGCATCCTACAATCACCTGATGACACTGTGATGAGTTCAGGGTAAATGTACGGTCTTGGTGCGTGTTCACAGCCGGTTCGAGGCCCGGGCGACCTGAGGCACGACCTGGAGAGGAGGAGACAGGAGAGGCTGGAGGGGGTTAAAGTCACCATATCAGGCAGCAGCATGTCACAGCGCCCCCCGGGGCCCAGCAGGTGACATTACACTCACTGTCGCCAGTTATCAGGCGAACGTTGTGCTGCAGGGAGTCGGCGTCTTCAGCACAAAATATCAATGAATGACTTTATTTTGTCCTCAAAGCTGTTGATTGTTTACGCTGCAGTGAAGCGGTCCCTCTAAATGTGATGTGTACTTTGTGCTGACGTCCCCGTCAGTGAGCCGGGGTTCGAGTACAGCGACCAGGACGAGATGTCTCAGCCGGAGGACGAAGGCTTCTCCAGCTGGTCAGAGGAGCAGAGCCGGAGACGAGAGGGACTCACGGTGAGCCTTCAGAGAGTCACGTGATCCGTCTGATGGGGATCACGTGACTCTAACCGTTCTGTCTCCGTCTCCAGGGACCACGCAGAGGAGCTCCCTACGCCGCCCAACGCAGGAGCGCTCGGCCCGTCAACCCGATCGGCCCGATGAGGCGGCCGAGCAACCACGGCAACCCCGACGGTAACGAGAACTAACGCAGCCCGAGGGTTCCCACCGAGCCGCTCGTTATTATGACTTTCTGTCTCGTCACCTCAACTTCTCATCTTTTCACCGGGAATGTGTTTCCATACTTAAAGATCTATAATCAACAGAAAGGCACCGCTTACTGTTATTTGAGGACTATAGTAGACGACACACTCGATCATTTTATTACGTTGCTTTCATTGATTATTTAAATTCTTGTTTGTTTACAATAAAACAATAAAGTTGAATCTGAATCTAATCGAAAACAATTTACATTTTTCCAAAACTGCTCAAAGTTTAACTGAACTGTTTTAATTTCCAACATCACGATCTTTGTCTTCTTCACTCGCGCTGACGTTTAGGTTTGTTGCTTAAATCAAGAGATCGGATCGATGAGTGACACCGTCCATCTTAATGTTTATATTATCTTTAAATGGGTCAAATTAATTTAAACAATAAAGATTTACTTGGAATTAGGTCCCAGAATAATCACAGATATCCCTGACAAAGACAAATAAATAGATGTATGAATTAATACATTAAATTTAATCAAATCAAATGAATACAAATATCATAAATCTTGTTTTATTTATCTACAACACACACTACGGTGCGTCTCAGTCGCAGCAGCTGCTCAGTGACTCTGGTCTCTGCTTTAACCTTCTTTCCTCCGTTCCGCTTCGTGTTCATGGCGGTTGAACTCTTCCACGCTCCTCTTGACTGTTGACTTCACACGTGACTCTTTAAAGGAGAGTTCCCCCGTCGCGCCGCTTCTAATCACACCTGAGCTCCAAACACCGGCCCAAATCCTCTTCTGTTGTTTCTGCCCGACGACCGTGACCTGGATCCTCTGACCTCCTCTCTCTCTCTCTATCATATCTCTCTCCTCTCTCCGCTCTCCTTCTCATCTCTCTCCTCTCTCCTCTCTCCTCTCTCCGTCTCGTAGGTCCTAACTGGTGATCGGACACTGGGATCAGCTGCTGCTGGTTTTCTCTTTTTAAAACAAGCAGCCAATTAAAAAGAGATTTGTCTTCGTCTCGAGGCCGTCAAATCAAACTGAAGAAGAAGAAGAAGAAGAAGAGCAGCACACCGACTGAGTCTCACCTGTTGTGACGTCCATCTTTGTTTATTTCTGTCTTTCTCACATTGATGTCTCTATCTTCTCATTTCACACTTTGTCTTGGTCTTTATTTTTTTGAATCAGTCGTTTATCAGGATACATGTTGGTTTGAAACATCCACAGATTCATCAGCAGAGATCTCGCAGAAATGAAGTTGATAAAATACAAATTAAAATGATTGTTTATTCATTTAGTCCTGCAGTCAGGTGACCAACACATCCAGTGACGCTTTATCTGCTTATTGAACTTCTGTTGTTGTTTTGATTTTTGTTGTCGTAACACTTCTGTTGGTGAATAAATAAAACATTTTGATTTTGTCTTGAGTCTCAATGAGTCCTATTTGTTGTTAGTGGCCGGCTCATTTTTAACATATAATTATAGATTATCCAGCAATGAAACTATTAAATTAACTCTTTTTTTTTTTATTTTTTTTTTGAACAAATGTGGAGTTTGTCTCCAAAAGAAAACGTATTTATGGGGCTCAGTGATTGGCTTTAAAGCACAAGATATGATTGTGAGATGTCACTTTTGATATCACACTTGCAAAATGAGGGTAAAAATACATGTTTTTCTCAAATGACCATTTATTTCAAACTGCGGGTGAAAATACATCATAAAAAAGACAACGGTTCAGGTTTCAAACACATTGTTCTTGAGATATACATGTTTGTTCTGGCTGCTCCGTTAACAGTTACATTTACTGACTCAAGTCCCTGAAACACTTTCAAACAGACGAACATTTAAGTAAAAACCTGCTGGTTCTTAATCCCCAAATAAACAAACTACAAACACTCCCTCAGCGACGGCTGTTTCAGAATAAAAACTCACAATTTACATAAATACGGTTCTGAAGTAAAACAGCTCATCACTGGTTTAATGTTTCTCTGTTGGACAAACATAATATGATGACAGCGGCGCCGTTAGAATAGCAGCGTCACCGTTATGTTAAAGTAGCAGCGTCACCGTTATGTTAAAGTAGCAGCGCCACCGTTAAAGTAGCAGCGTCACTGTTATGTTAAAGTAGCAGCGTCACCGTTAAAGTAGCAGCGTCACCGTTATGTTAAAGTAGCAGCGTCACCGTTATGTTAAAGTAGCAGTGCCACCGTTATGTTAAAGTAGCAGCGTCACCGTTAAAGTAGCAGCGTCACCGTTATGTTAAAGTAGCAGCGTCACTGTTATGTTAAAGTAGCAGCGTCACCGTTATGTTAAAGTAGCAGCGTCACCGTTATGTTAAAGTAGCAGCGTCACCGTTAAAGTAGCAGCGTCACCGTTATGTTAAAGTAGCAGCGTCACTGTTATGTTAAAGTAGCAGCGTCACCGTTATGTTAAAGTAGCAGCGTCACCGTTATGTTAAAGTAGCAGCGCCACCGTTATGTTAAAGTAGCAGCGTCACCGTTAAAGTAGCAGCGTCACCGTTATGTTAAAGTAGCAGCGTCACCGTTATGTTAAAGTAGCAGCGCCACCGTTATGTTAAAGTAGCAGCGTCACCGTTAAAGTAGCAGCGTCACCGTTATGTTAAAGTAGCAGCGTCACTGTTATGTTAATGTAGCAGCGCCACCGTTAAAGTAGCAGCGTCACCGTTATGTTAAAGTAGCAGCGCCACCGTTATGTTAAAGTAGCAGCGCCACCGTTAAAGTAGCAGCGTCACCGTTATGTTAAAGTAGCAGCGCCACCGTTATGTTAAAGTAGCAGCGTCACCGTTAAAGTAGCAGCGTCACCGTTATGTTAATGTAGCAGCGCCACCGTTAAAGTAGCAGCGCCACCGTTATGTTAAAGTAGCAGCGTCACCGTTATGTTAAAGTAGCAGCGCCACCGTTATGTTAAAGTAGCAGCGTCACCGTTAAAGTAGCAGCGTCACCGTTATGTTAAAGTAGCAGCGTCACCGTTATGTTAAAGTAGCAGCGCCACCGTTATGTTAAAGTAGCAGCGTCACCGTTAAAGTAGCAGCGTCACCGTTATGTTAAAGTAGCAGCGTCACTGTTATGTTAATGTAGCAGCGCCACCGTTAAAGTAGCAGCGTCACCGTTATGTTAAAGTAGCAGCGCCACCGTTATGTTAAAGTAGCAGCGCCACCGTTAAAGTAGCAGCGTCACCGTTATGTTAAAGTAGCAGCGCCACCGTTATGTTGAAGTAGCAGCGTCACCGTTAAAGTAGCAGCGTCACCGTTATGTTAATGTAGCAGCGCCACCGTTAAAGTAGCAGCGCCACCGTTATGTTAAAGTAGCAGCGTCACCGTTATGTTAAAGTAGCAGCGTCACCGTTAAAGTAGCAGCGTCACGTTATGTTAAAGTAGCAGCGTCACCGTTATGCTAACGTAGCAGCGCCACCGTTAAAGTAGCAGCGTCACCGTTAAAGTAACAGCGTCACCGTTATGCTAAAGTAGCAGAGCCACCGTTAAAGTACCAGCGTCACCGTTACGCTAAAGTAGCAGCGTCACCGTTATGCTAAAGTAGCAGCGCCACCGTTATGTTAAAGTAGCAGCGTCACCGTTAAAGTAGCAGCGTCACCGTTATGTTAATGTAGCAGCGCCACCGTTAAAGTAGCAGCGCCACCGTTATGTTAAAGTAGCAGCGTCACCGTTATGTTAAAGTAGCAGCGTCACCGTTAAAGTAGCAGCGTCACGTTATGTTAAAGTAGCAGCGTCACCGTTATGCTAAAGTAGCAGCGCCACCGTTAAAGTAGCAGCGTCACCGTTAAAGTAACAGCGTCACCGTTATGCTAAAGTAGCAGAGCCACCGTTAAAGTACCAGCGTCACCGTTACGCTAAAGTAGCAGCGTCACCGTTATGCTAAAGTAGCAGCGCCACCGTTATGCTAAAGTAGCAGCGCCACCGTTAAAGTAACAGCGTCACCGTTATGCTAAAGTAGCAGCGCCACCGTTAAAGTAGCAGCGTCACCGTTACGCTAAAGTAGCAGCGCCACCGTTATGCTGAAGTAGCAGCGCCACCGTTAAAGTAGCAGCGCCACCGTTACGCTAAAGTAGCAGCGCCACTGTTAAAGTAGCAGCGTCACCGTTATGCTAAAGTAGCAGCGCCACGGTTAAAGTAGCAGCGTCACCGTTATGCTAAAGTAGCAGCGTCACCGTTATGCTAAAGTAGCAGCGCCACGGTTAAAGTAGCAGCGTCACCGTTATGCTAAAGTAGCAGCGTCACCGTTATGCTAAAGTAGCAGCGCCACCGTTAAAGTAGCAGCGACACTGTTATGCTAAAGTAGCAGCGCCACCGTTATGCTAAAGTAGCAGCGCCACCGTTACGCTAAAGTAGCAGCGCCACCGTTAAAGTAGCAGCGTCACCGTTATGCTAAAGTAGCAGCGTCACCGTTATGCTAAAGTAGCAGCGTCACCGTTATGCTAAAGTAGCAGCGTCACCGTTATGCTAAAGTAGCAGCGCCACCGTTAAAGTAGCAGCGACACTGTTATGCTAAAGTAGCAGCGCCACCGTTATGCTAAAGTAGCAGCGCCACCGTTACGCTAAAGTAGCAGCGCCACGGTTAAAGTAGCAGCGTCACCGTTATGCTAAAGTAGCAGCGTCACCGTTATGCTAAAGTAGCAGCGCCACCGTTAAAGTAGCAGCGACACTGTTATGCTAAAGTAGCAGCGTCACCGTTATGCTAAAGTAGCAGCGCCACCGTTATGCTAAAGTAGCAGCGCCACCGTTATGCTAAAGTAGCAGCGTCACCGTTAAAGTAGCAGCGCCACCGTTATGCTAAAGTAGCAGCGTCACTGTTATGCTAAAGTAGCAGCGTCACGGTTAAAGTAGCAGCGTCACCGTTATGCTAAAGTAGCAGCGCCACCGTTATGCTAAAGTAGCAGCGTCACCGTTAAAGTAGCAGCGCCACCGTTATGCTAAAGTAGCAGCGCCACCGTTATGCTAAAGTAGCAGCGTCACCGTTAAAGTAGCAGCGTCACCGTTATGCTAAAGTAGCAGCGCCACCGTTATGCTAAAGTAGCAGCGCCACCGTTATGCTAAAGTAGCAGCGTCACCGTTAAAGTAGCAGCGCCACCGTTATGTTAAAGTAGCAGCGCCACCGTTATGCTAAAGTAGCAGCGACACTGTTATGCTAAAGTAGCAGCGTCACCGTTATGCTAAAGTAGCAGCGCCACCGTTATGCTAAAGTAGCAGCGCCACCGTTATGCTAAAGTAGCAGCGTCACCGTTAAAGTAGCAGCGCCACCGTTATGCTAAAGTAGCAGCGTCACTGTTATGCTAAAGTAGCAGCGTCACTGTTATGCTAAAGTAGCAGCGTCACTGGCACGCGTCGAAGGCACACGGAGGTAAGAAGCTGTGTTCATATTCATCTCTGTAACTCCACTGAGACGGATCAATAACAGGAAATTTAATGCTTTCACATTTTTTTTGTTGGACGATCGCCGACATCAGAAAGCGAGAGCTTATTAAAAACATTTTCACATTGTGTCATTTTAAAGTAAACAAACTGTTTCAGAGCCGTAGGAGGTCAGAACATATTTAGTCATATTTATTTAAATAGTTATTTAAAGTTTGTTTTTGTCATACATTTACTTTTTAATCTCAGAATATCTACGTTAATCTTGTAATAATAATAATAGAATATTTGGAATTTTTTTGGGGGAAATTTGTGAGTTTAATCCATAAAATATGTTTCTTGTAAATATGTGACTTTTTCTCGTAATTTTTTTACTTTTATTTTCTTGTAAATTTACGACTTTTATCTCATAAATTCAGGTTTCTTCCTCTGAGTATGTCCCCCTCTGTGATTATATATGTATGTTGTACCTGCAGCGGCTCTAACACGCGTTTGTAGACCTGATCGCTGACGCCTCCCCGGCTGCAGCAGCCTTCTCCTTCATCCTGCTGCTGTGTTTCCTCACAGAATCCCATCGGCACCAGCAGAGAGACGTGACGAGCACCACAGGGTTCATCCTCCGGTCCAGGAGGCTGCAGCTCCTCCTGTGTCCGGGCCCCTGCAGGAGACCCTGTAGCACCCAGAGAGGACGTCTGGGGTGTTTCCATGAGAGGAAGAGGACGAGGAGGAAGAGGAAGAGGAAGAAGAAGAAGAAGACTGGTCGGGGAGTCAGAGGTGGGAGTTACAGGGCAGAGGTCGAAACGCCACCTCCATGTTCTCCTCCATGATGATGTCATAACGGCACATTAGAGGCCTGACAGAGAAGAAGAAGAAGAAGGATTAGTTCTGAAATGTGTAAAAGCTAGTGTAAGGAAGAGGTCTGGGTTCAGCACCTCTCGGGACGCTGCAGCGGAGTGAAGCGTATCCGCAGCAGTCTGATTTTGTAGCGCGGGCCGATCACGTTGCCGGTGTTGATGCGCATGGAGATCTTCTGGACCTGCTGCAGGTCCTCATCGAACTGGGCCAGCAGCCTGGTGGAGGTGTACTGCTCGAACCGGAGGCGCTTCCTGGGAGAAGCAGAGAGGAGGAGACATGTTTCACTTTCATTCATGGTCTGTGTGACGTGTGAACTCGCGTGGATTGACGCTGACGGACTCACTGGTCTATTCGGACCTCGGTGAAGTTTCTGCCGTTGTGCAGCCGGATGTAGACGACCCCCCAGCGGAGGTACTGGTTCCAGGTCACCATGTCCACTCTGTAGTTCAGTTCTGCCACACACACACACACACACACACACACACACACACACACACACACACACACACACACACACACACACACACCTTCATTGTAGGTAGAAGCAGAAATCTAAGAGGAAAATACTGCAGGACTTGAGTAAATAGGTCACATGTACGCTCATGTACAGTGTGACAGTGTGATAGTGTGTACACTGTACTGTAGTACTACAGTACAGTACTGTACTGTAGTACAGTGTGATGTGTGGTTCACTCACTCCTGTAGGGCAGCGTTGCTGTGGTGCTGAAGAAGACTTTGGTTTGTCCCAATCGCAGAAGAGTCTCCCTCCACTGACTCACATCGTAACCTGCAGGTGAGACACACACACACACACACACGCACACGCACACACACGCACGCACACACACACGCACACACACACACACACACTCACACACACACGCGCACACACACACACACGCACGCACACACACGCACACGCACACACGCACGCACGCACACGCACGCACACACACGCACACACACACACGCACGCACGCGCACACACACACGCACGCGCATACACCCACACACACGCGCACACACACACGCACACACACACGCACACACGCGCACACACACACACACGCGCACGCACACACGCACACGCGCACACACGCACGCACACATGCGCACGCACACACGCGCACGCGCATACACCCACACACACGCGCACACACACACACGCACACACACACGCACACACACACGCGCACGCGCACACACACACGCACACACGCGCACGCACACACGCGCACACGCACACACGCACGCGCACGCACACACACCAAGCTTGTGTTTGTAACAGGTCTACAGTTTATAAATATACATGCATAGTATACAAAAACCAGTAAAGATTTAAAAATAAAGATCTGTGTGCACGGATGAAAAGTTTAGTATATGCCAATAATAATAATAAGAATAATAAGAATAATCATAATAAGAATAAGAATGATAATAATAAGAATGATAAGAATGATAATAATAATAATAATAATAAGTTTATTTATGTAACACCTTTAAAAACAGAGTTTACTTTGACAAACAAAGCAAAGCAATAAAACAACAGAATGCTGAACAGTGAAGTCAAACAAAGCAAAATAAAACCGTTCAATAGATGAAACATAAAACCAATCAATATGATAAGAACAAACGAATCAATGAATGAAATTAAATTGAGCAGTAAAGCAGATTTAGAAGCCTTATCTCCTCAGGCAGGTTGTTGCAGAGCCGAGGGGTCCTGATGGCAATAACACGGTCACCCGCCTGAGGATCTCAGCTGGCTCATAAGGGGGTCTACATGAGACCCAGACGTGCTTACAGATCCATGAGAGGACCTGGTTTTAATGGAGTCCTCCTCTGTGATGTCTCTCTAACAGTCTGATTACTAAACCTACCGAGCACGGGGCAGGACGCCGGTTTGAAGGTCTCGCACTGCAGGCAGCGGCCCTCCAGGAAGGCGCTGTAGGATGAGCAGGGGTAACCCGTGAGGCTGCAGGTCCGGTTCAGAGAGCACAGGAACAGCAACACCGAGCGCTGGTGGTCACACACGAAATACGATTTACCTGTGGGAGACACAGCACCAGTGAGCAGGTGACGAGGCAT
>CM051704.1:21258884-21261384 GCA_028022725.1 Lycodopsis pacificus | reverse complement strand
TTTTCCCACCAAAGAGAAACTATAAGAACACACTCGTATCACCTTAAAGCAGCTTTAATCTGCATGTTATTGTGTTAATGTGTAAAATGAGACTTCTGCATCAGTGGACAGAAACAATAATATTTGAATGAAACTTTAATGTCCTGTGCACAGAGAGCATGAAATAACTTATAATATAGAACAGCACTTAATATGACGTAAAGCATGAGCGTCATCACAGCTGCAGAGTTCACACCTCGTGTTCTTTCTGCTCTTTTGAATACTTTCAATAAAGTTCAGATTAAAAATGTTAAAAAAATGACAAAAGGAGAAAGTAAAATACATTCAACAGTGAAGTTATTAATAATTAGACTTTTATTCATTTAAAATAAAATGAAAGCCTCATAAATCCTTGTGAAAGAGAAGCACAACGTGGGAACAAGCGTTTAAATGTATTGACGGTGTTAATTTAAACTCTCCAGATTAACATTTAAAACAATCCAACAGTTGAAGAGTCTGTTGTGCTGATTAACGTCACTCTTGAGTTGCATGGACCACTCTGAGAGATGACGATCTCTGCAGGACCACACAGATGCTGGTGGGCTGATCTCTCTGATGATGAGTTCCTGAAGGTTGGCGCCGGTGTGTTTATTATTAGCTCCTCCGGCTCGACCACACTGCACCAGCCCTGTACTCTCTCAATGCATCGTGTAATTTAACATGCAGCCGCGGTGATGTCAGAGCACAGCCTGCAGCTCTGACTTCACAACAAGAGTCCAGGAAGCTTGACTTCAGGATGCTGATATCGAGCTTTTGTTGTAAAGAGACAGAACAAGATGCACAACGGTGTGTTTTCTCAATGAATGAATGAATCTTCTACCAGCAGCATCTTAGGCTTCCCCTCCACTCAGTAGTTTGACATTTTGGGAAATGCTTTGTTTTTATCAAACAAACAAGATGCAACGTGTTGAGAACTGAGATTCTACGGCTGATGTGTGACAGAGCTGTGAAGATATTCTGAATACAGCGCTCACATGACGGACACTGACTAATGTAGGCGTCTAAAATACGTCCAGCAGAACGTCTGCATCCAAAAACAATGAAATATGCAACAATGAGAGTGTTTGTCTTCGTGTTCGTCGAGATTTTCTCTTCACATGTGTTGTTGTGTGAGTCTCTGCAGACCAGGACTGAGCCGTGATTGGCCGGTGAGCAGCCAGGTGAGAGGTGAGCGTGAGGTCTGGATGTCCTGGCCAGCTAAAGAGCTTATACCTTTGAGGCCGCTCCTCAGTCACCTGACTTGGCAAACAAACAGAGGATCTCCGTCTCGTCCTGAGGAGGAGATTATAAGAGCAGCATGAGCTCAGGATCTGTTGCTTTGAGAGCATCAATAACCACGAGCTGGCGCTCTGGATGTGAGACGACAGCTTCTGAACGAGAGAGAGAGAGAGGCTGAAGATGAGTCACAATAACATGAAGATCGAAGTGTGATTGGCCAGAATGCTCTTCTCAATGGTTGTGTGAGGTGAGACTGAGTGCGGGTTTGATTATCATTCGTGGTTTCAAGTGAAATATCTCAACAGCTGTGAGATGGATTGATGAGATCTTTGGTACCAACGTTCATGTTCCCCAGAGGATGAATCGAGTGTTTCGTCTTTGTTTCCTGGATGTATTCAATGAGAAACCTTCAAGGAAACGTCTTCAACTTCATTACTGAGATACAAATGTGAATTACATTTCCCGTAAAGCCAAACGTCCGTCCCGCCTTCAGCTCTGGAGCGAAAGTACAGAGCGAGCGACGTAATCACCATCATGTGAACTGTTCAATGAGACAGACGGAGCTCAGACACACCTGTGTGATGGACGGAGCTCAGACACACCTGTGTGATGGACGGAGCTCAGACACACCTGTGTGATGGACGGAGCTCAGACACACCTGTGTGATGGACGGAGCTCAGACACACCTGTGTGATGGACGGAGCTCAGACACACCTGTGTGATGGACGGAGCTCAGACACACCTGTGTGATATAACCGGACACGATGGTGCAGCAACACACATCTAGAGAGCTGAAGCTGACGGGAGCACCTGCCCCTGTGTGTGTGTGTGTGTAGGTGTGTGTGTGTGTGTGTGTGTAGGTGTGTGTGTGTGTGTGTGTGTGTGTGTGTGTGTGTGTGTGTGTAGGCTCATTTTCGCTCTCTCTGTCTCTCTCTCGCTCTCTCACACACATCCACTTCCTGTGACTAACTGTGAGGCTTCCTTGTCACGCTTCACTCTGCTGAACACCTCGGTGTGTTGAGCACTGACCTCTTTCTTCCTCTAATCTCGAGGGCCGTGTGTTACATGCTGCTGCTCTGAGACGTGTGTGTGTGTGTGTGTGTGTCTCCTCACCATGGCAGCAGCTCTGCCGGTGTGTTACCACGGCGCCATCACCAGGACGGAGTGTGAGGACCTGCTGGGAAAGAAACACAAGGACGGAGCCTACCTGATCCGAGACAGCGAGACCATCCAGGGAGCCATG
>CM051704.1:21233884-21253884 GCA_028022725.1 Lycodopsis pacificus | reverse complement strand
ATTATATACTCAATTATAATTACAGATGCATTAATATATTCATCATTTGAATGTTTCCGCTGGTCAAGTTAGAACTAACATTTTAACTACTTTATGTATTTATATTTTGTAATACCGACTTCATCATCATTGTCGAAACGCAGCACGCAGCTTCCGGTTGCTTATTAACCCGCCACCCCAAAGCACTGTGGGTAAAAAGGCTGGTTGCTTTTTAGATGCAACATCTGAACTAAATTCAGCAGCGGGGTCTTCACTCACGTATTTCATATCGCAGAACTGAATCTCTCCAGCTGTTGTTGAACACAGACTTTATGTCAGACGTCTAACCACAAACACCTTAAAAAAACACAGACAGGAAGTGTTAAAAGAGTGGTATCTGCGTTTTAGGACTTATTGCTGCAGCTCATGTTATGATTTGCATGTGGCACATGCAAACTTTAAGGCATGTGGAAACTCTTGACCGATCAGCAGATCTGCAGTCATCCAACAGAAGCTCCGTTTCAGTTTGTCTCAGACTGTTGTTGACCATCAGCATCATGCAGAGCACAACTTCCGTTTGTCTGTCTTTGACTTGAGAAACGAACCACTTGAACCACGTGTAGCTTCAAGCTAAATGTAGCAGAGTTAATGATTCCACTTGCCATCACTGGCCATTGGTTGCTAGTATTACTATATTATTTGAGTTATTGCTAATCCTTGTCATTTTCATATTATTTCCTCGTTTAAATGTCATTTACATTTTACAACGTATCATTAGTTCCCCATGGAGACAAGTGGGTTGTGTGTAACAGCGCCCTCTGCTGGCTGCGTGCAGACTTTAGCGGCGCGCCCAGCGTTCCTGAACTAGTCTGAAGCGAGCTGCTTCATGGTAGGTCGACCTGTGACGAGCTCCGTGGTGAAACATCTCATTCGATATATATATAGAGATATCTGTAGAAGTCCCTTTTTGTTCGTATAATTGTTTCAATTTATAATTTCTAGAGCAAATGGTTTTCACTGATAACTGATTTAGCATTTAGCATTTAGCATGAGTAACATGCTAACAGTTAACGTTAGCTGAAGTATTTGTCCCTTTAATTGAACAGTGTTCCGGAGCTTGTGACCGCGACGTTGTCTGAGAGTCACTGACGCTGTTCTGTCTTTGACCAGGTATATCGCACTGAAATGTCATTTTATTTACATGTATAACGAGTCTGACGCAAGCTGTTTCCATGTGTTGCTGTCTGTCAGGTTTTACTTTATTTGTATTTATTAATGAAAGCACCAGAAGCATCGAGTGGCAGTTTTCTTATTTCATTTTTCTACTTCTCCACAAATTCCATGAAATGACAAATAAAGCTGTTTCTCAATACTTCTGACTTCCTGAGGTGTTCAGACGCTACACCGATCAGCATGTTTACAGCATCAAGTACCAGTCTCATCTGCACACATGCAAAGTTTCAATCAAGTTCAAAGGAAATTAAAAGTGATTATCAGACGGTTAGAGTTTTAGATTCAAGGCACAATTTTAAATCTATATTTTTAATCTATATATATTGTTGTTTTTCCACTTCTATCTAAATATTTGCCTCTTTTTAAGATCAGGTTGTCAAACTGTTTGTGAGTCTGTAACTGAAGTAGTTTTGACGTAGAATCAGTTTATTAAAGTAAACGTCAAAGAAACAGAAAACAAAATGTGGTGTGAACAAACCCTTCAGTGCTGAGATGTTGACAGATGTGACGCTTCAGTTCTGTGAAAGCACGTGATGGTGTCTGAGAGTCTGGACATCTGTCTGCTGGCGTCCCGTCTCTTTGTGTTTCACTTGTTTCATGCAGTGAAAGGGAAAAATAAAATCATTTTAATGTATTTCTATGCAGACAGGGATATATCATAAACATGAATTTGTTTTCTAAAATGTCATTCTTGCCGACGCAACAAATCTGAAATGAGAAGAATGTTAATATTTTGAGAGAGTAAAGTAGACTGAACAGGTCTGTGTGTTTGTGAGGACGACACATATAGACATCCTGTGTCTGCGTTCACACCGTTACAAGCTGCTCACCGGCTCTTCACACGCCGTCACCGGCCTTCCTCTCCAAGCAGCACTCTCATCGAGAACAGGGAGAGCAACGTATTCCTGATTTGGGACGATTTATTGCACATTTGCACAAACTTCTGTCTGTTCAATGTGTGTGTGTGTGTGTGTGTGTGTGTGTGTGTGTGGGGGGGGGGGGCTGTGTGTGTGTGTGTGTGGGGGGGGGGGCTGAGTGTGTGTGTGTGTGTGTGTGTGTGTGTGTGTGGGGGGGGCGGGGGCTGTGTGTGTGTGTGTGGGGGGGGGGGCTGAGTGTGTGTGTGTGTGTGTGGGGGGGGGGGGGCTGTGTGTGTGTGTGTGTGTGGGGGGGGGGGCTGAGTGTGTGTGTGTGTGTGTGTGTGGGGGGGGGGGGGGGGGGGGGGCTGAGTGTGTGCAGCTTCTGACCAAACAAGTGCAGAAGAAAACAACATGAGATACATGTGGTGGGCTTTAAGAGTCAAACCACAGTTTCCACCCACAGGTACAGAAGCAGCTTAAAACATCTACAGCTCACTTTTATATATGCATGTGCATATATACCATATATCTATATCCAGTATCTAGATACTGTATATCTATATATACTGTATGTACGTCCACCATTGGTCTGAAACAGACTGAAAGTAGATTGTGGAACGTGTCATGAACGTCTTCATCTGCTCAGGACACTTTTATTTCAGAACAACAAACACATGAGTTCGCTAACACGTTACATTTAGTTGGTGTTGCTAACGGGTCGATATTATCAGCCTGTCAGGTTATCAACACGACCAGCTGATGAGTCAGAAGAAATGGGGGTGACATGCGTAACAGGACCTTTTGTGCACCCTGCTCTGTTTCCAGTCGGATGCAACATTTCTCATGACGGCAAACGGCCGAACACATAACACAAAGGAACAAGAGAAGACATGCTATAAGCTGTATGGACAAGTTTACGTTTCAAACTGTAAAACGTCCCACTCATCTCGGCCACAGCTCTTCAGTGACCACATGTATGTGAACCTTCTTGTAATGTGGGCTTGTGTTGTTGATGCTTTCAAAAGAGGCAGAAAATATGTCAATATATAGTTTTTTACTTTTAAATATCCATCTTGACATCTGGTATTGGTTGAGTTTAGCTGATATATTAGTTGACCCATTGTCAGCAAGCAGCCAAATGCCACTTCTAATACAGAATATACAGTTTACTAGTTACACCTTTTAAGTCTGATACAATCAAACACAACAGTACTCTCATATAAATACTCAACAGACCTACAGTACATTCATTTTTGTGAAGAAAAAATAAATATATATATATGTATATATTGTGGCAGACATACCAAAGTTTTTTGTTCAATTTTGATGCAATAACTTTGAGCGGTTGTGTACTGGACTGGAAGTTAATTTAAATAGGATGAATAAAATAAAACATCTGTATAATGGAGTACATTGTACAACACCACTGAGCAGAGCAGAGAGCTGATAAATGATGATACAATATTATCATTATTATTATTTTTATTATAATTGATCATTTATTTTATTATATTTAATTTGTATTATATTCTATTTTATTATTTTCTTATGTTTTGCTATATTATAATATGTTGTATAAACATATTTTATTATATTATATCATTTTATTATATCTTAATATTTGTATTATATTTTATTGTCTTATATTTTATATTATTTAATTAAATGTATTAACTTCAACGGCTGGTTATGCTCCGCCCCGCCTACGTCACGTGACTCGCATGGCCACGCCCAAGACAGACACAGGGTAATGTATGTTTTTACTTCGCTTGATTTATCTGATAAATCTCACATCTAACTTGTGAATGCTCTTGGATTTAGAAGTACAAGAAATTCAATCGTACAAAAATATAAATTTATATCATACACGAATGAATATAAGCTTTATAGCAGGAGCATTACACCCCTCCGCCTTTTCTCGTACATGGTCCGTTCCTTCCCGTTCAAAGCTGGAGGCGCGAGGAGGCAGTTGCAGGGTGTTGTTGTTGTTTCCTGGAGACGAAGAAACATCACAGGTATTCTTCCACAAACAAACCAGCAAGAACAATATTTAATGTAATCGTTTAAAGTATACAAGCACCAGTCAATAATGTTAATCCACTTTGACTATGTTATGAAACTGTTAGCTTGTTAGCTTAGTGTTAGCATCAAAGATGGACGTCAGTTACTTTTTTAAACGCATTGATTTGCCCACACAGGATGGACATGACGACGTGTTTGAAGTCTCTGTTGCTGGCTGTCCATCAGTACAGAGACGGAAGGACAGCGCAGAACGCGGCGCAGCTCCAGAGACTAGTGGAGGTGAGTCCAGATGTTCAGTCCTCTGACCGTAGTCCAGATGTTCAGTCCTCTGACCTAATGATCCTTCACCATGACCACACTGAGTGGAGGTGAGTCCAGATGTTCAGTCCTCTGACCGTAGTCCAGATGTTCAGTCCTCTGACCTAATGATCCTTCATCATGACCACACTGAGTGGAGGTGAGTCCAGATGTTCAGTCCTCTGACCTAATGATCCTTCATCATGACCACACTGAGTGGAGGTGAGTCCAGATGTTCAGTCCTCTGACCTAATGATCCTTCATCATGACCACACTGAGTGGAGGTGAGTCCAGATGTTCAGTCCTTTGACCTAATGATCCTTCATCATGACCACACTGAGTGGAGGTGAGTCCAGATGTTCAGTCCTCTGACCTAATGATCCTTCATCATGACCACACTGAGTGGAGGTGAGTCCAGATGTTCAGTCCTCTGACCTAATGATCCTTCACCATGGCCACACTGAGTGGAGGTGAATCCAGATGTTCAGTCCTCTGACCTAATGATCCTTCATCATGGCCACACTGAGTGGAGGTGAATCCAGATGTTCAGTACTAGGGTTACCACGATGGTGGTGCGGCTCCTTTAATGCCAATCAAATGTTCTTGTCTCTGTGATAGGATGTTGAACACTGAGTCCTTTATGTGATGTTATAAGATGCCAGTGATGCTCACACAGTGTGAGCTTTACTGAGAGTCTGTTGACTATGTTGCGTACCGTGTAGCTGCATGTTGTGTTGTGTGTGTGTTTGCAGGAGGTGTCGGGCCTTAAATGTGACCAGCTGCTGTCCTCGGGTCAGGTTATGCCCCGCGAGTGTGTGAGGGGGCTGGTGGAGCTGTCTGGAAACCCGAACACCAGCCCCACCCTGACGAGCTCCATCATCTCCCTGCTGTCACAACTCGGTACGCGGTTCACACCAGTCAGTTTGTCAGTTTGATGTTCTGGCAATTTGAATAGCTTGTCACGCAGTTTGCTTTTGGGAAAATCCTCCTGACACAAAGAAGTTTAAACCACACATATAGACGTGATTCTCATACCGTCAGCAGCTCAGTGAGGACTAGAATACTACATGCAAATAGATTAAATACACACACATACAGTATCATTGATTCTTAAAAACAGTAAAGTCGTGGGTCATATGAGCCCTCTTAGTTGGTCCCTTAATAAGGTAGTGAAAGTAGAAAGCAACAGATCAGTGAGTGTGTGAGTCCGGAGGCACAAAACTGAACTGCCGGCTGTTTCTGAACCTAAAACTCTTTGTGTTTTCTCTCTCGCTCTCGCTCTCTCCTCCTCCAGCCTGTGACGACGACAGTCTGGAGATTCTCAACAGCAGATACAACCTCACCAGCACCCTGGCGTCTGTGGTCCACTGCCACAGCGCCACACCGGGGGAGCCCCTGGTGCTGCAGGTGAGTCCAACGCATGAGCTCACTCTCTTCTGTGCACAGTGCGTTATCATCAGCAGTCATCTTAAGTGCTACCGTCAGAATGTTTGTTGCTTTACTTCCTTGTTCACAAAGCTTCTTCATCCTGTTTTCAAGTAAAATAATGCTGAGTTCAAATAAAACCCATGAAGGAAACCCTCCCCTAACCCTGGCCTACACATGAAGCGACAGATCATTTATCGTGATGTTGTCTCGTTCAGTGTTTGCAGCTGCTGCAGAAACTGACGTACAACACTCGCGTCTTCCAGTCGACCAACTACATCCACGAGCTCGTTGCTTTTCTCATCACCAACATGTAAGAACCTTCCCGGTGTGATCTGCTGAACGACGTCTCTTCTCTGGCGTTGAACTAACCACGTGTCTCTGGCTCTTACGTCACAGCCAGTCTGACAATGACGACATCATCATGCCGTGCCTCGGCCTCATGGTCAACCTGTGTCGAGACAACCGCTCCGTGCAGCGCCACATCAAGTCTCTGGTGAGGCTTACGCTCACCTCATCACAGATGGGATCTGTTTTAACAATCAAATCAAACATAATTTAATGTTTCCGGGTTTTGGACTGAAAAAACAAGACGATTGACAAACAAAAGAATTCTGTGCAGGCAGCTATTAGTCAGTATTTATTATATATTAGTTAGATATCTTAGATTTCTTCTGATCTGACGGCATGATTACTACGTCCACTTCTTATATTTCATGCTTTGTATCTCAACTGTGTTAAATTGCATCGTCCCAAACAATGTGGCCGTCTATGTGTGCGTTTGTGTTTTCTTTGCAGGACCACGTGAAGCCTTTCTACAGAACTCTGATCAACTTCCTGGCCCACAACAGTCTGACTGTGGTGGTCTTCACGCTGTCCATCCTGGCCAGCCTCACTCTGAATGAGAAGGTTGGAGAGAAGGTAGGAGGGAAACATACACGCGCACCTTTATTTTATCCTCATCGCTGAGCGAGATATATATATATATATATATATATATATTTCCAGCTATACGCTGACTTTACACACACTCATCTCCTCCGTGTGTGTGTGTGTGTGTGTGTTTCCTGCAGCTCTTTGATGCCACAAACATCCACCAGACTTTCCAGCTTGTGTTCAACATCATTGTGAACGGAGACGGCACTCTGACACGAAAATACTCTGTTGACCTTTTGGTTGACTTGTTGAAGAACCCCAAGATAGCAGAATACCTCACCAGGTACACACACACACACACACACACACACAGCCTTAACCTCAGTGTTCTTCGCTTCACGGCTCTGTTGACCTGAATTTAAACCACTTTTCCATTTCAAGGTATCAGCACTTCTCGGCATGTGTGTCTAAAGTTCTAGGACTGCTTCAATCCAAAGACCCCGACTCTGCAGCCAAGGTGCTCACGCCGTTTCACACGTTATTCTACGCTGCGTATCTGAATGCAACTTTCACACAACTAGACAGTGAAAGCATCACAGGTGTTTTAATGTGAGGCTCTGCAGGATCCACCGAGCTTTTTGTGGTAAAATAAACTTGTCACCGTGTTGTTTGGGCTTTATTACATAGAGGACAGTAGAGCAGTGACAGGACATGAGGGCACAGAACTACAAAACAGAACTACAGCTCACGTGTTGTCTTGATTGATTGATTTCAGCGTTTGGTGTATACGATGTCAGAGACTAGTTTGAATTCACTCCGTGTTCACCCGTGTGTTGTTTGCAGGTGCTGGAGCTTCTCCTGGCCATGTGCAGCGTCTCCGGGCTGCGTCCGCTGCTGTGCGAGGTGGTTTTCAGGCCGGTGGCGGGACACAAACTCGGGGGGGCGGGCCACAGCAGGCGGGGGGGCGGAGCGGACGATGGACGCAAGGCCGAGTCCGGGCTCTCTCTGGTGAAGTGGCTCAGCTCGCCGGTGGAGGGCGCCGAGTGCTGCTCGCTCCAGACCCTGCAGCTGCTGAACGAGCTGCTGGAGGTACGGCAGGAACAAGACAATTCATTCAGAAAAGAATCGACATTGCTCGATTATTGCTTACTTGCATTTCTTCCTGTATTTGATGAGGACATGAGAGCAGCAATGACGTACAACAACGCCTGCTACATAAATGGATGGGACATTAAAAACTCATGAAAGCGGAGAATATATCTCACACTTCAAAACATTTCTTTTCTTTTTTTCTCCATAATTTGCAACATTTGCTTCTGTCACTGCTGCTCTGTAAACTTGCCTCCGCCGTGACGTTCGTGTAGGTCTTACTCGGGTGTGTCTGCAGCCCCTGACCTCACTTGGTGTCCTCTGTCTCGCTCCAGGAGGCGTTGGGGTCAGACTCTGTGTCTGAATGTGTGCTGGGCTTCGTAGAGATGTTGCTCCCCGTCCTGCTGGGGCTCCTGAGGGGCCTCGATCCTTCACAGGGAGACGCTCACCTGAGAAAACACTGCCACCGCGTCACCCACGTCACCAGCCTGCTGCTCGATATCCTCCACCGGACCGCCAGCTGGTCCGTGTTTGTATTTAATTATCGATGCGTTTGTCTTTGAAGCCTTAACTCCTCCACTCCTGTGCGCCGAGGACTCCACCAGATCCCTGGTGTCCCGTCAGGTGAGCGCTCAGCTCGGCCTCTCGCAGGTGGAATCCCTCCTCTCCCTCGCCTGCAACCCCTCTGGCTCTGACAGCGACCTCAGGTGAGCGAGTGCTGTTGTTATTCAATGAATAGATAGAAATGTACAGTCGTCAGAGTAGAAAGGTGGCAGGTTCCTTATTTATTTAGCTAACTAATACATGTATTTATTTAAGTGTACAATCTTAGTTGAAATACATTCATTTGTTTGTAGGAAGAAAAGTAGCAATGACTGAGCTACCTTCGTTGTGTGCTTGTGTTTCAGTCAGGTGTGTGCAGACGCTCTGCTGAAGACTCTCGAGTTGATGAGTAAACTGAGACAACAGGTGAAGGACATGGAGACCAGCTTCTACAGGATGCTACAGGTAAACTCTCTCTTTGTCTCTCCGTCCTGTTCTGTAGTTGTCTCCGATTGTCTCTCTGTAGTTGTCTCTGATTGTCTCTGTAGTTGTCTCTGATTGTCTCTCTGTAGTTGTTTCTGATTGTCTCTCTGTAGTTGTCTCTGATTGTCTCTCTGTAGTTGTCTCTGATTGTCTCTCTGTAGTTGTTTCTGATTGTCTCTCTGTAGTTGTCTCTGATTGTCTCTCTGTAGTTGTCTCTGATTGTCTCTGTAGTTGTCTCTGATTGTCTCTGTAGTTGTCTCTGATTGTCTCTCTGTAGTTGTCTCTGACTGTCTCTCTGTAGTTGTCTCTGATTGTCTCTCTGTAGTTTTCTCTGATTGTCTCTGTAGTTGTCTCTGATTGTCTCTCTGTAGTTGTCTCTGATTGTCTCTGTAGTTGTCTCTGATTGTCTCTCTGTAGTTGTCTCTGATTGTCTCTGATTGTCTCTCTGTAGTTGTCTCTGATTGTCTCTCTGTAGTTGTCTCTGATTGTCTCTGATTGTCTCTCTGTAGTTTTCTCTGATTGTCTCTGTAGTTGTCTCTGATTGTCTCTCTGTAGTTGTCTCTGATTGTCTCTCTGTAGTTGTCTCTGATTGTCTCTCTGTAGTTGTCTCTGATTGTCTCTGTAGTTGTCTCTGATTGTCTCTCTGTAGTTGTCTCTGATTGTCTCTCTGTAGTTTTCTCTGATTGTCTCTCTGTAGTTGTCTCTGATTGTCTCTGTAGTTGTCTCTGATTGTCTCTCTGTAGTTGTCTCTGATTGTCTCTCTGTAGTTTTCTCTGATTGTCTCTCTGTAGTTGTCTCTGATTGTCTCTCTGTAGTTGTCTCTGATTGTCTCTCTGTAGTTGTCTCTCTGTAGTTTTCTCTGATTGTCTCTGATTGTCTCTCTGTAGTTGTCTCTCTGTAGTTTTCTCTGATTGTCTCTGTAGTTTTCTCTGATTGTCTCTGTAGTTTTCTCTGATTGTCTCTGATTGTGTCTCTCTGTAGTTTTCTCTGATTGTCTCTGTAGTTTTCTCTGATTGTCTCTGTAGTTTTCTCTGATTGTCTCTGATTGTGTCTCTCTGTAGTTTTCTCTGATTGTCTCTGTAGTTTTCTCTGATTATCTCTCTGTAGTTGTCTCTGATTGTCTCTCTGTAGTTGTCTCTCTGTAGTTTTCTCTGATTGTCTCTGATTGTCTCTCTGTAGTTGTCTCTCTGTAGTTTTCTCTGATTGTCTCTGTAGTTTTCTCTGATTGTCTCTGTAGTTTTCTCTGATTGTGTCTCTCTGTAGTTTTCTCTGATTGTCTCTGTAGTTTTCTCTGATTGTCTCTGTAGTTTTCTCTGATTGTCTCTGATTGTGTCTCTCTGTAGTTGTCTCTGATTGTCTCTGTAGTTTTCTCTGATTATCTCTCTGTAGTTGTCTCTGATTGTCTCTCTGTAGTTGTCTCTGATTGTCTCTCTGTAGTTCTCTGATTATCTCTCTGTAGTTGTCTCTGATTGTCTCTCTGTAGTTGTCTCTCTGTAGTTCTCTGATTATCTCTCTGTAGTTGTCTCTGAATGTCTCTGTGTCTTCATGTCTCAGGACCAGAGGATAGTGACCCCCCTCTCTCTGGCGCTGACGTCCCACCACAGAGAGCGCGTTCAGACCGGACTGTCTCTGTTGTTTGAAGCCTCCCCCCTCCCAGACTTCCCCTCTCTGGTGTGAGTGAATAGCTCGTCATGTCTGGAGATTACACTCAGGAGGACATTTAGTTTGACATGCTGTAGAAACAGCAGGTCTTAAATCTACTTTTGAGTAAATATCTTTCAGCCAAATGAGAGTTGACAGAATATTCAACCTTAGTTTCTTCATAATGCTTTTAATACTTCACTTCTTTCTTTACAGGACTTTTATAAAGAAAATAAAGTAGTTATGAGATATGAGAATACAGATAGTTACCATCCTTCCTCTATCTATATATATATATATATATATATATATAGATAGATAGATAGATCTATTCTCTTTACTTCTTTCTTTTATATGATGCGTTCACCCCTTCATGTTTCTAAAAATCCTTTAAATGAAACGACCAGAGAAGAAAAATAAGTCCTCAAACTATTCACAACTCATGTTCATATTAACTTCAGAAGTCAAATACATAGAACACGTCTGAATGTCTACAGTTGGTGAATGGATTGCGTATATAAACCGTGTGTAACAGAGTAGTTGGAAGTTTCATTCATGGAACAATGTTCTCTCAAAGTCTGGGAGAAAGTATGGCCGCCAACAACGCCTATCGCCAGAGGGAGGCTGAGCTGTCCGTCAAACGCGTTGCCGTGCAGGAAGTCCCGCCCTCCAGCATACTGGACTGTTCCAGTGGTTCCAGCAGGAGCATCCACAGTCTGGTGGACAAGATACAGAACGGCTTAGAGGTAGTGTGTGTGTGTGTGTGTGTGTGTGTGTGTGTGTGTGTGTGTGTGTGTGTGTGTGTGTGTGTGTGTGTGTGTGTGTGTGTGTGTGTGTGTGTTGTTGGCTTTTATTTTGGTGTTTTAGCTTCTTCCATTGATGCATTAAGGCACTTGAGCCTATTTATATAAAAGCATCATTGACAGTGTTTTAAACATTGGCATTCATGCTTTTATTTGCTTCATCATATAGAATCTGAAAATCGTGCTTTGAGGTTATAAATGTTCTTTGTGCTGAAAGTACTGAGGTGAACTCTTGTCCTCAGCTGTCTCTGTCTCTTCTCTTTCTCGTCTCTGTCTGTGTCTCTTCTCTGTCGCTTCCTCTTCTCTTCCTCTGTCTCTTCTCTGTCTCTTTCTCTGTCTCTTCTGTCTCTTCTCTGTCTCTTTCCTCTCTTCTGTCTCTTCTCTCCTCTGTCTTTCTCTTCTGTCTCTTCTCTGTCTCTGTCTCTTCTCTTCCTCTGTCTCTTCTCTTCCTCTGTCTCTTCTCGTCTCTGTCTCTTCTGTCTCTTCTCTTTCTCTTCTCTGTCTCTTCTCCGTCTCTGTCTCTTTCTTCTCTTCTGTCTCTGTGTCTTCTCACGTCCGTTGGTTTGTAGCTGCAGGAACACCAGAAGGACTCCCACGTGTCTCAGATCATCGATGTTTATGAGCAGAAGCTCTCAGCGTTTGCGGTGAGTTTGTTCCACTGGACAAACACTACTTTGTTATTTAGTTGTTTTTAATATTGTGAAAGTTCTTTAGTGATTGAAGGAGAAATAACTCTCCTGCTTCGTATCTTAAATCTTTATGAAGCTTATTATCAGTCGTTGACTCTGGTCTGGTGTCATATTTGATATTTTATGCTGATGCTGTATTTCACTGCATTAGATTTAGTGTTTATTTTTATACATCTATAAATATAAGATAAATAAATCTCATGCATCACAGGATTCACAGATGTGTTGCAGGGTGGAGGCATTCAACTGGATTCAACTGTACAAAAAGCTTTCTGGTGATTTAACTTTAGCGTTGCGACGTCCGTGGGTCGTTCATTGAACACATCTTGTTGCATTTGTGTCGTCAGTCGAAGGAGACTCGTCTGCAGGACTTGTTGGAGGCCAAAGCTCTGGCTCTTTCTCAGGCCGACCGTCTCATCGCTCAGTATCTGTTTGAACGAGCTCAGGCTGAAGCTGAGGTAACACACACACACACACACACACACACGGGGGGGTTGTCTGGTCTTCAGTAGTGTGCTAGCTAGCGTTAGCATCAAGGGCTAGAACCGTTACCGTTCTTTGGCTCGTCTCTCATCAGCTAAAACAGCGACGTAATCATCCAGAGTTTAACTCCTGAGTATCAAACCTCGATGAGCCTGAGGACGTTCTGGGAGGTTTAAGACTGGATCAGTAAACCCCTCACATTACCAGATGATCCGGGCCGATCATCGGTACCAACCGAGGTCCCGGACCCAATTTCTCTGGATTTTTGAGGGAGTGAATCAGGACAAAATCAGCCCAAAACTCCTGCAGTCTGAGCACGGATTTACCCTCAGATTACCCTCAGATTACCCTCACCATACCCTCAGATTACCCTCACTTTACCCTCACCTTACCCTCAGATTACCCTCACTTTACCCTCAGATTACCCTCACTTTACCCTCAGATTACCCTCACTTTACCCTCAGATTACCCTCACTTTACCCTCAGATTACCCTCACTTTACCCTCAGATTACCCTCACTTTACCCTCAGATTACCCTCACTTTACCCTCAGATTACCCTCACTTTACCCTCAGATTACCCTCACTTTACCCTCAGATTACCCTCACTTTACCCTCACTTTACCCTCAGATTACCCTCAGATTACCCTCAGATTACCCTCACTTTACCCTCAGATTACCCTCACCATACCCTCACTTTACCCTCACCTGACCCTCACCTTACTTTAAAACTCGTTATTGTTTCAGGCGTGTAAGCTGGGCAGCCTGCTGAAGGAGGCGGAGCGGCGTCGTGAGGATCTGCAGGGCGAGCTGAGCAACCAGGTGCAGGAGGTGGCGCTCGCCAAGGCCGACATCGAGGAGCTGCTGCACCACAACGCCCGGCTGCAGCAGGACTCCGACACACACCAGGACCTCAAGGGAGTCTACAACGCCCTGCTCAACAGGTCAGCGGCAGGAGGCATGCAAGAAATACGTTTTAGTGAATCTGCAAGTCGCTTCCCTCAAAATTGCAATAATCGCATATTAATTCCACACATTAGCGCCTGAATGCAGTGTCCTGCAGTCAGCCGTTGTGTTGAGGTTCAGACAGGAGGAAGTGAGTGTAGGAGGTTCCAGCGGCTCACCGGTTGATTTCCTCTTCAGGTTCAACGAGAGCGAGCGGCTGCTGAAGGAGCTGCAGACGGCTCACATCTCACTCACCAAACAGAGCGACGCTCTGAGGAGGAACCACGAAGCGCTGCAGCTGCAGCACCAGAAGTAATCCACACATCTGCATCCCATCTCAGCAGCTCTATTGTCCACATGAATACTGCAGGAAGCACGCGTTTGATGCTTCAGTGGTCCGTGTCAATGGTTCAGGTTGCAGCGCCCTCTCTTAATTCTGTCTTTTTCAGGACGGCGTCGGGTTTGGAGGAGAGAGAGGAGGAGATCAGATCCCTCCGTTCAGATCTACAGCAGAAGAACAGCGACATCGCAGGTTCGTCCGCCATCAACGTCCAACCAAAGATGTCTTTAAAGCTACTCTGAGGAACTTTCACTCAGTGCTGGTTCTGTTGGTCCATGTGGACTACAGCGGTAGTGTCTCTGAGCACCAGAGTCCCTTCAGAAAACCTCTCATTCTACTGCAGCAGGTCTGACAGTCTGCCCCTCTCAGTCCTGGTTCTGGTTCTGGTTCTCCCGTGCCCCCCTTCCCTCCAGCGGGTCCAGCAATACGTCCTGGGTCTCCAGCAGCGTGGTGTCCGACTGAATATTTGTATCTTTACTGCACATGAAATGTAGAGGATGGTGAAAGAGGCAAAGCTCCTGCAGGTGTTCCTCCCGGCCCAGGGGAGCAGATTTTGGGGATAAATCCAGATTCAACCTCCTTGAATAAATGCTTCGCCTCGTCCCCGTCAGGTCTGCGCGGTGAACTGCGAGCCGAGGAGGAGAAGCTGCAGGAGAAGGACCGAGAGAGGAGAGAGCTGGAGGAGACGGTGGATGCTTTGAGGAAGGAGCTGAACAAGACGGAGCAGGCCAGGAAGGAGGCCAGCATCAAGGTGAGGAAGAGGACTCGTCTACACTTCGTTTATGGCAGTTCATCTTTGACCTGTCGTCAGTCCCTGTTAGCAACAAACGTCTGCTCTTAAAGATTCATATTTTCACGTCTTCAAGAGTAATTAAACCAGAAAATATTCACATTTAAGAAGCTGGAATCAGAGAATTTTGACTAGAAAAACAAAGAGTGATAAAGAAACGAGCACACGTCTAAAGACTGATCTGCGCTGTAGTTTTGGGACTTAAAGGTTAAAGTATGAAACGGGCAGAGACGTTCGCCACGTGAACCCTGATGATGCGTTTCCTGTCGTGATGATGCGTTTCCTGTCGTGCAGGCGTCGTCTCTGGAGATGCAGAAGAGCACGCTGGAGATGAAGCTGAAGCAGAAGGAGGACGAGCTGAGCAAACACTCGTCCATGATCGCCATGATCCACAGCCTCAGCAGCGGCAAGATGAAGAGCGACGTCAACCTGTCGCTCTGAGGAGACGAGCGACCAAGGACTATCAGTTTATGAGAAGGAAAACAAAGCTTTATGGACTATGAGCTTAACTTTTTAACTTCTTGCACTTCACGACATCTATTAAACTAATATTTTAAAGTTAAGATCTTTGTGCTTTATTGTTTGGTATTCATGAGTCCAGATGAAATGTAAATGTGTGTTTGCGTTGGATGGTGCGTCTGATATATTGATGTTAAAGTGTGTAACATTTCGGAGGATTCAAACATTCACAGCTGTGAAACTAGGAATCGTTGGCGTCCGCCATGTTTCTACAGCAGCCCAGAAGGGACAAACCAAACCGAGAGACTTTTGCGTTTTTACAATAAATGAATTGAGTTGACGACGACTTCGCTCGTGACTGACTTGAATAAAACAATCGCGAGTAAAAAAAACAAACAAAACTTTATCAACACGTCTGTCCAGCAGACATGAACGTGAAACCTGAGCACCAACGCTCGGCCTTCACCGGAACTTCATCTGATCGTCAAACTGACCTGAAATACATGACGTAACGTTACCTGCTGTGATTCCAAACTGCAGAAGTGTAACATTGTAAAGTGTTTAAGTTCTTTACCTGTCCTGGAGCATCGAAGTGTTTTCAGGTGTCTGTATAACGTTATGAGGTGATCTGTTGGACACATTCGGAGGATTCGACTGTTCGTGAGCAGTTGATCCATTCAGTCTAACATGTGCTTTGATAAACAGTCCCATAACTTCCTAGAAGGCGTTCAGATGATCTCTGGGAGACATCGATTTTTAATGGTTTTATGAATGAATGTTCTTAATTGTTTTTAAATCTCCTTTTCTTTTGTCTTATGTTTTGATGCTTTTAATGGTTTTATGTGAAGCACTTTGAATTACCTTGTTGTTGAAATGTGCTGTACAAATAAACTTGCCTTGCCTTGCCTGGAAGTGAAGAGCAGATATAATATCAATCATCAGGCTTCATGGGTGAAGTAGGAGACGCGCCGTGCTTTGGTTGAACTCGCAACCTTCACTCCTTCATAGAGAGTGAATGTGTTCGTCAGTCTGCTCTCCGGTGTTTCTGCAGCTGCCGCCGTCACTCACTGCGCCTCTAAAGGGAGCGCGAGCCGCCTCCTCCCCACCAGTCCGCCATGGAGCTCCGGCCTGCAGCGCTGCTGCTCGCGCTGCTGCTCGCGCTCATCTCCTCCGGTGAGTGTTGAACTGCGCGGCGGCGTCAGGCTGCGCGTCGGACGGGTGTTTGAGGCCCAAACGGACCGTTAGCGTTAAAGAAGCAAAGATCTGGTGTCCGTTGTAAAGATCTCTATTTGTTTAGATTTCTATGCTGATAAATACACAATATTCTGCACTTTTCCAACTCATTTATTTGGTTATGAAAAGGTTAGAAGATCCTGTTGTGATCGAGCTGTTGATATAAACTCGGGTTCATGGAGTCTTCAGCTTTATTTACTTTAAACACGAGTCCTGTCGTTTTATTAATCCGTCTAACCGTTATGATCGCGTGCTTCTTTTGTGTGATATTAATTGTAATGTTTTACTGTAATAGTTTTTAACTTGTATGTGAAGCACCTTGAGATTTCACTTGTATCTTAAACTGCTATTTTAATTAAATTAATTTTGTAACTATTTAGTCGATTGATGTTTTTTAAGTCCTTTTAAAAAAGCTAAAATACCTCAAATTCACTGGTTTCAGCTTCAGATATGTAAATAATAATCATTTTATTAGTCTTTTATAATAGTTGGACAAGGAGTTTGTGAAGCTCTACTTGGGCTTCAGGGGCTTTTTACTGTAATATGACGATTTATAAAGGAATCGATGGTCAGATTCATCGATAACTAAACCAGTTGTAAGTTGCAGCGTAACTTTAATCCTTTAAATGAATAATTAAACGTCAGAAATAAGTAGAAACTATTAAGAATTGCAAGACAAAATGTAAATGAGAGGTTTTCATTGTCGCTGTGAGGAACCTCCAGTGGCTTTGATTTAATGACGTCAACATACCAGAGAATAAAAACAAAGATGGCCGCGTGGTAAACTGAGTGTTTGGAGGGTAAATGTCTGCTGGGTACTTGCGGTGTGTACTTGCAGCGTGTACTTGCAGTGTGTACGTGACAGGTGTTGTTCCAGCAGCTGTGTAGTGTTCTGAACTACAGAGCAGCTGCCGTTATACCCTGAAACATGACCTCCATGAAAGCATTCACACACTCCAGACGCCGTTTGTTTTTTCTTTTTGTATTTATTTCTTTCACTTGTAATTGTTATATACTAGTGGTGGAATGTACATTTACTCAAGTGAGGTACTTCTGAGAGTATTCTTGAGTATTTTCTTTTTGTACATCTTTCTACTTCTCCTCCACTTCCTCTCAGAGGTACATGTTGTACTTTATACTGTACTACATCTCAGAGGTACATGTTGTACTTTATACTGTACTACATCTCAGAGGTACATGTTGTACTTTATACTGTACTACATCTCAGAGGTACATATTGTACTTTATACTGTACTGCATCTCAGAGGTACATGTTGTACTTTTTAACTGATGTATCGATGTGTCAGAGGTACACGTTGTACTTTTTACTGTACTACATCTCAGAGGTACACGTTGTACTTTTTAACTGATTGATGTATCGATGTGTCAGAGGTACACGTTGTACTTTTTAACTGATGTATCGATGTGTCAGAGGTACACGTTGTACTTTTTAACTGATGTATCGATGTGTCAGAGGTACACGTTGTACTTTTTAACTGATGTATCGATGTGTCAGAGGTACACGTTGTACTTTTTAACTGATGTATCGATGTGTCAGAGGTACACGTTGTACTTTTTAACTGATGTATCGATGTGTCAGAGGTACACGTTGTACTTTTTAACTGATGTATCGATGTGTCAGAGGTACACGTTGTACTTTTTAACTGATGTATCGATGTGTCAGAGGTCCTGGGCAGGAACGAGGAGGAGCGTCTCATCAACTACCTGATTAAAGAACGAGGATACAACAAAGAGCTGCGTCCCGTTGAGAGGCAGCAGGACGTCGTCGACGTTTACCTCGCACTCACCCTCTCCAACCTCATCTCTCTGGTACGGAGTGTGTGTGTGTGTGTGTGTGTGTGTCCTTGTGACATTTCTAATCCTCAAAACAATCATTTTCATGCAGAAACTGCAGATAAAATCCTGTTTCAGTCTCAAATATATGTACATTTCCGTCTTTTCTCTGTTTTGTATCACATTAAACTGAATATCTTTGGGTTTTAGACACAACAAGATATTTAACGACATCACATTTTTCACTGTGTTCTGACATTTGTATTGACTAAAAGATAAAAGTATTTATCTCAAAAATAATTGTTAGTTGCAGCACAATTGAGAACAATAAAGATGCTTTGAGTCACTGAAATATCCTCCATCCTGAATAATTATAATGTGAGCGTTTGTTTGTAGGGAAGACAGAATATATAAATATATATAACTGTAAACTCCTTGAATACACTGTTGATTTTTGTTTCAAACGTTAATGTGACTATGTTTAAATTTCAATGATTACATTTGTTTGAAAAAGATTCCGATTAGTTAGTGACGTTAGGATTCAATTAAAAATGAATCCAGGCTACAGAAAGCAAATAGCAGTCATGAAATACAAGAAATATATAGTTAATACGTAAGTGAAACAATTAAAAACATTGTTTCTATACTGCAGTATATCTTTAACAGAGTTTGAAAAGGGAGTTGGTCGTCTTCTCTTCTGTTTTCATTGGTAGAAAGAAGTCGACGAGACTCTGCTGACGAACGTGTGGATAGAACATGTAAGTAAACGCGACTCTCCGGCTTCACGTTGAAGTTCACGTCTTCTGACGGAGGACTTGACTGTTACGTGACGTAACTCTCCATGTGTGTGTGCGTACTCACAGACGTGGAATGACTACCGCCTGTCGTGGAACGTGACAGAGTTCGATGGCATCGAAATCATTCGTCTGCCGGCCAGCATGGTGTGGCTGCCGGAGATTGTGCTGGAAAACAAGTGAGATTCACTTTCCTTCTTGTTCACATTTGTCGAGACACAAAAAGCTTCCTTCATAACGCTGGCAGCCCAAAGTTGCATTGAGAAGTAACTCTTTGTGCAGAATGTATGCTACATCCACATGATTGAGTGATGTTGGCACACAGAGAGAACATGTTGTGAAACTGTCCATTTTCATAGCAAAAGGAATCTTAAGAAAGGAATCAATGCATTTTTGAGTTTATTTACATATAGAACTGTACATTGGGGAGAACACGTGCTTCTTTATCTGAAACTCCTCTCTGTGGTGTTCCCCAGGGTTCCATCTTTGGTCCTCTTCTGTTTCAATTGTAATCGCTTCTTCTTGGACGGATAATAAGATACTACACAGATGATTTACAACTATACATCTCAGAAATGTTATGTTATGTGTACATATATTTGCGTGTTGTAATCCTCTCTGCCAGTAACGACGCCCAGTTCCAGGTGGCCTACTACAGTAACGTGCTGGTGTATCCTGATGGGCTCTGCTACTGGTTACCTCCCGCCATCTTCCGCTCCTCCTGCTCCATCAACGTCAACTACTTCCCCTTCGACTGGCAGAACTGCACGCTCAAATTCACGTGAGGCGCTTGAACCAGACGGTGTCATGTGGTGCATTTAAGGCACAGATGAATTCGTACGTTGTGTTTACTTTGTGGCAAAATGTCAACACTTATGTGTCCAAATATTCTTACATAATCAACTTATCAGAATACTCCACATGTTTCATCGGGAATGTGCTTTGTCCTGTTTTGACCGGATCATTCATATTTTACAGATCAGAACAATAAAATAAATGGCGGTTTAGATGTCGATTGTTTTATCATGACTGTGCAGAAATCCACAAAAAGAACATCAGAAAACGGAGCTTCTAAACCACCGAACAAGGACTTAAAACAAAGAGGTTTAAACAAAATACTATTCAACCAAGAAAACGCAAACGATCACACAACAGTTCAGACCGACTGCAGACTTTTGAGCAGCAAAAAAATACTTACGTAGGAAAAAGTTTTGCTCTGGTTATCGC
>CM051704.1:21176384-21228884 GCA_028022725.1 Lycodopsis pacificus | reverse complement strand
CTGGACCTCACGACAGGATCTCAACCACACATCTGGCTTTGGTCTTCAGTGGGAAACACTTACTGTCGAAATATGAATCCCATCACCAGACTCCATTGACAGAAACAGTCATAGTACCTCTCTGTTGCTCTTTCAGCGACTCTGCTTTGAGTTTGAAAGAGAGGCTGAAGAAGTAACGCGTTGAAAAGAAGTAACCACAACAACATCGTCACAGTTTGCTGCTGTCCAATGTGACGCACAGACTGTAAGAAGTGGACGTAGTCGTCGTGACGTCACTCGTCGGTTTGTGAACTGATGGTTTGAAGCCTCGAGTTCGGCGATTTATCCGTCGCCATCTTGGTTTTTTTTTGCAACCAGTGAACAGGAAGTGACCACATCTGGACTGAGGAGGAGTGACGTAGACGCTGTATACGTCTCTGGTAGAGACCTGTCAATCAGCGTGTAGCCCCACCCTAAAGCATCCCCTGCTTTATGGTCTGTTAGAGACCTGTCAATCACAGTAGCCCCGCCCTAAAGCATCCCCTGCTTTATGGTCTGTTAGAGACCTGTCAATCACAGTAAGCCCCGCCCTAAAGCATCCCCTGCTTTATGGTCTGTGTGACTCTAAATGGACCATCATGTACTAAATGAACATCATGCTGTATTGAAGAAGACTTGAAACTAGAGATTGAGACATAAACTCATGTTTACAATGTTTACTGAGGGAATAAATCAAGAGAGAAGTAGAGTCATTTTCTATAGACTTCTATACAACCAGAGGAGTCGCCCCCTGGTGGCCACTAGAGAGAATGCAGCTTTAACACATGAAGCTTTGGCTTCCCTTATCACATGATGTTTCTCTCTTCTCAGGAGAAAGATAACTGGAGCGGCATCGCTCGTACGGTGGACCGCCTCTGTCTCTGCGTGGTTACCCCGGTGATGACTCTCGGCACCATCATCATCTTCCTGATGGGGATCTGTAACTATCCTCCACGTCTGCCCTTCCAAGGAGACTCGCACGACTACAGGGAGGAGAACCCACGGTACAACTCTCCTGTTTAAACAAGTTCCTTCCTTTCGGTTTTGTTTCCAGTTCCACAGCTGTGTGTGTGTGTTTAACTCCTATTTGAAGTGAATAACTAAATCAGTATATCACTATTGTTATTGTATTTGTGTGGTTTGAATAAACATTTACACTCAGACATCTTTGATTCGTTTGTTTCTGTCGTCTGGTAAAATAATCTAGTTTTAATATGTTATCCGTTTTAAATACTTAAAGACAGAATCAAGATTCAATCGAGGAGAATCGTGATTCATTTAAAGACACTATTGGCTCCAAATAAATAAGATTTGTATATTTCAGCTGGTGAGAATGCGAGAAAATACCGTTTATGAATAAAAATAGCTTCAGGTTCTCTTTGTACATTAATTATAATTGGAACTTTCATTGTGTGAAGCTTCCAGACTTTCATTTGGTGTTGATTTGGGCGCTGCCAGTGGACAAAAGTGTTCCCGAGCACCAGAGTCCCGTCAGGAAACCTCGTTTTACAGCAGTCTGTCCAGGTGTAGCTTCTCCTGGTGCCACGCTGAGCACTAGTTCAGAGACACGAGGCCTCTGCTGATCCCGGACCTTCACCAGATCTGAACCTCCAGGTGAGACTGATGTAAGGGACGCTGTGAGAGACGACTGCAGGGAACCATCACATCGCTGCCCGGAGAGGCCAAGATGGAGTCTACAACAAAGAGGAAGAAGAGTTATGTGAAGCCTTAAACCAAAGATACCACATTTACTGACCTCCAGGGAGGTTGTTTCTTCTGTTGGGCCAGGTAGAACCCTTCAGCTCTACAGGTGACTCACCTCCAGCAATCCTGCTCACCTGAGTCTCGTTACACAATCACCCGTCAGCACACGTTCAGCCCCATTTCCTCCAATCAGACGGCAGATTGTCAACGTCACTTCCTGTCTCTTGAACCTGGACCTGGACCTGGACCTGCGTCTCTTCGCTGCCCTGTTCACCTGTGGAGTTCACTCCTCTTTGGATTTGCTTCTGTTGCCAGTAAGATCATATTTCATGCCTCATTTGCATATTTCAACATAACATTTCATAGAACTTGTGACACAATAAATACTGCTCTTAATGTGAGTGATGAAGTGGTGAAGTTTCATTCCTCTATGTGCTGAAGGTTCACACACAGCACTCAGACTCATTTATACATTTATTAATATAAACATGGAGACATATTTTCATTCTGTGTTTCATTGGGTCAAAGTGTGAAGTTTCGATCTTTTATAAGCAGCAGCCTCCTCTCAGGAGCTAACCACCAGGATTAGCTTTGAGCTAACTCTGCTACAATACATGCTAAATAAATAAATAAACAAACAAATAAATAAACTGAAACAACAGAAACTCTTTAAATAATAAGAGTGAACATCATTGCCGACTTTTGTAATGGATTGAATTTTCAGTTTTTTGAACTGCTGCTGTTTCAGTTCATTTCAAACAGTATTTGGTCTTTAATTCTGTTGAGCACCGACTCTAACCACTTGGTCATTGATGACCTCCAGCTGGAAGCAAAGCTCACACGATGAGTTCAGTTTAGACTAAACTAAGACAGGTGATTGAAACGCGACACTGAGTTTGTTCCAAAATGTCACTGATCCTTCAAAGTCCTTGAAAACATGAAATATACACGAATAAGTAGCGAAGTGTTGAGAAATAACTATTCATGAAGCGTTTCACACAAAACTCACAAAATACGGCACAAAAACACACAAATAAAAACAAAGACATGAATCTCATTTGAAACAATGAAAAGTGTGTTTTCATGTAGAATCCAATGAGAAAACCTTTTAGCTCCAGAAGTAGACAAAAGTATTTGGCCTTAAATTCTGTTTAGCACCAAATTGAACCAAATTCAAAGCTGCACACAGAGTTCAGTGTGGAGCACAGTCCTGGTCCAGAGTCTTCAGGTTCTCTCTGGTGATCAGGATTGTTGTTGTATTATTGATGCTCCCTTCAAGTTCATGCTCTCAGTGCAGGAAATAAGTGCATCAAGTATAAACTCATGCTTCATCCTCAGTGGAGATGTTTGTGTCTTCATTTGGCTCGAGGTCTTCAAGGAACTCATCGGCGTTACTTTGTCCTCCATTTGTATTTTCTTTCAGCTGAATCTCTTCTCTGCAGACATGAAATGAAGTTCAGTGCTGAAACTCTAAATAATCTCTCATATCATCATCTCAGCTGTCGACTTGTTTACGTCATCTTTGTAACAAAGAATGTAAAAGTAGATTTTAACTGATTAATCTAATGATTCAACTTTTATTGTTACATTGAGTAAATTTGTCTTTGTCTCATCAATTAAATACATTTTAATACCAACAAATGCGTAAATATATAGAGAGATTTATGTATATAGATATATATATCTATATACATCAACTGCTGTCATTAATACAGCCTTAATGATATCAATGAATGACAGCATGTCATTACCTACAGAATGATTTGGGGAAATGAAACGAGACGTATTAATTAACAGTCATAACTCATGAAGAGTTCACCAGAGTGCTGCTGCTGTGTTCAACACAGAAGACATACTTACTCAGAGGTTCCACTGTTGGATTGTTAAATGACCGATTGCCTCCGCATACAGAATGCTGCTGCTGCTGCTGCGATTAAAACCAAAGTGATAATGGTTCCAATCACCCAGCCTGCAATTGCTGCGACGTTATTGGGACTGTCTGAAACAGAAACAGCTTAATTAGTTTATTTAACTTTATATGGTTTAACATGAAGCAGATATCACGGATGATGACAGTGAAAGTTGCAGCTCTCGTCTTCTTACCTGGACTTGTCTCTATCCTCAGGAAGGTGTTGGTGATGTTTGTCTCCTCAGCGGTACTGAGCTCACAGGTGTACATCCCCTCTTGATCTGAAGATAAGTCCTTCAGCGTGAGGCTGCCTGACTCAGACACACTCTCCACCTGCTGCCTCCACTCCTCTGAGACTGTGGAGTCGGTCCCGGTCCGGTTCAGGATGATGTGACTGTGGTTGAACCTCCAGATGAGGCCTGTTAGAGGAGTGTTTGAGGACCTGCAGGGGATTGTTGTTTCAGTGGCTGAGCCGTTGATGGAAGCTAAAAAGATACAACACACAGATGAACAGAGGTGATCAAATATCTGCTGGTTCTCATCAGGATCGGCTTCTTCTGAGAAACACTTACTGGGTTGAGACCATGTGGCTCTCCTCTTGTTGGTTGGAGTGCTGACGGTGCAGCTGTAGTCCAGATCAGTACCTGAGACCATCAGAGAACTACTGATGCTGTAGAGCTGCTGCTCAGTCTGCTGGACGGTGGGTTTGTTCTGGAGGGTCACGCTGGACTGAGAGCTGGTGGACCAGGTGAGCTCAGGTTCAGGGAAGATCCCCTCTGAGCTGCAGGTGATCCTGTTCTCTACCTGCTGAATGTCCACTTCACGGACCGGAGCTGTGAACACGAGTAAGAAAAGACTTGAAATCGATTTGTGGGAAATAACAGCAGATTGTGGTGAAGTTATCATTTGCTGAGTGTCTCATTCTCATACCGTCCACTTTTAGGTGGATGAATGTCTTCTCGGTGCCTGTATCCGTGCCGGTGTAGCACATGTATCTGCCCTGGTCCTGAACCTTTACCACCGTCAGCCGGAGTGAGGCGTTTCCTCTGGAGATCTGGTCCTTGAACAGAGACGTCCTGCCTCTGAAGCTCTGGTGGGTGAACTGGTCTTTTTCTTTGTAATAAGAGTGAACAGGAGTACCTCCTGGAACCGGATACCATTGGATGACTAAACCTTCACCAGCCTTGAAGCTGCACGGTAAAATGCAGCTCTCCATGAAAACACAGGACACCTCAGCATCTGCAACACATCAGGTAAAGAGACATCCATCAACGTTCAGTTCAGGGAGAAAAGCAGCCGAATCCAAGTGAGCTCTTTAAAGACCTTCAATTAAATTCATCTTGTATCGCCCAAAATCACATATTTGCCTCAGAGGGCTTTACAATCTGTACACATGTGACATCCTCTGTCCCAGGACCCTCACATCAGATGAAGAAACCTCATGATGTCATCATTTAATCGTCAGTCCCTCTCATATCACTGTCACAATAATCACAATTAAATATTTCTTCTAAATCGTTCAGCCCGATTTTTATAATATTTTTCCGGAGCCTGAGAAGGTTAAACACTCGAGTATTTCACAAGAGAAAAGGGTCCAGATAAAGTCTAGACTCCTTTTAACGCCACTGTTGTTCAGTTATGGTTCAAATAAAAGTACAGTTTAAAGGGTCTGTTGGTCAGTTATGGTTCTACTAAAAGTACAGTTTAAATGTTTCTGTCAGCAGCGTTTTTCAGTAACCAGGAAATGATGTCAGCAGTAATCTAAAAACACAAACCAGTAGACAGCAGCAGGCTGTAATATAGACTTTGATTAACGCTGATGGAAAAACAAGTGTGTGACTCAGGTGTAATGTGTGTGTGTGCGTGTAGGTGTAGGAATGTGTGTGTGTGTGTGTGTGTGTGTGTGTGTGTGTGTGCGTCTTCATATCTGATTCTCAGTGACAATGGTACATAACCCTTCTTCTTTAGTATCTTTGACATTTGACCGAACTTAAACATTTGTCGTATTCTTTTCTGGATGTTACAGATATATTTTTGCCGTGTTGTGTGCGTCTCGTCTCTTTGTTTAAGATGTCTTCATGTTGTTTCTGATGCTCTGTGCCAAAGACACATGTCTCCTTTAGGACAATGAAGTCTCCTTCACTCTGCTCTCTTCCTTCACTTACTGTGTGTCCTCGTCTCCTTTCTGTGGTGGAAGTTACCACGACAGCACGATGTACCAAGATGAAACATCTGATCTTATTCCAGTCTCAACAGAAGCAACAGTGAACGCCTCACTCACCTCCTCTGGCACGACTCTGCAGAAAGGTCAGGACCACCACGAACACGACGCACTTCATCATCCTCTTGCTGCATTCACTCCGTCGATGCTGTGATCTGTGCTGCATGTGAAATCACAGCTGATGTGAAAACACCCGACTGGTCTGACGAGTTCTCTGGTGAAGTCTCAAGACGTCATTGACCTGGTAAACACTTGAAGGTGTGGAAACATTTCATTCAACAATCTTTACATTCCTTCATGTCTATTTATATCCATTGAATGATCATAAGAAGCAGTCGTAGAGCCGAGCAACAATCAGTTTACAGATAATCAACCGTAACACTCACAGGTAACCAGCAGCGTCGACAGCTGACATTAAAGAGCTTCAGTCGTGTTTTCTGTAAATGAGACTTTGAACGTTTTATCATCAAGGTGTGTCATAGTATCGAGTCAGCAGGTGATAAAAATGAATGAATGAATGAATGAATGAATGAATTTTATTTATATAGCGCTTTTCACAGATAGTAAATATCACAAAGTGCTTAAACAGAGAAGACATTTAAAAGCATAAAAAACATAATGTGACCCTAGGGTCAATAAATTATATACACAGAGAAAATTTAAAAATAAAAAATAATAAAATAAAATAATAAAAATAAATAAAATAAATAAAAATGTAAGACATTTTATGAGCAGGTCTTAAAATATGTCTAGGACATGGGTTTACTTTTACACAAACGCCAGCCTAAACAGGTGGGTTTTAAGCTGGCTTTTAAAAGTATCCACAGTATCTGCGAGGCGCAGAGTTGCAGGCAGAGCATTCCAGAGCCTCGGAGCCACGGCCTCAAAGGCTCGGTCACCACGGGTCTTAAATCGTGTGCGTGGGACCGACAGAAGACCTCGAGCGTTTGACCTGAGAGTGCGGGCAGGTGAATAGGGGCAAAGCAGATCAGCTACATAAGCCGGAGCCTGACCGTGAAGTGCTCTGTAAGTGATGGGGAGTATTTTAAAGTGTATCCTAGATGCTACAGGAAGCCAGTGGAGAGATCGGAGTACGGGGGTGATATGAGACCGTCGATTTGTCCTGGTGAGTAATCTGGCGGCAGCACTTTGGATGACCTGCAGACGGTTAAGAGCAGATGCACTGAGTGATGTGAAAAGTGAGTTGCAGTAGTCAATGCGAGAGGAGATAAATGTGTGTATGATCATCTCTAATTCAGGTGTTGATACTACAGATCTGAGTTTACTGATATTTCTTAGATGGAAGAAACATGACCTGGACAGCTGCTTAACATGAGGGTCAAACGACATGGATCGATCAAAGAAAATCCCTAGATTGCGCAGGTTGCAATGGGCAGCAGAGGAGAGTGGACTGATAATCTGCCTGATCATGGGGACAAACTCCTCTGGAGCAATAACTAGGACCTCCGTCTTAGAGTCGTTGAGTTGTAAGCAGTTTTCTGCCGTCCAGTCTCTGATGGCATTGACACAGTCCAGGAGCCGAGTTAATGTGAAGGCCTCGCTGGGTTTGAATGACAGATGAAGTTGGATATCGTCTGCATATAAGTGAAAGGACACATTATAGCTTTTTATGATCGGTCCCAAAGGTAGCAGATAAAGGGAAAATAGCAGACTGAAAAACGTATCTAGATCTGAAAATGAAAGCAACGTTTCAGTCTGACTAAACAAACAACTCATTCACCAGAATCAGAGAACAGATCTGATGCAAACAGACAAATCACAGACCTTAAAACTAAAAACACTCAGAACCACGTAGAGAGCTGATGCTGCTGAAGGATATCAGGGGTTGTTGTTGTTCTCCTCCTCCTCCTCCTCCTCCTCCTCCTCCTCCTCCTCCTCCTCATCATAAAGGTCTGATCACTGCAGGCTCCATCAGGACTTACAGAGGAGTCACATCTGTATTGAGTCTCCAGATGATTGTAGTTGAACAGTAGCAGACCTGTAAAGATGCAGAGCAGGTTCATTTATCACCAGAGCAACAGCTTCTAAAGGAGCAACAGGAAAGTAGTGACCAAGAGAAACAAACGCTTTCATTTCTTGGTGCTGTGACGTTGATGAAGAGTTTAAGTGAGGAGACAGAGAGGAGTTCTCCTCTGACTCCATCTGTCCAGTCCTGCTCATCTTCACCCAAACGCTCCTCTGTCACCTCCTCAGGATGCTTCATAATGCAAACACGCATGAATTATAAATCATGTGTTTCAGGAGAAGATGTCCAAACGGTTCTGATGATTAATCTGAGAACAGACAGACATCGTTCACACGTTCAGTCTGTGAGTTCACCAATTACTCATCTGACCAGCAGACTTCCTCTGTGTCCAGCTTTCATCTTTATTTGTCTTTTTGAACTTATTCACTCGTTCAAATGTTGAATCATTCACCTCTTAAATATACCGTCATGATAGTTTGATGTTCATCTTGAGTCCTTTGTTCAGAGAAACAGAAGGAGAAAGAGAAAACACGTCTTTTAGCTGCAGAAGTGTACAAAAGTATTTCTCCGTTATTTCTGTTTAGCAGCACATTTAACCACTTGGTTATTAATGACCTCCAGCTGGAAGCAAAGCTGCACACATTGAGTTCAGTTTTTTTATTTAAAAGGGACCATGTACAGTTTAAACATAAATGTCTCCATTCGATGCACTGTACCAGATTGTAGCTTAAGCTAGTTTGCATGTGCAGTCCCTTGGCAGGTCAAACAAGGACAGAACAACAAGACAGTAAAAGGAAAAGACATAATACAGAGATATACCACAAAAACATACAGGACACCCAACACAACGCTACACACAAATAACACATCAAAGATTAATGTGTGTCAATAAAATCACCTCATCAAAGACAACAAGAATGGAGGTCAGTGTGTGCAGTGTTGTGCAGCTTTAAAATACTTTTTAAGTTGGCTTTAAAGTGCTGATAGAGCTGCAGCTCCTCACAGCTTCAGGCTGTGCTGCTGTTACAGAGAAGGCTGATTGCCCTGAAGTAGTGCGGCGAAATAGTATTGTACAGTCTCGTGTGGAGCACAGTCCTGGTCCAGAGTCTTCAGGTTCTCTCTGGTGATCAGGATTGTTGTTGTATTATTGATGCTCCCTTCAAGTTCATGCTCTCAGTGCAGGAAATAAGTGCATCAAGTATAAACTCGTGCTTCATCGTCAGAGATGTGTGTCTCTTCATTTGGCTCGAGGTCTGTTTGTTGTTCTTCAAGGAACTCATCGATGTTACTTTGTCCTCAATCTTCTGTCTTTGCTGTCGGTGGAATCGTCTCATTTTCTCTGCAGACAACATGAAATGAAGTTCAGTGCTGAAACTCTAAATAATCTCTCATATCATCATCTCAGCTGTGTCGACTTGTTTACGTCATCTTTGTAACAAAGAATGTAAAAGTCGATTTTAACTGATTAATCGAATAATTCAACTTTTATTGTTACATTGAGTACATTTGTCTTTGTCTCAACAATTAAATACATTTTAATACCAATAAACATATACATATTAATATATTAATACATCATCAATACAGCCTAAATGATGAAATAAATGAATGACAGCATGTCATTACCTACAGAATGATTTGGGGAAATGAAACGAGACGTATTAATTAACAGTCATAACTCATGAAGCGTTCACCAGAGTGCTGCTGCTGTGTTCAACACAGAAGACATACTTACTCAGAGGTTTCACCGTTAGATTGTAAAATGACTGCTTGCCTCCGCTTGATTTTATATATACACAGATTATTGCTGCAATTAAAACCAAAACTAAAATGGCTCCAATCACCCCGCCTGCAATTGCCGCGTCATTATTGTCTGAAACAGAAACAGTTCAATTCATTAAACTTTCTTCAAACCACACTTGCAATGACATCTGAGCATCAAAGTGTTTGGTGACCGTTTACAATATATATATTTTTTACTCCATCTCTCTTGAAAGAAAAGGTAAAAAGGATGAAATCCTCTCACAGAAGAAGCCTCCATAAACATGTTTGCTTGATATATTATTGATGAACAGATTAGTAGAATTATTGATCAGTCAAATTATCATTTCTCTATTTTGTGTTACACAGGTGTTTTACACTCAAAGATGTGATCATGCATCCCATCAGCCAACCTTGTTTGGGGGGTTCTCTGGGGGTCTGACTGACACCTCAGACCCCCTGAAAGACTCATTAGCTATTTTTTGTCACCGCTTAGGGGCACTCTTCAAAACACCCACAGACCTTAACCCCCTGAAACCCGAAGGGACAGTCTTACAAACACCATCATACATTATCAACCACCGAGCAACATAACAATCACCTCACAGCGCAACAATACCTGGTGAGGCTGTGGCAACCCCTCGTTCTACATTGTGAAGGTTTCATGGTCGACAGAAGTAATCTATGCAGCTGGAACTGAGTGAACCCAGGAAGTCAGTTGATCACAGAAAGGGTCCAAACTGTCCCAAAGATATTGATCTTACCTTCTTTAATCTTCAGCATAGTGTTGGTGACGTATGTCTCCTCAGCGGTACTGAGCTCACAGGTGTACATCCCCTCTTGATCTGAAGATAAGTCCTTCAGCGTGAGGCTGCCTGACTCAGACACACTCTCCACCTGCTGCCTCCACTCCTCTGAGACTGTGGAGTCGGTCCCGGTCCGGTTCAGGATGATGTGACTGTGGTTGAACCTCCAGATGAGGCCTGTTAGAGGAGTGTTTGAGGACCTGCAGGGGATTGTTGTTTCAGTGGCTGAGCCGTTGATGGAAGCTAAAAAGATACAACACACAGATGAACAGAGGTGATCAAATATCTGCTGGTTCTCATCAGGATCGACTTCTTCTGAGAAACACTTACTGGGTTGAGACCACGTGGCTCTCCTCTTGTTGGTTGGAGTGCTGACGGTGCAGCTGTAGTCCAGATCAGTACCTGAGACCATCAGAGAACTACTGATGCTGTAGAGCTGCTGCTCAGTCTGCTGGACGGTGGGTTTGTTCTGGAGGGTCACGCTGGACTGAGAGCTGGTGGACCAGGTGAGCTCAGGTTCAGGGAAGATCCCCTCTGAGCTGCAGGTGATCCTGTTCTCTACCTGCTGAATGTCCACTTCACGGACCGGAGCTGTGAACACGAGTAAGAAAAGACTTGAAATCGATTTGTGGGAAATAACAGCAGATTGTGTTGAAGTTATCATTTGCTGAGTGTCTCATACTCATACCGTCCACTTTTAGGTTGATGAACGACGCCTCGGTGCCAGTCCTGGTGCCGGTGTAGCACTTGTATCTGCCCTGGTCCTGAACCTTTACCACCGTCAGCCGGAGTGAGGCGTTTCCTCTGGAGATCTGGTCCTTGAACAGAGACGTCCTGCCTCTGAAGCTGTTGCTCTGGTGGGTGAACTGGTCTTTGTTGTGGTAGAAAGAGTGGACAGGAATGATTCTCGATGTCACCTGAAACCAGTGGAGGACTAAATATTCATCAGCCTTGAAGCTGCACGGTAAAATGCAGCTCTCCATGAAAACACAGGACACCTCAGCATCTGCAACACATCAGGTAAAGAGACATCCATCAACGTTCAGTTCAGGGAGAAAAGCAGCCGAATCCAAGTGAGCTCTTTAATTATTTATATTTATATTCACTGACAACTAAACGTTGAGACGAACCTTCACCCAGTGTTAACACGATAATAACAAAATGTGTTCTTTGAGCACCTTTCTAAACGATGTTACTTTGTGCTCTGCAATAAATGAAACAGACAAAGTAACACAAGAGTCCTCGGTTCATCGATAAAGATGTTTGTTAGCAAAGACCCTTTTTGATCTGCGGTCCTTTACAGCCAAGCAGTGCTCGTTTAAAATGACTCGTCAGGTCGCGTATGTTTCATATTTAAAAGGGCTGCACTATTCACAATATTTGTATTAAATATTTGTATTAAATATTAGTATTAAATATTTGTATTAAATATTTGTATTACATATTCATATTAAGTATTTGTGTTAAATATTTATATTAAATATTTATATTAAATATTTATATTAAATATTTGTATTAAATATTTGTATTAAATATGTATATTAAATATTTGTATTCAATATTTATATTAAATATTTGTATTAAATATTTGTATTAAGTATTTGTATTAAATATTTGTATTAAATATTCATATTAAGTATTTGTGTTAAATATTTATATTAAATATTTATATTAAATATTTATATTAAATATTTGTATTAAATATTTATATTAAATATTTATATTAAATATTTACTTTAAATATTTATATTAAATATTGTGGAGCTGCAGAGATTTGAAAACATCTGTGTTTGGTGTGGATCCCCCCCAAAAATATGGTCTTCAGTGAAAATGAGAATAATTAATTCAACTATCGTTCCCTCAATAACATCTCAATGTCAGTCCAAATAATCACAATGAAATATTTTTTCTAGCCCGATTTTCAAAGTATTTTTCCGGGGTCTGAGAAGGTGAAACGCTCGAGTATTTCACAGGAGAAAAGGGTCCAGATGAAGTCCAGACTCCTCTTAACACCACTGAGGTAGAACCAGACGCAGATCTGATTTCTCTTTCTGTCTCTCAGGAACCAGGAAATGATGTCATCAGGAAACTAAAAACAGGAACCAGTAGATAGCTGCAGGCTGTAGTACAGACTAACGCTGGTGGAAAAACAAAGTGTCTTATGCTCACCTCATTGCTGGGAATGTTTGTAGGAACGCGTCCAGACTGGTTCTGCAGGGTCCCAGTTAAAGCGGACAGACAATCCTTTCACTCATGTCTTATTTACAGCACATTTATTTTGCTATCGGCATCTTGTTACGACAATTACGTCTTCATATCTGATTCTCAGTGACAATGGTACATAACCCTTCTTCTTTAGTATCTTTGACATTTGACCGAACTTAAACATTTGTCGTATTCTTTTCTGGATGTTACAGATATATTTTTGCCGTGTTGTGTGCGTCTCGTCTCTTTGTTTAAGATGTCTTCATGTTGTTTCTGATGCTCTGTGCCAAAGACACATGTCTCCTTTAGGACAATGAAGTCTCCTTCACTCTGCTCTCTTCCTTCACTTACTGTGTGTCCTCGTCTCCTTTCTGTGGTGGAAGTTACCACGACAGCACGATGTACCAAGATGAAACATCTGATCTTATTCCAGTCTCAACAGAAGCAACAGTGAACGCCTCACTCACCTCCTCTGGCACGACTCTGCAGAAAGGTCAGGACCACCACGAACACGACGCACTTCATCATCCTCTTGCTGCATTCACTCCGTCGATGCTGTGATCTGTGCTGCATGTGAAATCACAGCTGATGTGAAAACACCCGACTGGTCTGACGAGTTCTCTGGTGAAGTCTCAAGACGTCATTGACCTGGTAAACACTTGAAGGTGTGGAAACATTTCATTCAACAATCTTTACATTCCTTCATGTCTATTTATATCCATTGAATGATCATAAGAAGCAGTCGTAGAGCCGAGCAACAATCAGTTTACAGATAATCAACCGTAACACTCACAGGTAACCAGCAGCGTCGACAGCTGACATTAAAGAGCTTCAGTCGTGTTTTCTGTAAATGAGACTTTGAACGTTTTATCATCAAGGTGTGTCATAGTATCGAGTCAGCAGGTGATAAAAATGAATGAATGAATGAATGAATGAATGAATTTTATTTATATAGCGCTTTTCACAGATAGTAAATATCACAAAGTGCTTAAACAGAGAAGACATTTAAAAGCATAAAAAACATAATGTGACCCTAGGGTCAATAAATTATATACACAGAGAAAATTTAAAAATAAAAAATAATAAAATAAAATAATAAAAATAAATAAAATAAATAAAAATGTAAGACATTTTATGAGCAGGTCTTAAAATATGTCTAGGACATGGGTTTACTTTTACACAAACGCCAGCCTAAACAGGTGGGTTTTAAGCTGGCTTTTAAAAGTATCCACAGTATCTGCGAGGCGCAGAGTTGCAGGCAGAGCATTCCAGAGCCTCGGAGCCACGGCCTCAAAGGCTCGGTCACCACGGGTCTTAAATCGTGTGCGTGGGACCGACAGAAGACCTCGAGCGTTTGACCTGAGAGTGCGGGCAGGTGAATAGGGGCAAAGCAGATCAGCTACATAAGCCGGAGCCTGACCGTGAAGTGCTCTGTAAGTGATGGGGAGTATTTTAAAGTGTATCCTAGATGCTACAGGAAGCCAGTGGAGAGATCGGAGTACGGGGGTGATATGAGACCGTCGATTTGTCCTGGTGAGTAATCTGGCGGCAGCACTTTGGATGACCTGCAGACGGTTAAGAGCAGATGCACTGAGTGATGTGAAAAGTGAGTTGCAGTAGTCAATGCGAGAGGAGATAAATGTGTGTATGATCATCTCTAATTCAGGTGTTGATACTACAGATCTGAGTTTACTGATATTTCTTAGATGGAAGAAACATGACCTGGACAGCTGCTTAACATGAGGGTCAAACGACATGGATCGATCAAAGAAAATCCCTAGATTGCGCAGGTTGCAATGGGCAGCAGAGGAGAGTGGACTGATAATCTGCCTGATCATGGGGACAAACTCCTCTGGAGCAATAACTAGGACCTCCGTCTTAGAGTCGTTGAGTTGTAAGCAGTTTTCTGCCGTCCAGTCTCTGATGGCATTGACACAGTCCAGGAGCCGAGTTAATGTGAAGGCCTCGCTGGGTTTGAATGACAGATGAAGTTGGATATCGTCTGCATATAAGTGAAAGGACACATTATAGCTTTTTATGATCGGTCCCAAAGGTAGCAGATAAAGGGAAAATAGCAGACTGAAAAACGTATCTAGATCTGAAAATGAAAGCAACGTTTCAGTCTGACTAAACAAACAACTCATTCACCAGAATCAGAGAACAGATCTGATGCAAACAGACAAATCACAGACCTTAAAACTAAAAACACTCAGAACCACGTAGAGAGCTGATGCTGCTGAAGGATATCAGGGGTTGTTGTTGTTCTCCTCCTCCTCCTCCTCCTCCTCCTCCTCCTCCTCCTCCTCCTCATCATAAAGGTCTGATCACTGCAGGCTCCATCAGGACTTACAGAGGAGTCACATCTGTATTGAGTCTCCAGATGATTGTAGTTGAACAGTAGCAGACCTGTAAAGATGCAGAGCAGGTTCATTTATCACCAGAGCAACAGCTTCTAAAGGAGCAACAGGAAAGTAGTGACCAAGAGAAACAAACGCTTTCATTTCTTGGTGCTGTGACGTTGATGAAGAGTTTAAGTGAGGAGACAGAGAGGAGTTCTCCTCTGACTCCATCTGTCCAGTCCTGCTCATCTTCACCCAAACGCTCCTCTGTCACCTCCTCAGGATGCTTCATAATGCAAACACGCATGAATTATAAATCATGTGTTTCAGGAGAAGATGTCCAAACGGTTCTGATGATTAATCTGAGAACAGACAGACATCGTTCACACGTTCAGTCTGTGAGTTCACCAATTACTCATCTGACCAGCAGACTTCCTCTGTGTCCAGCTTTCATCTTTATTTGTCTTTTTGAACTTATTCACTCGTTCAAATGTTGAATCATTCACCTCTTAAATATACCGTCATGATAGTTTGATGTTCATCTTGAGTCCTTTGTTCAGAGAAACAGAAGGAGAAAGAGAAAACACGTCTTTTAGCTGCAGAAGTGTACAAAAGTATTTCTCCGTTATTTCTGTTTAGCAGCACATTTAACCACTTGGTTATTAATGACCTCCAGCTGGAAGCAAAGCTGCACACATTGAGTTCAGTTTTTTTATTTAAAAGGGACCATGTACAGTTTAAACATAAATGTCTCCATTCGATGCACTGTACCAGATTGTAGCTTAAGCTAGTTTGCATGTGCAGTCCCTTGGCAGGTCAAACAAGGACAGAACAACAAGACAGTAAAAGGAAAAGACATAATACAGAGATATACCACAAAAACATACAGGACACCCAACACAACGCTACACACAAATAACACATCAAAGATTAATGTGTGTCAATAAAATCACCTCATCAAAGACAACAAGAATGGAGGTCAGTGTGTGCAGTGTTGTGCAGCTTTAAAATACTTTTTAAGTTGGCTTTAAAGTGCTGATAGAGCTGCAGCTCCTCACAGCTTCAGGCTGTGCTGCTGTTACAGAGAAGGCTGATTGCCCTGAAGTAGTGCGGCGAAATAGTATTGTACAGTCTCGTGTGGAGCACAGTCCTGGTCCAGAGTCTTCAGGTTCTCTCTGGTGATCAGGATTGTTGTTGTATTATTGATGCTCCCTTCAAGTTCATGCTCTCAGTGCAGGAAATAAGTGCATCAAGTATAAACTCGTGCTTCATCGTCAGAGATGTGTGTCTCTTCATTTGGCTCGAGGTCTGTTTGTTGTTCTTCAAGGAACTCATCGATGTTACTTTGTCCTCAATCTTCTGTCTTTGCTGTCGGTGGAATCGTCTCATTTTCTCTGCAGACAACATGAAATGAAGTTCAGTGCTGAAACTCTAAATAATCTCTCATATCATCATCTCAGCTGTGTCGACTTGTTTACGTCATCTTTGTAACAAAGAATGTAAAAGTCGATTTTAACTGATTAATCGAATAATTCAACTTTTATTGTTACATTGAGTACATTTGTCTTTGTCTCAACAATTAAATACATTTTAATACCAATAAACATATACATATTAATATATTAATACATCATCAATACAGCCTAAATGATGAAATAAATGAATGACAGCATGTCATTACCTACAGAATGATTTGGGGAAATGAAACGAGACGTATTAATTAACAGTCATAACTCATGAAGCGTTCACCAGAGTGCTGCTGCTGTGTTCAACACAGAAGACATACTTACTCAGAGGTTTCACCGTTAGATTGTAAAATGACTGCTTGCCTCCGCTTGATTTTATATATACACAGATTATTGCTGCAATTAAAACCAAAACTAAAATGGCTCCAATCACCCCGCCTGCAATTGCCGCGTCATTATTGTCTGAAACAGAAACAGTTCAATTCATTAAACTTTCTTCAAACCACACTTGCAATGACATCTGAGCATCAAAGTGTTTGGTGACCGTTTACAATATATATATTTTTTACTCCATCTCTCTTGAAAGAAAAGGTAAAAAGGATGAAATCCTCTCACAGAAGAAGCCTCCATAAACATGTTTGCTTGATATATTATTGATGAACAGATTAGTAGAATTATTGATCAGTCAAATTATCATTTCTCTATTTTGTGTTACACAGGTGTTTTACACTCAAAGATGTGATCATGCATCCCATCAGCCAACCTTGTTTGGGGGGTTCTCTGGGGGTCTGACTGACACCTCAGACCCCCTGAAAGACTCATTAGCTATTTTTTGTCACCGCTTAGGGGCACTCTTCAAAACACCCACAGACCTTAACCCCCTGAAACCCGAAGGGACAGTCTTACAAACACCATCATACATTATCAACCACCGAGCAACATAACAATCACCTCACAGCGCAACAATACCTGGTGAGGCTGTGGCAACCCCTCGTTCTACATTGTGAAGGTTTCATGGTCGACAGAAGTAATCTATGCAGCTGGAACTGAGTGAACCCAGGAAGTCAGTTGATCACAGAAAGGGTCCAAACTGTCCCAAAGATATTGATCTTACCTTCTTTAATCTTCAGCATAGTGTTGGTGACGTATGTCTCCTCAGCGGTACTGAGCTCACAGGTGTACATCCCCTCTTGATCTGAAGATAAGTCCTTCAGCGTGAGGCTGCCTGACTCAGACACACTCTCCACCTGCTGCCTCCACTCCTCTGAGACTGTGGAGTCGGTCCCGGTCCGGTTCAGGATGATGTGACTGTGGTTGAACCTCCAGATGAGGCCTGTTAGAGGAGTGTTTGAGGACCTGCAGGGGATTGTTGTTTCAGTGGCTGAGCCGTTGATGGAAGCTAAAAAGATACAACACACAGATGAACAGAGGTGATCAAATATCTGCTGGTTCTCATCAGGATCGACTTCTTCTGAGAAACACTTACTGGGTTGAGACCACGTGGCTCTCCTCTTGTTGGTTGGAGTGCTGACGGTGCAGCTGTAGTCCAGATCAGTACCTGAGACCATCAGAGAACTACTGATGCTGTAGAGCTGCTGCTCAGTCTGCTGGACGGTGGGTTTGTTCTGGAGGGTCACGCTGGACTGAGAGCTGGTGGACCAGGTGAGCTCAGGTTCAGGGAAGATCCCCTCTGAGCTGCAGGTGATCCTGTTCTCTACCTGCTGAATGTCCACTTCACGGACCGGAGCTGTGAACACGAGTAAGAAAAGACTTGAAATCGATTTGTGGGAAATAACAGCAGATTGTGTTGAAGTTATCATTTGCTGAGTGTCTCATACTCATACCGTCCACTTTTAGGTTGATGAACGACGCCTCGGTGCCAGTCCTGGTGCCGGTGTAGCACTTGTATCTGCCCTGGTCCTGAACCTTTACCACCGTCAGCCGGAGTGAGGCGTTTCCTCTGGAGATCTGGTCCTTGAACAGAGACGTCCTGCCTCTGAAGCTGTTGCTCTGGTGGGTGAACTGGTCTTTGTTGTGGTAGAAAGAGTGGACAGGAATGATTCTCGATGTCACCTGAAACCAGTGGAGGACTAAATATTCATCAGCCTTGAAGCTGCACGGTAAAATGCAGCTCTCCATGAAAACACAGGACACCTCAGCATCTGCAACACATCAGGTAAAGAGACATCCATCAACGTTCAGTTCAGGGAGAAAAGCAGCCGAATCCAAGTGAGCTCTTTAATTATTTATATTTATATTCACTGACAACTAAACGTTGAGACGAACCTTCACCCAGTGTTAACACGATAATAACAAAATGTGTTCTTTGAGCACCTTTCTAAACGATGTTACTTTGTGCTCTGCAATAAATGAAACAGACAAAGTAACACAAGAGTCCTCGGTTCATCGATAAAGATGTTTGTTAGCAAAGACCCTTTTTGATCTGCGGTCCTTTACAGCCAAGCAGTGCTCGTTTAAAATGACTCGTCAGGTCGCGTATGTTTCATATTTAAAAGGGCTGCACTATTCACAATATTTGTATTAAATATTTGTATTAAATATTAGTATTAAATATTTGTATTAAATATTTGTATTACATATTCATATTAAGTATTTGTGTTAAATATTTATATTAAATATTTATATTAAATATTTATATTAAATATTTGTATTAAATATTTGTATTAAATATGTATATTAAATATTTGTATTCAATATTTATATTAAATATTTGTATTAAATATTTGTATTAAGTATTTGTATTAAATATTTGTATTAAATATTCATATTAAGTATTTGTGTTAAATATTTATATTAAATATTTATATTAAATATTTATATTAAATATTTGTATTAAATATTTATATTAAATATTTATATTAAATATTTACTTTAAATATTTATATTAAATATTGTGGAGCTGCAGAGATTTGAAAACATCTGTGTTTGGTGTGGATCCCCCCCAAAAATATGGTCTTCAGTGAAAATGAGAATAATTAATTCAACTATCGTTCCCTCAATAACATCTCAATGTCAGTCCAAATAATCACAATGAAATATTTTTTCTAGCCCGATTTTCAAAGTATTTTTCCGGGGTCTGAGAAGGTGAAACGCTCGAGTATTTCACAGGAGAAAAGGGTCCAGATGAAGTCCAGACTCCTCTTAACACCACTGAGGTAGAACCAGACGCAGATCTGATTTCTCTTTCTGTCTCTCAGGAACCAGGAAATGATGTCATCAGGAAACTAAAAACAGGAACCAGTAGATAGCTGCAGGCTGTAGTACAGACTAACGCTGGTGGAAAAACAAAGTGTCTTATGCTCACCTCATTGCTGGGAATGTTTGTAGGAACGCGTCCAGACTGGTTCTGCAGGGTCCCAGTTAAAGCGGACAGACAATCCTTTCACTCATGTCTTATTTACAGCACATTTATTTTGCTATCGGCATCTTGTTACGACAATTACGTCTTCATATCTGATTCTCAGTGACAATGGTACATAACCCTTCTTCTTTAGTATCTTTGACATTTGACCGAACTTAAACATTTGTCGTATTCTTTTCTGGATGTTACAGATATATTTTTGCCGTGTTGTGTGCGTCTCGTCTCTTTGTTTAAGATGTCTTCATGTTGTTTCTGATGCTCTGTGCCAAAGACACATGTCTCCTTTAGGACAATGAAGTCTCCTTCACTCGGCTCTCTTCCTTCACTTACTGTGTGTCCTCGTCTCCTTTCTCTGGTGGAAGTTACCACGACAGCACGATGTACCAAGATGAAACATCTGATCTTATTCCAGTCTCAACAGAAGCAACAGTGAACGCCTCACTCACCTCCTCTGGTACGACTCTGCAGAAAGGTCAGGACCACCACGAACACGACGCACTTCATCATCCTCTTGCTGCATTCACTCCGTCGATGCTGTGATCTGTGCTGCATGTGAAATCACAGCTGATATGAAAACACCGACTGGTCTGACTGGTCTCTCCTCTTGTTGCATCTTGTTCTTCCTCAGTAGACGTCATTGACCTGGTAAACACTTGAAGGTGTGGCAACATTTCATTCAACAATCTTTACATTCCTTCATGTCTATTTATATCCATTTAATGATAATAACCTCTAATTAAAACGTGTATCTCACCTCTCAAAAACAAAGCTACACGTACACAAAACACATCACACTAAACACTTCAAACGATTTAATCCAGGCAGTATAAGGGCCGAGCAACGATCAGATAACTCAGGTGACCAGCAGTGATGACAGGTGAGACGACCCTCCCCCCCCCCACCCACCAGGTGTCCCTGTTGCTGTGCATGTGTGTATCTGTTGCAGGTGACTCTCACAGAGGGGGCGTGTCTACAGCACCTGTCTGTGACTCTCACTGAGGGGGCGTGTCTACAGCACCTGTCTGTGTGAGTCTCACTGAGGGGGCGTGTCTGCAGCACCTGTCTGTGTGACTCTCACTGAGGGGGCGTGTCTGCAGCACCTGTCTGTGTGACTCTCACAGAGGGGGCGTGTCTACAGCACTGGACTTGTCCACTCTGCCGTGATGAGCGGTCAGTCTTTTCCTCTTCATGGAACGAGCTTCATACTGAAGTGGTGCGTGAGGGGATTTCATAGCGTGACTCAAGCACTTTAACCAGATTTTGAGCCATCAGGACTTACAGAGGAGTCACATCTGTATTGAGTCTCCAGATGATTGTAGTTGAACAGTAGCAGACCTGTAAAGATGCAGAGCAGGTTCATTTATCACCAGAGCAACAGCTTCTAAAGGAGCAACAGTAAAGTAGTGACCAAGAGAAACAAACGCTTTCATTTCTTGGTGCTGTGACGTTGATGAAGAGTTTAAGTGAGGAGACAGAGAGGAGTTCTCCTCTGACTCCATCTGCTGTCCAGTCCTGCTCATCTTCACCTCCGGTCTACAGAAACAGTATCAGGTCTCTGAATATGTGAAGCTCCCCAAATGAACCTGTTAATGGAGGAAAGACGGATGAACCGGAGGAAGAGAAGCAGAGGAGGAATCATCGGATGTCCATATTTTCATTCTTCTGTTTTCTGGCCTAAAAACACAGATTTTATTTCAATACAAAAATCTGACATTTCTTCATAACTTATTTAATGAACTCATTTTGAGTAAAATACACATAAGAAGCTGCATCCCATGAAATAGAAACAGAGTAAAATGTCATCGTCTGCATGCAGAGTAGCTGTCACTCGCACACTGTGTGGGTGAGTCTGCACAGCGCCCACCTCGTCCGCTCCCCGTTAGTGAAGTTGCATTCGTTAACTCACCACACCACACATTTCACACTCGACTCTATGTATTTGATGACAAACTGCAGTTTATTTGGCAAATGAATGATGTCGGCTCATCATAAAAGGTTTGTTTCTATTGCATATGACATCAGACATACAATCTGAGAAATAACTTCTTTATTTGCATTTCATTCCCATAATTTCACATTAATTCACATGGGAAGTTTCCACCTGGCAACAAAGACAAAAACAAAACCTTCTCAAACGCTTATGAATGAATTCATAAATTCTCTGCCATCAACCTCAAAATATGTTCAATTAGATACAAGAGAGAATCAAACAAATATATTTTTACAAATTAAACAATGAGATTTAATGTCAGGTTTATACAGAAAATAAAACGATTTCACTTCCATTCTTGCTCCACTATAAAAAGAGAAGTCTTTATTTCAGTGTTTCATCTGAATGAGCTCCTTGTCTGCTTGTGCTTTGACCTCCAGTGGTGACAGTTTGTGTAGAAGTGAACGCTGTGACATCATCGCTGTGACATCATCGCTGGTGATGAAGCCTTCGTCCAGCAGAGGTCAGTAAACTACGTCTTTGGTCCAAGTACTTGCTGTGTTTGTGCATGTTGGAGAGCACGACTCAGCTCAGCTGAGCTCACGCGCTCTCTGGTTTAGATCACAGAGACACACACACCATGGAAGGATTACTGAACTACCAGGCGGAGGCCCAGGGGCCCCAAACTGCCAGGGGCCCCCCGACCTTCACTGACAAAATACCACTCAATGAGACACGTACCAACCAGGAAGAGACTCATGATGACCACTAAGAGACACAAACCGACTACAAAGAGACACAAACTGACTACAAAGAGACACAAACAACCACAAAAGGACCAAAGTAAAAATGAAAAGACACAGAAAGACGACAGAGACAAAACAACTACGAAGAAACAAATAGACTACAAAGAGATACAAAACAACTACAAAGAGACACAAAACAACAACAACAAAGAAACAAATAGACTACAAAGAGATACAAACTGACTACAAAGAGACACAAAATGACCTCAAAGAGACACACAAGCACAGAGAGATGTGGAACAAACTTCAAGAGACACAAAACAACAAGAAGAGGCTAAACAACTAGAAACTCTGATTGCTGTGATGTAGAAGTGATGGAGCCTTTTGCATGTCGGAGTCCATCGTCACATAATCCAACCATGTCACTCACTCACTCACTCACTCACTCACTCACTCACTCACTCACTCACTCTTGGGATCTGATATATTTAAGTAATCTTTGCTTCAGATAGAAGATAAGTGCAGAGTGCAGAAACGGAGGCGTGTTAGTGGACATGACTAACAAGGAAGTGTTGATTCATCTTCTCACATTTAAAAGGTAAATGTTTTGCTATTTTCAATGTGGCATAAATGATAATTCCTCTTTTTTGATGCCCAACACGTCCTAAAGTACTTCCTTTTCTCTGTGTGAGTCACGTTATCTGTCTCGGGTTTGTTATTATTATTGTGTCTGTGTTTGAACTTCTTCTTTTCCATGTTGGTCAAAGTGTTCTTTGTCCTTCGTTCATCAGTCTGGATGAAGACGTTTGAAGAACTTCTCCTGAACACAGAAGCTTTTGTTCTCTCGCTCCCACTTCAGCAGCTTTGGTCTGTTTCGTCTTTTCTACCTCAAGTTTCCAGTGAAGACCGAAATACAAAATGAAATCCGGTCCTGAGATTCTGGAGGAGACGTCAGTGGACGCGTCGTTTGATCCTTCAGTTTGTCTCCAGCGCTGTTTGATCTTTGGCTCCTCGTGTTACAGGTTTAAATAACACAATTGTCTTCAGTATTTCCCCTGCAAACAGAATTGAACAGAATTCAGTCACAATCTCCGATGAGTTCTTCATTCTAAACAACTTGTGCAGCAAACGCGAGGACATTTCATATTTTAACATCGTACTTTATGACGTTCATGACACCAGAACGTCTCCTCCAGGAAATAACGCCTAAAAACATGCTGCTTTACAAACAAGCAGTTGATTTCAATCCAGATTCCTGCTGAGGAGAAACGTTTAGCTGCTTATGGATTAAAGAGAGCGATGTGTTGCTTTGATTCATCTTTACTGCGAACAGCTTGATGCTTTGTTCAGTGAGATAAAAATAGTTGATTGATTTCGTAAATATGAATTCTGCACAGAGATTGAGATGAATGGTGTTCATGTGAAACATATAGATGAACCAGTTATTTGGTGAAAGCCTGCGACAAGATTACAGAGATTATCTGTTTTTAATGGTTTTCTTTAGTTTTCTTCACTAAAAACCGTATGAAGCATGGAGGCGTCTTGTAGTCTTTGCTTGACACAGAAATAAAATGAATGAAAGTAAAAGACAACAGTTATTACACAATACTTACTTTGAGGATCTTTTGCTCACGCAATCGATTAATAATGATAAGTGAAGAATGAATTGTTATTTACCTGTGACACATCTTACTAATATGTGTTTTATATTTTATGGAGAGTACTAGCAAGACTACTATGACCACACTGAGTACAACGACTCCAATGATGGCAGCAACATGAGGAGAGCCTGGAACAGAAAAAGATTGAATTCATGAATCTTTCTACCAAACGACGACTGAAGCACGACGGCCTGATGTGAACATTTACAACGTGCATCACAAAACATATGAATACAACCATGATTCTATTGATCACATCACCTGACACATGTTCACAAGAAAACAAGATGCAGGAAGTCAAACTGCATCATCAGAGGATCGATTTCACTGAAATCATTTGATTATTTGTTTCCTAATTAACATTAATACGAGAACATTATTGATCACCTGCAAGTGAATTGTAGTATAGGCAACGACAGTGTAGAAATTGACCTGTCAGCATTTTAAATGAAACCTTTCTCACCATGATTACTCCCCGGCAGTGGTGGTCTATAATAATACATCATCATTTATAACTTTATTGGTATTTGTTGGAATGCTTAAGGAGAACATTTTCAAATGGCTTCAGGCACACAGGTGTTCGCGATTGAGCCAATTAGTGTCTTTCCCCCCTCCTCCACCCCCCCCCCCCACACACACACACACACACCCCATTTCAAAATAAAAGCCCCAGAGAGTGAATTCTAACTGAACAGCTTGTGATGAAACCTGTCATTTAATAACCTCTGTTTATGTGTGTCAAACATTATGATTATGTCTCCTCTCCCCCTCCCTCCCCCACCCAGCCCCACCCTTTCTAAATAAAAGCCCCATGGATTAACTGTATGTAAACAAGCTCAAAATTAGGCTTTTTTGTTGAAAAAATGAATGCTCTAACTACTACTGCTGCTGCTAATATAGTATTACTACTACTGCTACTACTACTTCTACTATAACTTTTGCTGTTGCAACTATTACTACTACTGCTACTGCTATTACTGCTACCATCAATATTATTACTACCACTACTGCTATTACTACCACAACTACTATTACTTATACGACAACTGCTACTACTACTACTGCTATTCATGCTACTAAAAGTAGTAATACTACTACAGCTATTAGTACGACTGCTACTAGTACTACTACTACTGCTACATCTTCTACTGCCATTACTATTACTATTACTACTACTACTACTACTGTGATATTAAATACTACGACCAATACTACAGCTACTACTATGACTACTGATAGTACGTCTTCGACTACTTCTTCTAATTGTTGGAATGCTGTTAAGCATTCCAACTATTGTTATCCTGTTTCTTTATTGTTGGAATGCTGTTAAGCATTCCAACAATTGTTCTTCGAATCTTTATTCAACTTCTTCTATTTCTTCCATCGCCCCTCTTCTTGTCCTTCATTTTTTAAGCTACAGAAACCGTTCAGCTATCAAAATGTTCAGCTCTTTCACCAGAGGTCTGCTATGACTTTTCATATTTCTAACCTTTAAACTTTTTGAATGATTAAGCTTTTTATTTTCAATGGGATCTCTATGGAGAATATTTTCAAATGGCTTCAGGCACACAGGTGTTCGCGATTGAGCCAATTAGTGATGGTCTGTCTGTCTGTCTGTCTGTGTCTCTCTCTGAGTGGAAGGAGGTGTGCGGAGCTGAAGGAGCGGGGTTTTGAGAGCGACAAATAACGATTTTTCGAGATTTTTCTTCACTGGGTAATGTTGGGGATGGTAGTGTAGTGTAGTGTGGAGGGTTCACGGGGGTTGTGTGCACTTTTAGGGTCTTTGTTTGTGGGTGTTTGTAGCCGATCAGCGTGAGCTGTCGGCTGCTAGGCGCCGCCATGGGCCTGATTGATTTGACCAGGAAGCACGGCGTGAGGATTCCGCCGCTGTTCGGGTGTTCAGTGGAGGAGATCAGCCTGGCAGTAGGTGAGCTTGTCGGCCACAGCCGCGTGAAGTCCGCAGCGCGGATGAACAGCGCTGTGGTCGTATTTTTAGATTGCGTCGAAGCTGCGGAAGTGGTGGCGGAGAACTGGGTCGAGGTGGGCGAGCTTTTCCTACCCGCTCACGCTCTCAGCTCACCCGCGGTGAAAGTCACAGTGTCGAACGTTCCTCCGTTCATTAGGAACAATGACATCATCAGAGAGCTGGCCAAACACGAGAAGGTGGTGTCTCCGGTTAGGAGAATGTCCTCTGGTTTGAAGTCCCCGCTGTTAAAACACGTAGTGTCTCACAGGCGACATGTCCTCATGATCCCCAGCAACAGGAGCAGGGAGGTAAACCTCGTGTTCAGAATCACTGTAGAGGACTTTGACTATCATTTTTGCGAAGACTGATGATTTTAAATGTTACAGCTGTGGGAAAGAAGGGCATATGAACAGAGATTGTTCTGGGAAAAACGGTTCCCATGAAGACCGGAACCAGAAAGGTTCTCTCTCCCTCTATCTCTCTATGTGTCTCTCGCTCTCGCTCTCACATACAGTCTTTCAGGTCTTAGGGATCTTTAGAGGTCTTTCCACCCTCCCCCCCCCACACACACACACACACACACACGCCATTTTAAAATAAAAGCCCCACAGAATGAATCCTAACTGAAATGCTTGTGATGAGCCTGTCATTTAATAACCGGTTTGTGTTTATCTAACATTATGATTCTGTCTCCTCTCCCCTTCTCCCCCACACCCCACACCCCATTTCAAAATAAAAGCCCCAGAGAGTGAATTCTAACTGAACTGCTTGTGATGAAGCCTGTCATTTAATAACCTGTTTATGTGTGTCAAACATTATGATTATGTCTCCTCTCCCCCTCCCTCCCCCACCCAGTCCCACCCTTTCAAAATAAAAGCCTCATGGATTAACTGTATTTAAACATTAAACTCAAAATTAGGCTTTTTTGTTGAAAAAATGAATGCTCTTACTAATACTGCGACAACTACTACTGCTGCTAATATTTCGAGTATTACTACTACTACTGCTGCTACTACTTCTACTACAACTTTTGCTGTTGCTACTATTACTAGTGCTATTACTGCTACCATCAATATTATTACTACCACTACTGCTATTACTACCACTACTACTATTACTTATACTACAACTGCTACTACTGCTATTCATGCTACTACCAGTACTAATACTACTACAGCTATTAGTACGACTGCTACTAGTACTACTACTACTGCTACTTCAAATACTGCCATTACTTTTACTACTACTACTACTACTACTACTACTGTTATATTAAATACTACGACCACTACTACAGCTATTACTACTACTACTGATACTAGGCTACTACTTCTTCTGAATACTAATACTTCTTCTAAATACTAATACTTCTACTACTAATGATACTTCTACTTCAACTACAACTTATACTACTATTACTACAAATATCACTACTTCTGAAATTTGTTTAAGCTACAGAAATTGTTCAAATATCAAAGTGTTCAGCTCTTTCAGGAGAGGGGTGCTTTGACTTTTCATATTTGTAATCTTTAAACTTTTTGAATGAAGCTTTTTGCAATTTTCTTTTGAATGGGATCTCTGTGGAGAAAATCTTCAAATCCTGTTATACTTCAACTTTCAAAGTCTTCTTCTTCCTCATACTTTCAGCTACAGACACCATAGTTAGACATTTCAACGAGAAGGTTTTTCAGCAGTGCAGTTTAAATGCTTTCGGGCTTCAACATTTTTCAGACAGATAGTCTCCCATTTCTTAATTTTCTGCAATTTTTTCACAATTAATTTCAGCTTTCAGCAGTCCAACGCATTTTCAGCAGGAAATGCATTTTCTAGTTTGTTTTAATAATCTGGATCTGTAAAGTCATTTATGTTATCCGATAAATGCAGTGGAGTAGAAGTAAAGTAACTCAAAGTTGTGTCACTAATTCAGATATTTCCTCGTGTTTTTTGTGTTTCTGTGTTTTTGTGTTTTTTGTGTTTTTGTGTTTTTGTGTTTTTTGTGTTTCTGTGTTTTTGTGTTGTGCAGGAGACTGAACTCAGCTGATGGTTCATGACTTCATGCTGCAGCGAGTAACTGAACCCACTGTGTGTGAATACGTTGGCGTGTCATGAAGCAGATATCACGGATGATGACAGTGAAAGTTGCAGCTCTCGTCTTCTTACCTGGACTTGTCTCTATCCTCAGGAAGGTGTTGGTGACGTATGTCTCCTCAGCGGTACTGAGCTCACAGGTGTACATCCCCTCTTGATCTGAAGATAAGTCCTTCAGCGTGAGGCTGCCTGACTCAGACACACTCTCCACCTGCTGCCTCCACTCCTCTGAGACTGTGGAGTCGGTCCCGGTCCGGTTCAGGATGATGTGACTGTGGTTGAACCTCCAGATGAGGCCTGTTAGAGGAGTGTTTGAGGACCTGCAGGGGATTGTTGTTTCAGTGGCTGAGCCGTTGATGGAAGCTAAAAAGATACAACACACAGATGAACAGAGGTGATCAAATATCTGCTGGTTCTCATCAGGATCGGCTTCTTCTGAGAAACACTTACTGGGTTGAGACCACGTGGCTCTCCTCTTGTTGGTTGGAGTGCTGACGGTGCAGCTGTAGTCCAGATCAGTACCTGAGACCATCAGAGAACTACTGATGCTGTAGAGCTGCTGCTCAGTCTGCTGGACGGTGGGTTTGTTCTGGAGGGTCACGCTGGACTGAGAGCTGGTGGACCAGGTGAGCTCAGGTTCAGGGAAGATCCCCTCTGAGCTGCAGGTGATCCTGTTCTCTACCTGCTGAATGTCCACTTCACGGACCGGAGCTGTGAAGAAAGCTTTGAAGTGTTAATGGATTCATAGTTTCTGTTTAGATTTACCTGCGAATCAAACGGCATTAATTATGAATCAAAAAGCTTTTACAGCAAAATCTTCTGTCGTTTCTGAAAGTCAGTGAATGACTTCATAACAGACGGCGTCCGGTCTTTACTGAATGAGTGCACGAACTTTACAGCATTTGCACTTCAGCCTCCTTTAACAGCTGACCAATGAATTCCGATCACAGCTGTTTTTATCGCTTTATTTCGGGTCCAAAGATTCGTTTTGTTTGTTGTTATCACTGCTCATGCTCATTGCAGTTCAGGGCTGATCTGTTTTACAAAATCCAGATCTGATTAGTTTCGTTATTTGCAGATATATGAATTTAGAAAACGTGTGGTGACAGATGGGAGGAAGCTCATAGAGAACTTTTCTTTTGAGACGTGTCTTCCTCAGCACAGACGTTCTCTTTCTGTTGTTCTATTTGCTATCAGCACAGCAGGTCGGAGGCTTCTCCCAGAACTCTGTTGAGTGAGGTGTCCCAATCTACTGGATGACCTTATTCCCACAGCCTTGAATAGATATCAGGCTTCTCCCCTCGAGAGTGAAACGTTATCAGCCGGAGGTTGTCGAGCCGTCGCTGAGCGAGAGCTCGGCAGCAGACAACACGAAGCCTCCTCTGCTCAGTGAGGCTGAGTCTAAGAGACGTTACGCTTCAGCTGAGCACGATGAAGGAAGCAACACTTCAAGCACACTTATCTAAAGATCACTTTGGAACTGTTCTATAGTCACAGTAGTCATAGAGTCTGTTGTATATGTTATAATGCTGTTTCTCTGGTTCAGTTTAGCTGCTTTCATCTTTAATCGAGCCACGAGCGCACTGAAGCTTCACGCCAGCTGAGAAGACAAGCAGCAAGCCGTGTTTGTGCCAAACTGAACTGAGATACCGTGCGGCTGAAGCGGCTGAAACGAGCTCATGTATAAATAGCTGGTGACTTTATATCCGGCCTGAGTCAGCAGCAGCGTGGTGGCAGGAGCGTTTCTGTTGCCTCAACAATGGAGGATATTGCACAGGCGCACTGAATGCTCTCACAGGAACATGTTGTCGGAGGATCAGCAGAAACATTGAAGTTCAAACATTGTAACATAAGAATGTTTGTGTGTGTTTTCTGTCATTAATGTGTGTTTCATACCGTGCATGTTTAACTTGATGATTGGCTCCCTGGTGCCGGTCTTGGTGCCGGTGTAGCACTTGTACGGGCCTCGGTCCTGGACCTTCACGCCTGTGAGCCGGAGCGAGGCGTTTCCTATGGAGATCTGGTCCTTAAACAGCGACGTCCGGTCCTTGAAGCGTGGGTCCTGGCGCCCAAACTGGTCTTGGTTGTGGTAGTAGGAGTGGACAGTGTATCCTGTAGTCACCTGAATCCAGTGGATGACCAGTTCCTCTCCGGGCTGGAAACTGCAGGGTAAGATGCAGCTCCTCATGAAAACACAGTCCGCAGCATCTGAAACATCAGGCAGAGGGACGTCCATAAGATAAGATAAGATAAGATAATCCTTTATTAGTCCCTCAGTGGGGAAATTACAGGATTACAGCAGCATCGCTCACAAGTAATAAATGAAGATAAAAAATCAAGTAGTATAAATAGACTAAACAGACGAGACGAGGACAGAGACATGATGGGACAAGACGAGGACAGAGACATGAGGAGTCGTTGGTTTGACTGATATGTAAAGCTGTGTGTCGTCTGCATGAAGACAGAGAGCAACACACGATAATAACAATGATAATAGTGATAATAATCACGATTATCAAATCAACAAAAACATATTTCTTTAGTTTTTTTTAAGACGTTGAATGTTGTAACAACACGGAAACAAAAAATGAAAGCATCCATCAGGTGTGTGTGTGTGTGTGTGTGTGTGTGTGTGTGTGTGTGTGTGTGTGTGTGTGTGTGTGTGTGTGTGTGTGTGTGTGTGTGTGTGTGTGTGTGTGGAGGAATGTGTTCTGGTCATGCAACATTCCATTAAAGACGTCAACTTGTCTTTCTGCTTCACAATGGAAATATTTTATATATTTCTTCTCGACATTCTGTCCAAAATAAATATTTAAATCCACAAAAGGGTCAAACATGGCCACTCTGGATTTGGCCGTTAAAGTCCATGTCTCTGTAATCACACTCTTTAGACTAGATGTCGAGTGAAGGATTTGCTTTTTCAGTTAAAGTGTTAATTCAGCCATGTGAGACATATTGTCTCACTCCTGTCTGGTGGTGTATCGCGATGTACATACTTCAGTTATGTGCTGAGGTTTCCTCCGCACGGTTCAGCTCAATGACATTTTGTTTCAAACAAGTGAAGCTCAACAGCACTGTGTTGGTTTAAAGTTTAAAGTACGAGTGAAACTGAAGCCTCCATTGTTCTGAGGGAGGCAGCTGAAGTTTCACAAGATAATATCTGAAAACTTTGGCAAAAACAAGCAGATGTATAAAAAGTACCAAGTTTAAAACGTTTTATTTAAAGTTTAGACTAAGATCAGACGGCTGTGAACGCGACACTCACCTGCTCCGTTTAAAGTCCTCAGAAAGGTCAAGACCACAAAAACCACGACATGCTGATGAATATCCATCCGGCTAAATTCACTCCGTCTCGCACGGGAAAGACAATAATGTGACAGAATAAATAGGACAGTCACAGCAATGACACGAAACCTGTCTGGCTGCTCATGAAACTTCTCTGCTAACTTTAGACTGTGACTCTTGTGGTGTGTGTGAGTGTGTGTGTGTGTGTGTGTGTGTGTGTGTGTGGGTGTGGGTGTGTGTGTGTGTGCGTGTGTGTGTGTGTGTGGGGGTGGGTTTCAGTAGGATAAGGATTAGAATGTGTTAACGATTACAGTGTACAGGTCCAAGGTCCAGAGCCAGCTGAAAGACCTCGCAACAAAGCCTGTATTTTAACTTTATCACGAATGGAGGACACTGATTCCTGCTTCGGAGACAGACGGACTAATGGACGGAGCAGTTACTCGTCTGTTTTGCATGTTTTCCTGTGAAAGTCCAGCAACAATGTCAAGTTGCGCTCGTGACATGCATACAGTCTTTTCAAAATAAAACTTTCACAGGAAACTTAGTTTGGTTGAGACAACAAAACTATTTAGGTTGAGACAACTAAATTACTTAGTTAGGTTTACAAAACAAAACTATTTAGTTTGAGACAACTAAATTACTTAGTTAGGTTTACAAAACAAAACTATTTAGGTTGAGACAACTAAATTACTTAGTTAGGTTTACAAAACAAAACTATTTAGGTTGAGACAACTAAATTACTTAGTTAGGTTGAGATTCGAATTGAAAATTACCGAGAAATTTGCAAAACTTCATCCCCAGAGTTGACCTCGTGTGTGTGTGGTGGGAGGTCCAGTTTGCTTCATAGCAGCAGTCAATTACTCACAACTTGCTCAATTGAACTGGCTTTATGAAAGGAGCCGTCAGCTGTCAGCTGTCAGCAGGGCAACGTAGAATTCAACGAAACTGCTGAAACTCTGAGAGCCGGTTCAACAACAGTGGCGTCTTCTAATCTTCAGGTGTGGCATCGCCGGTAGTTTCATCGGCAGGGATGAGTCACAGTTTGGCTCTTGGCCCTCTGACTTGTTCTGTTAAAACGGAACGCTGTTTCACTTTTTAAAGACATGTTTCTCGAGGAGTTTGTGTTTCTTTCACGTTGTTCTTGCAGATTTTGTTTCCTGCTTTTATTTTGTAAACGGCCTCTCCCCTTGTGTCCTGTCTGCTTTTACTTCATTGTCTTTTGTGTGTTTTCCTGCCTTCGTTGATTGGCCGCCTCGCCCTGATTAGTTTGACCCTTCTCTCATCAGCCCTGTGGTCAGCTGACCTTTTGCAACTAATGCAGCTTCTCACTCTGATTGCTGTCTGAGCACAAGACGACACTTCTGACCTGGAAACGGCACTTTGACAAAATAATCTGAATTTAAGGTCCACTCAAGGTCCATTTTTTCAAGGCTTTTAACTTGCTTTGCTAGGTTGTAAACGAGTTTCTGGATGATAGTTTCACCAAAAAAGCAAAACGATGCGACAACTGAGCACAACTTTATCAGAAACTAGATAATAAGTCTTCCTTGATCTTCAGATGTTGTCATATTTCAGATAAAAACAGACGCAAACCTTCAGTGATTAGTCTTTTTAATAGCATCACATTAATTATGACACATTTGTGGAAGAGATCAAGTGCGTGTGGCAGTGCAGCGAGAAAGAGAAACGTTTTCAGTCTGCTGCAGATTAAATATTGATCAAATCAAACGTCATCTCTCTGTATTGTTCAGTCACATCGGTGGTTTCGAGTCACATTCGTGTTTTAAACATATAATCCAAGCAGGAAACAGGAGCTTCACCTCGTTGAGAATTCTTTAAGTTCAGTGAAGGTTTAAATGCAGTGTGAAGGTCATCCAACGTGAAGTCTTTTACTTTGAAAATCCAGTTTGTGTCTGAGAGCACAACGCTGAATCCCTTCTAGTGTCGGGGATGATCGACTCCGACCTCAAGAGGAAAGACGACGTCCTCCCCTGGTTTAGATCGCGTCAGAGGCTCTTCATCAGTCTCGAGCTGCCTTTCGGTTCTCAGCGTCTCTCGACCACTAGATGGTGCCAAGATGGACCACTAGATGGACCACTAGATGGTGCCAAGATGGTCCATCTAGTGGTCCAAGATGGACCACTAGATGGTTCCTCAGGAACCAAATCAGGAACCACAATTCCATCTTCATGCATTCCTGTTCCGTCTCCACCGCTTCTGAAGAACATGACGGCATGAAACTGAAAGGCCTCGTCACACCGTCATTCACGCAGTTATTAGTGGATTTCTTTCGTGGGATCAAAGTAAATCCACGAAATTTTTCTCTTGTAAAAAGTTACATTTTGGTGACGTACAAACTTAAGCAAATGGCGAGCCAGCTGTGAGAAACTTGATGGTGTGTCTTTTGAATAAACGGTGTGAATGTCCCTCCGTCAGCACAGTTAGCAACAAGCAGCCGGCTCACGAGTCACATTGAATCAAAGAATTAGCGGTGGTTGGCTTTCTTTTTTTAAAGTCTTGGGTAGGAAAAGGACCGAGTGCAGATATCGTTTGACTGGAGAAGTTTCGAGTGTACCCGTCACTGTTATTCCTGTCAACACCTGAAAGGTAAAGGTACACATACCCTGCCTTACTTTCTGGAGGGACCAGGCCTTCAACCTGTACACAAGCAGCTGCTACAAGGTTTGCTTTTGACTGCAGAGCGACGTTCAGCTCTTTGAACTCTTCGGGCTCTGAGCCTTTGGAAAGAACTGCTCACTGAGCTGGGACGTTTTTGGGGCCATGAATTAAATCCAGACCGTTTTGCTCCTCTGGTCCAAACGAATCCGTCTTCAGGGTTCTTGTTTCCCTGAAAGACTTCCTGAACCAACAGCAGGTTCGTAGCTGCACTGTCCGGGTCCACAAGCGCTGCATGAAGACGCTGAAGTCTTTAGAGTTCATGTTCTACACGTCAGCGTGTTTTTCTCTAAAATCTACAGGAGCCACAAAAGTAGTTCCCCAGAAAAACGACCAAATATGACGAAGTAGCAGTTTAAAATATATTTCTGTCTAAGAAGCAGTTCGATCCTCGTCAGTGTGAAGCTGTGTGCGTGTTTGTTTGGTTCGTGCGTTAGTTGCAGGTGTTCTGAGGTTAACTGAGAGCCGTCTGCAGGCCCGACTGTCCGTTGGTTCCCCCGACCGTCAACGGGCCGCTCTCGTTCAGGTTCCCGTCGGCCTTCGGTTCTGTGAGGAGAGAGAACGTCTCTGAATGAAGAAACAAAGGTCATAACGTTGAGCTTTAAAAACTAACGCTGACGTTTCTCTTCTGCCATCATTTACAATCAGTTCACATCTTATAGGTTCCCATGAGCTAAACATAACGCAGTTTAAAACTTTGAGTTTTTTGCTAAATGCAGTTGAATAATCACAAGAAACAAAAAGCAGATCTGAGAGAACAACACTTACAACTTGAAGTCATGATACTGAGGTGTTTCTATTATATCGTCCACCTCTCTGTCAATGAGGGGACTACTGTTGCTGCCTGTGAGGTTGCAGGGTGAGGAAAGTCATTATCTGGGTCCCTCTAGTGTCGTGTCTGTGAAGGTGCACGTTGTATGTAAAGACAGACCTTTGACGAGATGCAGCTCTGTCGCCTCCTCCGGGTCGTCCCTGGGCTTGGAGGAGCGTCCTGAGGACGGATCACAGACAGAGTGATGGGTTAAAGCTCCCACCGCCTGTAGAATGGGATTTATCTCACAGGAAAACAAATCCAAACTGCTTTGTTCTTTTGGTTCCTCGAGTGAATCCGGGCAACGCCAGGCGTGACCCGGATGTAATTACTGGTAACTGGTGTGACCCGTTTGGGTGTGTCCTTTAACAACGGGTGTGATGTTGATCATTATAATATTCATAAATATGTTTTTACAGTGTTGTGAACAGTTATATTCTATTCATTGTTTACAGGCAGAGAGAGATGAACTACTCTGAACATTCAGAGACGGAGAAGCTTCAGTTTATTTCACAATGATCAACTTGCAGTTGAAGTAATAAGAAGTTTGTTTACTTAATCGGTAGTATAATAAATCAAAGTTAATGTAACACTACTGCATAACGAGTACTTGTACTTTTGATCATTAAAGTACATTTTGCTGATAAAACGTCTTCATCTACTCCTGATGATTCTGAATGCAGCATCTTTACTTGTAACAGAATATTTATACTTTTTAAAAATATCATTTTTCTTGTGTGAAAGCTGTGCTTTTGTATCATTGAACAGTTTAATTTCTAAGTAATCCAGACGTTTCCTTTGCTGTTTACTGTGTTATGCTAAATGAAGTAATCATCGTGGAAAATATGATTTTTTTTCTCATATTCTACGAAGAACCCAACGAACATGTTGAACTTAAAACTTAAAGAATTTAAAATGTCATGAAGTGACCTCCATGTGAAGTGTATAAACGATGACTTTAGGACCAGAACCAGACTGTTTCTGAATCTAAGAGGTATTTATGTTGATTGTGATTCGTGAGTTGTGTCCGTGCAGTCAAGCGATCTTCTTCTCGTCAGTTAATGTCCACGTCTGCTGGCCTCCATGTTTACCTTTCACCTTCAGGTAGGCCAGCACGCCGACCAGAGCGACGGCCAGCACGGCGATCACCAGACCGACGACCCACCAATAAGACGGCTCCTCCGCAGTGCTCCGCCCACCTGCACACAGGTAACGAATACGCGTTGATCAGCGTAAATACACACTTTTTAAACATGAAATGACAAGAAACAGCAGCTGTTTTATGTGAAGTTGTTCTTTATATTTCCATGTAATATTTTGTATTTTGTTTGTTGCAACAACTGCATTTTTTAAATTAAAGGATAATCTGAGAGTTTTTAAGATAAGATAAGATAATCCTTTATTTATTTTATTTATTTTTAAGTTACAGGATTACAGCAGCATTGCTCACAAGTAATAAATGAAGATAAAAAAAGCAAGTAGTATAAATAGACTAAACAGTAAACAGTCGTAAAAATATGACAGTAAAGAAGAATACAAAATATACCAGTATGTACAGACGGAGTAAAAATGTGAAATGTAAGATAATACTTAAACGTATTGGATATTGCACAGGATTGACAGTAAAGAAGACTATTAAGTATACCAGTAAATACAGACGGAGTAAAATGTAAGTGTAAGGTAAATACTAAAATAAATGATCTCTTCTTGACAGATTTTGCATTCTTCTGACCATCACTTTACGTTTTAAAGAATGTTCTTGCTAATCTTCCGCGCCTGAAAATAGTCCCCGACAAACGCTCAGTTTCCTGCTGGTTTGATGAAAACGAGTGTTCTGCGTTTGCGACCTCACCGGCGGGGCCGTCGATGGTGACGTCGGTGCGCTCGGTGTGAGTGTTGTGCGGCAGCGAGAACACGCAGGTGTAGCTGCCCGTGTGCTCCGAGGGCTTTGGGTCCATCAGCCGCAGGGAGCCGTCCCCGAACGGGACCCTGAAGCCGTCCAGCTCCACGTGGCTGTCCCACGGCGGCGAGGAGACGCTGTCCCCCGAGCGGCTGTCGTAGCTGAGGATGTGCGAGGGGTCCTTGCTGTTGGAGAAGCTCCAGTGGAGGAAAGGTTTGTTCAGGTAAGGAGGCGCGGAGCAGGGGATGGTCAGGTCTCTCCCTTGAGCTCCTCTTATTGCTACAAGAGGGAGCAATCAATCAATACATGCACGTTAAAGCATCTGAAAGAAGTTTCCAAGACTTTATTGAAAAAGAAACCTTCACGTTCACTTCCAGCATCGTTTAAGATATCAAAGAATAGATGATATGTTGTATTATAGGTTTTGTACCTTTCTCCCTGAGCGAGGAGGTCCAGGCCGGACCCCCGTAGGAGGGCGTGACTTTGCAGATGTAGATGAGGTCCGGTTGGCCGTTCAGCCTCTTGAGGCGGCTGTCCACCGTGTACAGCCCCAGTTTGTCGGCCAGCATGCGCGTCACCGGTCGCAGGTCCTCGAACGTGGGCGGCTCGGTCTCCCAGGTGACGCGGGGCGCCGGGAAGATGTCACGGACCGTGCACTTCATCTCCTCGTAGCCGCTCAGCCGGGACAGCTCCAGAAACAGGCCTCGGATGGGCGCTGCGCACGCACGCACACACACACACACACACACACACACACACACACACACACACACACACACACACACACACACACACACACACACACACACACACACACACACACACACACACACACACACACACACGCTCAGCATGCTGAAATGTTTCCCAGCAGCCCCCTGATGACAGACTTTAAAGGCCAGCGCCCAATATAGCCCGACACCAGCCTCATGCCGATAAGAATGGAGCTCTGTTAACACAATATTACTGTTCCTTCAAACATTGGAAATGAAAAGCCTTATTGTTGCTTTCACTTCAGAACCTCCTGAAGGAAGAAAGACACTGGCAGGGACATCAGAGAGGCTTGAAGTCATTTAGAAGTAATTATACACCTGATATTTAGAGGGAAAACAGGGAATTACCGTTCAAAAAAACAAGAGTAAAGAGTCGGCAGCCATGCAGGCGCCTCTGTGAGACCATGAGCTACATCTCTAGCCTGTTAGCATGCTAACATTTCTGATAGCACGCTGCAGGGATGACGGATTTTTGCAAGTTAGCATCGCATTGGTTCAAAATGTCATGGTTTGGAATTATTATTGACTGCCTTCTTTATTTAAGATTTTAATTTGAGTACATGTTGCAATATTTATATATTTGCAGGATTATGAACTGGGTGTCTGTGAATGTTGAATTATGCACACATTTCTAAAATAAATAGCACGTCAGTATGGAAGCGAGGACCAAAGACTTCAGACTTATAAAGCACCACAGAAATCTTAAGGATTGCCACTTTAAAACAACATGAGTTTGTTCGTCTGCAGCAGCTGCTCAGCGAGGGTTTGTCCTGGTATCAAACCACACCTGTAACCAGCAGACTGAGATCTTAAGGATTAGAACTTGATCTCATCGTGTGTCGTGAATAAATAGTAAACGAGGCGTGTTGCTCTGGAATAGTTTGGTCCGCTTTGTGTTCTCGCCACACTGACTACGTTTCAATGCACCAAATATTCCCGCTTTTACTCTTATTCAAAGAAAATACAATGAAAAGTTTAGATATTCTGAATAATAGTAGATTATGAGTGTGCATGTAAACGTAGTCACTGACCTCGTTCACACTCGTCTGAACAAACCGACCAGTTAAACTCACCTTCGACCTTCACGATGACCTTGGCGTTGTGTTCTCCCTGCGAGGTGTGAACGCGACACTTGTACGTGCCTCTGTCCTTCAGGCCGCTCCTCTGGACGGTCAGCGTGGCGTTGCCGCGAGATATCAAGTCGGGGAAAACGGAGGCGCGGCCGGCGAACTGCTCGTTCTCAAAGTGCTCTTCCTCGCTGCTGTTGCCGCCGTCGCCATCTTCCCGCTCGAACTTGTACACCATCACGTCCTGTCTGAACCACTCGATGGTCTCCTTGCTGCCCGGCTGGAAGCTGCAGGGCAGAACGCACTCCTCCGAGACGACGCACGTCACAATGACGTCTGAAACGAGGGACAGGTGAGTCCGGGTGAGAGATTGTGATGTTAAACGTATGTTTTCTTACATGTATAGTCAACTGAAAATAAGAAGCATTGTGCCGTTTATAACCACTTATAAATGTCTCTTCATGGAGACCGCCATGTTTCTACAGTAGCCCAGAGCGGACAAACACTGGCTCTGGGTAGAGACTTTTGTGGGGTTCTTGTGCACGCTTTGCACGCAAAAAGTTTCAGTTGGTTGCAACTTGCACGCTCACCACTAGATGGCGCCAAATCCTCCACACCGGCCCTTTTTAAATGTGTGTTTTTATGTATCAGTGAAGTTTCTGAGGTTGTTAAACTTTTGTAGTTTAGTAACATGAACGACAAATGCATCTTCATGTCATCACACAGCGTATCCGCATACAACGGTTCATTTTACGTCATAAGAAAAGTTACTACACATTCTTTGTGTGTTTTCCTACGAAGGGCCAGCAACAATTCAACAAAAGATGTGGAAATAGTTAGTTAGCGTTAATAAAAGATGGGGAAATAGTTAGTTAGCTTTCATAAAAGATGGGGAAATAGTTAGTTAGCTTTAATAAAAGATGTGGGAATAGTTAGTTAGCTTTAATAAAAGATGTGGGAATAGTTAGTTAGCTTTAATAAAAGATGTGGGAATAGTTAGTTAGCTTTAATAAAAGATGTGGAAATAGTTAGTTTGCGTTAATAAAAGATGGGGAAATAGTTAGTTAGCTTTAATAAAAGATGGGGAAATAGTTAGTTTGCGTTAATAAAAGATGTGGAAATAGTTAGTTAGCTTTAATAAAATATGTGGAAATAGTTAGTTAGCTTTAATAAAAGATGTGGGAATAGTTAGTTAGCTTTAATAAAAGATGTGGAAATAGTTAGTTAGCTTTAATAAAAGATGGGGAAATAGTTAATTAGCTTTAATAAAAGATGTGGAAATAGTTAGTTAGCTTTAATAAAAGATGGGGAAATAGTTAATTAGCTTTAATAAAAGATGTGGGAATAGTTAGTTAGCTTTAATAAAAGATGTGGAAATAGTTAGTTAGCGTTAATAAAAGATGGGGAAATAGTTAGTTAGCGTTAATAAAAGATGGGGAAATAGTTAGTTAGCTTTAATAAAAGATGGGGAAATAGTTAGTTAGCGTTAATAAAAGATGTGGAAATAGTTAGTTAGCTTTAATAAAAGATGTGGGAATAGTTAGTTAGCTTTAATAAAAGATGTGGAAATAGTTAGTTAGCGTTAATAAAAGATGGGGAAATAGTTAGTTAGCTTTAATAAAAGATGTGGGAATAGTTAGTTAGCTTTAATAAAAGATGGGGAAATAGTTAGTTCGCGTTAATAAAAGATGTGGAAATAGTTAGTTTGCGTTAATAAAAGATGTGGAAATAGTTAGTTAGCGTTAATAAAAGATGGGGAAATAGTTAGTTAGCTTTAATAAAAGATGGGGAAATAGTTAGTTAGCTTTAATAAAAGATGTGGAAATAGTTAGTTAGCGTTAATAAAAGATGGGGAAATAGTTAGTTAGCTTTCATAAAAGATGGGGAAATAGTTAGTTAGCTTTAATAAAAGATGTGGAAATAGTTAGTTAGCTTTAATAAAAGATGTGGGAATAGTTAGTTAGCTTTAATAAAAGATGTGGAAATAGTTAGTTAGCGTTAATAAAAGATGTGGAAATAGTTAGTTAGCGTTAATAAAAGATGGGGAAATAGTTAGTTAGCTTTAATAAAAGATGGGGAAATAGTTAGTTAGCGTTAATAAAAGATGTGGAAATAGTTAGTTTGCGTTAATAAAAGATGTGGAAATAGTTAGTTAGCGTTAATAGAAGATGGGGAAATAGTTAGTTAGCTTTAATAAAATATGTGGAAATAGTTAATTAGCTTTAATAAAAGATGTGGAAATAGTTAGTTAGCGTTCATAAAATATGTGGAAATAGTTAGTTAGCTTTAATAAAAGATGGGGAAATAGTTAGTTAGCGTTAATAAAAGATGGGGAAATAGTTAGTTGGCGTTAATAAAAGATGGGGAAATAGTTAGTTGGCGTTAATAAAAGATGGGGAAATAGTTAGTAAGCGTGAATAAAAGATGGGGAAATAGTTATTAAGTTCAGGAAAAGATTGTCATTTGGGTGAAAATATCTAAGGAATGCGTTACAGAAGTACTGAAGTACGCAAGTTAAGTGACAAAAACATCAATGTTGACTTCTTGTCTCAAACGGGAATGAACAGCGGCTTCTTTTTGCGATCTTTTTACTTCCTCGTTCATGATTACGTGGATAACATACAAAATCATTTCGTGGGATATCTACGACTTGCGGTGCATTAGTTTCCGAGGTATAGCTACGAATGCTGGATGAGCAACGTGCATCCCACCTCGTGGTGGTGGTGGTGGTCGTCCCTGTGACGTTAGAAACAGATGGTTATCCAGCTGCGCGGTTAGTTAAACACACACTCTGAACCAGGAAGCATCGAGCTGCTTTCTGTTGTACACTGCTGCCCATCAGATATCATCACCGCTCTGCTGATTCCTCCAGAGCGAGCTGTCATCATAGTTCTCATGACTCTGGTGAGTATTTCACAGTAATGATGAGGAGAATTATTCACCCTGAACTTTCCTTTATTGCCACACCTTTAGTGACACACCTTTCACACTAAACAGGAAGTCAAACCCTATTCCTGGAAAATAGACTCTTCTAGTTCTTACACGCCTCCTCGGGACATCAAGAGAAGACAATCACCAGTGTGACTGAAAACAGACATGATAGAAATCATATTAACATAATGACAGTAACGGTGCTGTTTGACCACAATGTGAACCTTCTCCTCAAGCGTGCCCTAAAAGTGATGTCATAGTAGGTGACCGGTAAGAAAGTATGCTGAAGTTATTAATAAGGATCTCAGCTCAGATCTCTTGTTCAGTCAAATGTTTCTAGTTTCGAGCTTCATGTGTTTTTTTAGGGGGTTGTAGAAAACGACAGCCGTGCGCTTTTATCTTTTCATCCGAGGTGCTTTGGGAAGCTACGCTCCCGTCGCGCATGTTGTCAATTAGCAACCAAGACCTGCGCGCGGTGATACAGACTTCATGTGTATGCTGTTAGACTCCAAAAATTAATTCTGTAAAAACATTTTCGATGCATCTTGAGAATTTTGTTTCCAGGAAGGCAATCAAATCAAACAAGAGGCAGAAGTGTCTTAAAGCTGCATTCTCTCTAGTGTCCACCAGGGGGCGACTCCTCTGGTTGTAGAACATGACTCTACTTCTCTCTTGATTTATTACCTCAGTAAACATTGTAAACATGAGCTTATGGTCTCAGTCTCTAGTTTCAAGCCTTCATGGTCCATTAGAGTCAAACAGACCATAAAGCACGACGGCGTTTGGAGCCAGAAGTGGAATCAGATTGTTGGTTTGGTTCCAAAATCATCTTGTTTGTGCTGCACATGTGTTTGAATGAATGCATGGCAGTTACTGGCGTAACAACACATGAATGGCTGGGCGTGTTGTGACTGTCGCTGCTAGCTCACAGCTGTTCCCGTCATTCTTCTCATAAATCTCGGGCTTAGCGATGACTCACAGCTGCACAGAAACGCAGCGAAGCAGCCGAGCGGGTCACCTGACAGCCAGGTGACGTCGGTTCCCGTCGCGTGACATTTCGTGCCCTTGCAGAAAGTCTTTGTGCAATCTGCTGAGCAGACATTAACGTCACACGCACCTTTATTTAATAGATTAAACTCTCAATTGAGTCCATTTGACTGATAAATAAGCAAGATGAGTACTTAAAAATGAGATTACAGAGCCGCTGATAGCACAATCTTGATAACTCTGTAGCCCACGAACACAAACTCTCTCGACACTGTTTGAAGTGCAAACAGCATCCAAAGACATGTCGGGTGTATGAAAGCTGATAGAAGCATCGCTTTCCTGCCAAAGACATCGACTCAGTGGTGATATCGTTCGGTCGTTGACTACGTTTGCTTTTGAGGTTTCCTCAACGTACGAAGGAGGTCGTAGAACACACAGCTTTCACCAGGAGACTGCTTAAAGATACCAAAGTAGTGTTTCTCTTGTTTCAATTTACTAACCACGTGTTCTTAAAAGTGTTTAAAGTAGAGATGGCAATCCAGGAGAATACACGTTTCCCTCAAAACATAATTGATGGAGCAGTTTAGTTGTATGGGAACGTAAATGTGGTTGGAACAGGGTTGAAGTCAGACACCTGGTGACATGAAGAACTCACCCGTTCTCTCTGCCAAGGCGCCCGCCCGTGGTAATCCGGACAGATTAACTGTTAAGAGTTCAGAGACGATGGATCGGTCAAACAAAACAGGACTCGTATCCAAGACACCGCTGTTTGTTTCCCGTGCAAAACTAAAAGTAACGTGGATTTTGCCGCGTGAGTCGTTAGTTACTTAGTGTAGTTAGCCACGTGAGTCGTTAGTGTAGTTAGTCACTTAGTGTAGTTAGTCACGTGAGTCGTTAGTGTCGTTAGTTACTTAGTGAAGTTAGTCACGTGAGTCGTTGATGTCGTTAGTGTCGTTAGTTACTTAGTGTAGTTAGCCACGTGAGTCGTTAGTGTCGTTAGTCACTGAGTGAAGTTAGTCACGTGAGTCGTTGGTGTCGTTAGTGTCGTTAGTTACTTAGTGTAGTTAGCCACGTGAGTCGTTAGTGTCGTTAGTTACTTAGTGTAGTTAGCCACGTGAGTCGTTAGTGTCGTTAGTTACTTAGTGTAGTTAGCCACGTGAGTCGTTAGTGTCGTTAGTTACTTAGTGTAGTTAGCCACGTGAGTCGTTAGTGTCGTTAGTCACTGAGTGAAGTTAGTCACGTGAGTCGTTGGTGTCGTTAGTGTCGTTAGTTACTTAGTGTAGTTAGCCACGTGAGTCGTTAGTGTCGTTAGTTACTTAGTGCAGTGTTTTTCAACCTTTTCTGAGCCGCGGCACATTTTTTACATTAAAAAGATCCCGCGGCACACCAACAACCAAAAACGTTACAAAATGACACCTTTTAGCATAATACAGCATATACGCCATGGTGTCAAACTCAATCCCACGGAGGGACAAAATTAAAAATTTTGACTACGTTGAGGGCTAAATAGAGTCACCATATAATAAACAGGATAGAAGGAAGATTGGACAAAGTGCAAAAAGAATACATGTTTAGGTAGGCTACATTATTGTATGCATATGTGCCAGAGCCAGCTGTTTGGCATCTTTTCTTGGCTGACAGTTCATTAATATCTGGGGTTAGGTTCTGTGCTGTGGAAAGCCTCAAGATGGAGTGAAGGTGTGCATCAGTGAGATGACTCCTGTGTGGGTTTTTGTTCACCTTCATCACAGAGAACAGCTGCTCACACAGGTATGTGGTTCCAAACATGCAGAGCGTTTGAGCAGCATGTAGGCGGAGTTAAGGCATCGTTTCGGGGGGTGACGCTTGGAAACTGCAGCGCCCTCAGTCATACTTTACCTTGAGTGTCATTACACTGGAGGTCTATCAGCTCCACAGGTGCTCTTTCCACGTCAACTGCAAACAGCTTGCTGAGCAGTTCAAATTTTAATTTCTGAGCTGCAACGTCGGCAAATCGCCGAGTGAACTCTGTGCCAAGTGCGTCCAGTTATCAGCAAAATGCGCAGTCGGGAACACAGCGGTGGAGACGTTTACTGCATCACACATGTCTGTGATCACACGTCCCAGTCCCTCAAGCTGCAGGTTTAGCGCAGTGAGATGCTTCGTTATGTCGCACAAAAAGCCAGCTCACATCGCCACGTTTCGTGGCGGGCCAGTTATGATAAACACATGATATTTTCTGGCGGGTCGTTGTACCGAGGGCCGGATATATGCTGACAATTTAAAGTCTCTCAATGTGTTGATCCTTACTCAGCTTTTCATCTGGGCTATTTTGTCCAGGGCTCAGTTCAGAGTCTGCATTCTTCCTTTCAAATATTTCTCCATCGCTGTTCGTCTTGTCACCCAACCTCTCCAGCGCGTCATTTCATTCTACTGTCCTAAATTAAAACGGTCATTACTGCGCTACCTACTGCCACCCACTGTCATGGAAGAGTATGTATTACTTAGCCAGACACTATATTGCAGCTCAACAATGGCAAATTATTTGCAACAACTAAATAATATTTTTTGGACTCATTAAGTGAAATTGGACATTTTCCCACGGCACACCTGACGATGTCTCACGGCACACTGGTGTGCCGCGGCACAGCGGTTGAAAATCACTGACTTAGTGTAGTTAGCCACGTGAGTCGTTAGTGTCGTTAGTTACTTAGTGTAGTTAGCCACGTGAGTCGTTAGTGTCGTTAGTCACTGAGTGAAGTTAGTCACGTGAGTCATTGGTGTCGTTAGTGTCGTTAGTTACTTAGTGTATTTAGCCACGTGAGTTGTTAGTGTCGTTAGTTACTTAGTGAAGTTAGCCACGTGACATGCAAGTGTCGTTGGTGTTAGTCACTTTGTGTCATTATTTACCTGAGTCGTTAGTGTCGTTAGTCACTTAGTGTAGTTAGCCACGTGAGTCGTTAGTGTCGTTAGTCACTTAGTGTAGTTAGCCACGTGAGTCGTTAGTGTCGTTAGTTACTTAGTGTAGTTAGCCACGTGAGTCGTTGGTGTAGTTAGCCACGTGACATGCAAGTGTCGTTGGTGTCACTTTGTGTCATTATTTACGTGAGTCGTTAGTGTCGTTAGTCACTTAGTGTAGTTAGCCACGTGAGTCGTTAGTGTCGTTAGTCACTTAGTGAAGTTAGTCACGTGAGTCGTTGGTGTCGTTCGTGTCGTAAGTCACTTAGTGAAGTTAGTCACGTGTGTCGTTAGTGTCGTTAGTCACTTAGTGAAGTTAGTCACGTGAGTCGTTGGTGTCGTTAGTCACTTAGTGTAGTTAGCCACGTGAGTCGTTATTGTCGGTCGCAAACGTGACGCGAGAGAGGAAGGAGGAGCGTCACTGTTTGAATCTTAATGCACGGATGGACCTGCGTTATTTGACGCATTGATCTGAGGATTGGAAAGAAACAGAAGGATTGGATTGGCAGCTAATCTGGATGACATTCCTCGCTGCTCTTACTGAGTTCTTTCTGAGCTCCAGACAGATGTTCCAGCTGTCTCACTGCTGTCTCACTGCTGTCTCACTGGCTCTGCTGGACGAATATTTCCGACTTGACGTCAGGATTTAAAGTCGAGTAATTTGGGACGCTTCTCAGATTGCGCAAAAGAAAAAGAATCCCTTCCTTTGCAACAGATTATATTCTGCGTATCGGGTTCCTGTAAAGAACCTTTTGAATTCCTCGTGAACTGCTTGCAGATCAGTTGAGGGCTGCTGGACAAAGAGGCGTTTGTTTTGCTCACCTGGGGTTTTGTCCTGCGTGGCGAGGCCGATCCAGAGGAGGAAACAGGCCCAGCTTTGTATCGCTGACATGATTTCACCTTTCAGTTTGCCCTCAGAAAGCAGACGGCTCTTCAGTCCATGCTGCTGGTTTTAACACCAAGGTTTCCACTCTTCTTCCCCCCCACCACCTCTCTCTCTTCCGGCAGGTTTTTAGTTTTTCCTTGGATCTCTCTGGGTGGGTTTAGCATCACAGACACAAGAGAAAAACATCATAATTAGAGACACATTCCTCATGCAGTGGACACAGGAAGAGATACAGTGTAAAACGTGGCACAACATGTGCAGCTCTCTGAGCATTTGGCTTCTTCATCTCCAAAATAAAAGAGAAATAAAAGTGAGATTTGCAGCTGAACTCTTTCATCCAACACAATCTCTGAAAGCCCTTTTCTTCTCTTCTTCTCGTCGTATCTTATGCTGCGTATCGAGCCCGTGCGTTTTATCTCTCCAGCGGTTCGATAAGAGAGAGGGAAGAGGATACATCTGCGGCTCACGCACAATACATTCCTCTGGCGTTATCGCCTCGCTATCTGAACCCTGAAAACAAACAGGTGAACTTGGTACTCGGGCATGAAGCTGATAAACGGATTAGTCTCGTGTTAGAAACGCACACAGTGAGTTTGATGGCGATGGCGTTGGCGTGCAGCCTCCGTGTGTTTACGTTGGATCCTTCCCTGTGCAAGTGTTTTACTGTACGAAGCACATCACATCGACTGCGCTCGGCAAGAAGGGACCGCACTTGGATGTTCTCCAACATGTTTGGCTCTTGGTAACAGAGAATAGTGAATTAAATGAGACTTTTGTCTTCGTTTGTGTCCTGCAGCGAAACATAAGTCTGTCAAAGAGCTGACGGATGACTTTTGATTCTTGTAAAAAAAGACAAAACGCCATGAAATGAAAGCTAGATTTGAAAAAATCTCTTATTCCTCGCTGTTTAACTTATTCTAATGTTATTATAGCTTATAAATCTATTTTATTACATTTTATCAATTTGTTGTCTCACTTCCATCACTCTCAAAAATGTTCAAAAGCATTTGACTTTTCAGAGTCGGATGAGGTTCTTAAGCTTGTTGTGCTTCACATTAAACATTGACGTTCATGCAGAAGAATATAATAAAATCACTACGCTCTAAGAACACGAACAAACCTTTATTAACAGCTCACTCTGTGTTTATAACACATTTATTACTAGTTATTAGGATACTAACAGGCACTCTTTGACCTCTTTAGTCCCAGATTATCTTAAAGTCAGTGTGCGTCACGTTAAAATGAATTCAGTATATTAATATTTATGCAATACATCAATCAACCCACCACGCCGCCTCTGAAACACCGTGACAGATTTATTGCTCATCGTAGCAGTTTGACCTGCGGTGTGCTCGCGTGTTATCTCAGACCCTTCAGCCTTCCAGCTTATCTGAAACTCAAGGTGCTTTACGTTGCGTTTATATGAGAGAATATATTCAATAAAATACAATTGTTATTAAGATACTAACGATAACTCTGACGCCTGTGTTTATAACTGTTCGTTTTCCTGTCATGTCAAACACGTAGTCCATCTCACAAGACCGCCATTTATCAAACAATAAACATGTAAAACATCAGCCTCAACAGATTTACATTGATATATAATACATACATTTACATGCAACTGTTCTAATACCTTTTACACAGAATCGAGACAGTTAATGCTTCAAACTTTAAGTTTGGTGAACAACCAACTCAGTCCCTGAATAAATGTTCACGCCACTAATTGTACATTCTTATAATCTTATATTGTTGATTAAGCTTATAATTAAAGTGTTCTCTGCCTCTAGAAGCAGATTTTATAATCAGCTGATAACTTTTAATGAATGAAATGTGTATTTTAGACGTTTCTGTGCAGCTTTCGAGCTTCATCACGGCACTGAAACCTTTTAGCTGCTGATCACTTTGGATTCTTTGATACTATTATCACCTGTAGTAGTAGTATCCTGAGAAAAAGCACTGTATTTATGGAGTAAAGTTGGTACTTACAGAAGCTCCTGGACATCAACAGTCAAACGTCTCTTCACAGCAACTTTTCTCTTCGTCCTGATCGACCAGACGGAGCTGCTGCCAGAGGGAGAGCCGCCACCGACATGCCGGGAAAGCTGAGAACTCGACTACAGTGACTCAGCCGGAGCTCCAGTTATTATGAAGTCACAGGAAAGAAGAGGAAGAAGAGGAAGAAGAGGAAGAAGAAGAAGGGGAGCCGGTCTCCTCCTGAGGCTGAGTGAGTGTCAGCTTGACTGGATCAACAGGTTTATTTAGAGAATAGGCAGCAAACATTTCACCACACATACTGCAGGGAGGGTACGGTCACACACACACACACACACCCTCTGAATGGGTGGAGTTTGGTTGTGATTGGCACACACACACACACACACACGACCCTCCAGAGGAGTCAGTGTTTCCTCTCCATCACATGTCAGTGGTGTTGCTTTCAAAGAGCAGAGCTGTTTTAGTTCTTACTGTGTGTGTGTGTGTGTCTGTGTGTGTGTGTGTGTGTGTGTGTGTGTGTCTGTGTGTGTCTGTGTGTGTGTGTGTCTGTGTGTGTGTGTGTGTGTCTGTGTGTGTGTGTGTGTCAAGCAGCCAACACCTGCTGAGACTAAACACTCAGATACACGAGGCTCCACTTCCTCCGTTTACTTTCAATATTACCTTATTAAGATAGATAGATGAAGGCTTACGATCAGATCCAAGGCATCGTGCAGAGCGCCTCAGTGACGGACGGGTGGAGACGTGTTTCCTCCGAGGCGTCTTCACTTCGTTGTTTAGTCACTCGCTCGAGTTCAGCTGAAAACAGAAAGTAAGACAGTCCCCCGATGAGTAATCTGTATTTAATGGGAAGTTTCTGCCGAATACTTTGTTCTCTTTTATTTCTGGGACGCCTCGGTTACTCACATCGCCAACTGGGAACCAGGAGAAACCAGTCTCGTGTTCTGGTTCAGCGGGAGGTCAGGGGTCACGGTGGTGCTGCGTTCCGGTTACCTCGGAAATAGGAGCCGGGAATGACTTCACGCTCAAAACTTAACGGGGTTCGTTGCAGCCAGGTTGGCATCAGTATTGCTTCTTATACACGTATTACTCGATTGTTTGTGTTTTTGCTGTGTTGTTTTTTCTTCTGCTTCTGTTGTAATCTTAGAAGTTTGACTGTTCAGTTTGTACAGAAGTGTCTAATAATAATAATAATACCTTTATTTATGGAGTACCTTTAAAAACAGAGTTTACAAAGTGCTTTGACAGACAAAGCAGCAAGACAACAACAACAGCAACAACAGCAACAACAGAACGCTCAGTGAGACCGTCGGTACGATGAAGACAAACTGAGAAATACAATAAACGACTTAAAAGAGATCACCAGCATGTAATAATCTGCATATTACGAAGCATTTACTGTTGATGCACGGAGCAGCCATCTTGGATTTCAGAGGTCGGGGGTCGGCTGGGTTTCGGCCAACTTTCCGAGCCGGCGTTCCAGTTGAAATTTCCGACTTCCCAAATCAAATGGAACGCAGCATAAGTAGCTCAAGTTAAAGTCACAGGCACCTATAGTAAGAATAGAGGGGGGGGGGGGACTTTAACCTTTTATCTCTTATGGCCTAATTATCTCTGATAAGACTGAAATAGTGGAGCTGCATTCTCAAGGGTTGGGTTATGTGTTACCACGCAGCTATTCTTTACTATTCACATGTAATTTAAAGTCAATAGACGCTCAAAGCAACTGTTCCAGAAGTTAAGAGGCGTATAAACAAGACATTCCTCTTACGAAGGAGACGAGATGGTGAATGGATTGTTTAAATTAAATAAATACACCAAGAAGACTGTTCATGTCCCGTGTAAGTTAACATTTAACTTATTTAGGTTGATTACTTAACTTATGTATGTAATTTACCGAACAAACACATTCATATTCATCCCGCCCTAAAGCATCCCCTGCTTTATGGTCTGTTAGAGACCTGTCAATCACAGTAGCCCCGCCCTAAAGCATCCCCTGCTTTATGGTCTGTTAGAGACCTGTCAATCACAGTAGCCCCGCCCTAAAGCATCCCCTGCTTTATGGTCTGTTAGAGACCTGTCAATCACAGTAGCCCCGCCCTAAAGCATCCCCTGCTTTATGGTCTGTGTGACTCTAAATGGACCATCATGTACTAAATGAACATCATGCTGTATTGAAGAAGACTTGAAACTAGAGATTGAGACATAAACTCATGTTTACAATGTTTACTGAGGGAATAAATCAAGAGAGAAGTAGAGTCATTTTCTATAGACTTCTATACAACCAGAGGAGTCGCCCCCTGGTGGACACCAGAGAGAATGCAGCTTTAACACGTGAAGCTTTGGCTTCACTCAGCAGAACCGGAGGTAAAACTGGGCTCAGGCATTTAGTTGTGATGATTAAAGGGTTCGAGGAAAGGGGCTGGATAATGCATTATGTGAAAGAGGGTCCTCACATAGATAGAAGTACAGGGGGGTGTGTGTGTGTGTGTGTGTGTGTGTGTGTGTGTGTGTGTGTGTGTGTGTGTGTGTGTGTGTGTGTGATTATGTTCTCCAGAGGTGTAAATTGACGAAGGCGCTGTAGGTGAGGCTGGATTAGACGCATCTCGCTCCACTCCAGCTCAGATTAAATCTTGGCCGATTGGTTGTTTGAGCTGCTTCCACGCACAAATAACCTCTCTACACACACACACACACACACACACACACACACACACACACACACACACACACACACGTGTGTGTGTGTGTGTGTGTGAGACTGTTTGTAGGTTAGTGAAAGATTGCTGTGGCCGCAGATAAGAGGATTAGGGTGGAATTACTGTCATTCCTCCATCGCCGCGAGGAATAGATTCATATCGATTTTAATCAGAGATAGGACGACAACAAATATCTGCAGATAAGAGAGACGGAGACGGACTAAGAGACGGAGAGACGGACGGAGAGACTGAGAGACTGAGAGACGGAGAGACTGAGAGACGGAGAGACGGACGGAGAGACTGAGAGACGGAGAGACGGACGGAGAGACTGAGAGACTGAGAGACGGAGAGACGGACGGAGAGACTGAGAGACGGACGGAGAGACGGACGGAGAGACGGGACGAGTGAATGAAGCTGGAAAGAGTCCTGGAGATGTTCAGCTGCAGACTGGGGAGCTGCATGTAGGAACATTTACACACATGCATTCAAGAGAAGCTCGTGTTTTCATCTTCGTTCTGGAGTTCTCCGGTTGAGGAATGTGGGATGTTTGACCAGGACCACCAGCGTTAGTCTGAGGGGCTGGTGCCGCTGGTGGAGCTGGTGGAGCTGGTGGGGCTGGTGGGGCTGGTGGGGCTGGTGGCGCTGGTGGAGCTGGTGGAGCTGGTGGGGCTGGTGGCGCTGGTGGACCTGGCGATGCTGGCGTCGCGTCGCTTGTGGCGGGGGAACCTGTGAAGCATGAAGGACCTGCTGCCGTGCCTGGCTCTGGCTCTGGCTCTGGCCGCCGCCAGCCTCGTCGCCAGGGCGTCCGGCGGTCGCAGCTCCGACCGCAGGAAGCACAAGGAGGTCTTCCTCGGGGAGAACAGCAAGTTCAAGTTTGGAGGGTGAGTCAGTAAATGAGGCAGAGGATTGGTCGCATCTTCCTCTGCTCTCTGCGCTTCTTCAACTTTCAATTCTTCTTGGCGGGAGTGCAGCAAGTAAACATGTAAACACCACTTGACTTGACTTGGGACTTGGTTTAAGACTTGCCTGTCCTGACTTGGGACTTGACTTGGGACTTGGTTTAAGACTTGCCTGTCCTGACTTGGGACTTGACTTGGGACTTGGTTTAAGACTTGCCTGTCCTGACTTGGGACTTGACTTGGGACTTGGTTTAAGACTTGCCTGTCCTGACTTGAGACTTGACTTGGGACTTGGTTTAAGACTTGCCTGTCCTGACTTGGGACTTGACTTGGGACTTGGTTTAAGACTTGCCTGTCCTGACTTGGGACTTGACTTGGGACTTGGTTTAAGACTTGCCTGTCCTGACTTGAGACTTGACTTGGGACTTGGTTTAAGACTTGCCTGTCCTGACTTGGGACTTGACT
>CM051704.1:21166384-21173884 GCA_028022725.1 Lycodopsis pacificus | reverse complement strand
GTTGCTGTTATAACACTCATAACTAACAGTCCTTTTATGAATTTAAATTTGTATTAGTATTCATTTTAATATATTCTTCTCATTAATTGTCTTTTTACCTTAATTTCTTATCACTTTTACTGATAAATATAAATAGTATTTCTTTATATGTATACATCCTCGTTATTTATTTAAGAAAGGCCGTTCCCCTCTCTGGTGACCTGGGCTTCCCACTCCCACACACACACACACACACACGCACACACACACGCACACACACACACGCACACGCACACCTCATTTCATCCTTGAAGATTTAATCCGCTCGCGTACGCGCTGGTTTGATGATGTGATGATGGGCACTGGGTCACCCAGACAACAGATGTGTTGATCCGAAAATCACCAACACTGACCCAGATTACACCAGTGTGTGTGTGTGTGTGTGTGTGTGTGTGTGTGTGTGTGTGTGTGTGTGTGTGTGTGTGTGTGTGTGTGTGTGAGAGAGTATTAATGCATTTGAAATACAGTTGGACTCTGTGTGCTCACTCAAATGTGATTGTGTGTCCCTGTGTGTGTGTGTTTTTGGCAATATAATGAGTGTGTGTGTGTGTGCGTGCGTGCGTGCGTGTCGTGTGCATTAATCAGGATTATATTCCAGGTCTGGAGCAGATGGAGTTGTGGGAAACAAACTGAGTCTGCGATGGAGATCATCGGTATCAAACACACGACAATAGCTGAGCACAAACAGTTCATTCAGATATGTTCCTTTAAATGAGATATTGTGGATTTAATTCATATTCAAAGAGAGGAGATGAACGGGAAGTATCTAAGCATTACCCCGTCATGTCAAATTCCTTGTCTGTGCAACATACCGTGGCAGTAAACGGTTCTGATTCTGATCTCGTATCAAAGTATCTCGTAAAGTAAAGTAATGAAGTACATATACGTCTTCTTCCTTTACTGCATCTCTGAGGGAAATATCTGACGATAAATATCTAATATAACTTTCATGGTTGTAAGAGTCGAGTCTTGGTATGAACAGGATTCAAACTCTGGTCTCCGGTTGGTGGTTGATCCTGACCGGAGAGGTTTCTACGACCAGAAGAGGAGGCGTGTCACCAAAATGTAAACGGAGTTTAACATTTTTTGAACAAAGGACAGTGCTGTCATTTCTCTGGTGATGACAGTCTCATCCTTTCATTGATCTCAAGACATGAAAATCTTCAAAAAACTAAAGTCTAAACTAAGTTTAGATCTAAACTAAACTCTTGTCACATTGATAACCTCTGCTCTGGACTGGACATCCTGGAAATACCTGGAAGGACTAAAACCTCTTTGAACCTTTGTGTTCAGTGTTTTTGTACTACGTGTTTTGTCAGATCCTCTTTTACTTACTTATTAATGTTTAGTAGCCTACAACCAACAGTCCAAACCAGCAAATGAATCGACTAATTGATTATTGGACTGATTGATTAAATGTATAACTAAACATATTTCGTATACTCGTCATGTTTTGTGTAAGAATCTTAATTGTAAAGTAACTAAAGCTGTAAAATAAATGCAGTGAAATAGAAGTATAAAGTGACATGAAGAGAAAAGATTAGAGTAAAATACAAGTACCCTCAGAAGTATACTTCAACGCAGTACTTCTACTCGACTCGGTCTATAAGGTCGGTTGCCGTCCTGTCCTTCAGGGTGGGGACAACAGGGACTGTCTGTCCCACGGCCCTGTGGCATTTCCACCCACTGTCATTTTACACTGAAGGGAAATCTCGTCTTTTTCTGCATCAGATAAGCCTGTAGCTGCTGAGAGAGAGTGTGTGTGTGTGTGTGTGTGTGTGTGTGTGTGTGTGTGTGTGTGTGTGTGTGTGTGTGTGTGTGTGTGTGTGTGTGTGTGTGTGTGTGTGTGTGTGTGTGTGTGTGTGTGTGCGTGCGTGTGTATCTGAAGAATCAAAACCATTCCCTCCACAGTCCTGAAATACACCGTGTGACATCTCTTGTTCCTTCTTGCACTTGTTAAGGTAGTATTTCTATGTGGAGGTCAGCCTTTAAAGGACGTCTGTAAACTTAAATGAATCCCCACAAACTCCTCCTCGGTCTTTTTTAGCGAGACATCGTGAGAACGAATCCTCGTAACTGGTTTACTGGCGTCTGTGTTTCTGCCGGTCGTCTTCCAAACACTCGTATATTTTGGCTGCAGCTCTTCCCTGTGTGACCTTGAGTGTGCCCAGTTTCAGGTAACAAAACTTGGCTCCGATTGGCAAATTATTTCCTTTCATAAAAAAATCTGGTTCGATATTTTAAAATATTGCTATTGATTTTGGGTTTGTTGTCAACTTTTGACACCATTTAATCCATCAGTACAATCCACTATATTATCGTCCAAAGACTTTTCTCCTCCTACTTGAAAGTACATACCACTTACCTTCGTGATTGACTATTTAAGTTTCTGCAAACCACAAGAGACATTGAACAACAATGTTTCTGACGCTTGCAGAAACACACAGTGCCATGTGGTTAACGTTGTGAAATGATTGGTTAGGGTTAGGCAACAAAACGAATTAGCTAAGGTTATAAAAAACAATGTTTTCAGTCAAAGCGTGCCAACGTAGCGTGCCAACGTAGCGTGCCAGCGTAGCGTGACAGTGTGACAACGTGGCGCGACAACGTGGCGCGACAACGTGGCGCGACAACGTGGCGCGACAACGTGGCGCGACAACGTGGCGCGACAACGTGGCGCGACAACGTGGCGCGACAACGTGGCGCGACAACGTGGCGCGACAACGTGGCGCGACAACGTGGCGCGACAACGTGGCGCGACAACGTGGCGCGACAACGTGGCGCGACAACGTGGCGCGACAACGCGGCGCGACAACGCGGCGCTACAACGCGGCGCGACAACGCGGCGCGACAACGCGGCGCGACAACGCGGCGCGACAACGCGGCGCGACAACGCGGCGCGACAACGCGGCGCGACAACGCGGCGCGACAACGCGGCGCGACAACGCGGCGCGACAACGCGGCGCGACAACGCGGCGCGACAACGCGGCGCGACAACGCGTTGGCGCGACAACGCGTTGGCGCGACAACGCGTTGGCGCGGCGCGACAACGCGTTGGCGCGGCGCGACAACGCGGCGCGACAACGCGGCGCGACAACGCGGCGCGACAACGCGGCGCGACAACGCGGCGCGACAACGCGGCGCGACAACGCGGCGCGACAACGCGGCGCGACAACGCGGCGCGACAACGCGGCGCGACAACGCGGCGCTACAACGCGGCGCTACAACGCGGCGCTACAACGCGGCGCTACAACGCGGCGCTACAACGTGGCGCGACAACGTGGCCTAAACCCATCAGATAAATGACTTGGGAGTAGCAGGAGAAAGTACAAATATCTTCAATATCTAAGATAAGATAAGATAAGATAATCCTTTATTAGTCCCTCAGTGGGGAAATTACAGGATTACAGCAGCATCGCTCACAAGTAATAAATGAAGATAAAAAAATCAAGTAGTATAAATAGACTAAACAGTAAACAGTAGTAAAAAAAAATGTACTTTTTACAACCCACCACTGTTACATATATTCTGGCAGATGGATGTGACAAAAATGATTTTCACTGTGCAGAAATGAAATGATCTACAACACAACGGCTGCTTGTAGCTGCAGTAAAAATACATCTTGAAGTTTAAAACACACAAAAATATCCTGCTTCCAAAACAGGAAGTGACGTAAAACATCAGTTAACAGAGAAAACCGCTGGTGTGGTTCTTTAAAGGGTTAGTAAATAGAGTGTGTGTGTGTGTGTGTGTGTGTGTGTGTGTGTGTGTGTGTGTGTGTGTGTGTGTGTGTGTGTGTGTGTGTGAGTGAGAGACCTTCAGAGCAGAGCTTTGATTACATGGCCCTGTTTCAGCCCAAGCGTCCAGTGTCACACATGACTGAGTTGAGTCCGTATGGATTGTGTAGGAGTCTGACGTTCAGAGAATGGCCTCTTTATCCCTCTCCACCTTTGACCTTTCACCTTCACCCCTCCTACTGGAGAGTCAAATCAAAACAGAAACATCCCCCAAGCTGCAGTATGCTGCTTATGACTGATATAAATCCTCCATCAGCCTTATTGTGTTCGGATATCAAAGGACTCATTCTAAAACGCTGATTATCTTGCGTCTCTCTGTGGTCATATTATGTCTCTGTGGTTGTTTTGTGTCTCTCTGTGGTCATATTATGTCTCTGTGGTTGTTTTGTGTCTCTCTGTGGTCATATTATGTCTCTGTGGTTGTTTTGTGTCTCTCTGTGGTCATATTATGTCTCTGTGGTTGTTTTGTGTCTCTTTGTGGTCATATTATGTCTCTGTGGTTGTTTTGTGTCTCTCTGTGGTCATATTATGTCTCTGTAGTTGTTTTGTGTCTCTTTGTGGTCATATTATGTCTCTCTGTGGTTGTTTTGTGTCTCTTTGTGGTCATATTATGTCTCTGTGGTTGTTTTGTGTCTCTCTGTGGTCATATTATGTCTCTGTAGTTGTTTTGTGTCTCTTTGTGGTCATATTATGTCTCTCTGTAGTTGTTTTGTGTCTCTTTGTGGTCATATTATGTCTCTGTAGTTGTTTTGTGTCTCTTTGTGGTCATATTATGTCTCTCTGTGGTTGTTTTGTGTCTCTCTGTGGTCATATTATGTCTCTCTGTGGTTGTTTTGTGTCTCTTTGTGGTCATATTATGTCTCTGTCGTTGTTTTGTGTCTCTTTGTGGTCATATTATGTCTCTGTCGTTGTTTTGTGTCTCTTTGTGGTCATATTATGTCTCTGTAGTTGTTTTGTGTCTCTTTGTGGTCATATTATGTCTCTGTGGTTGTTTTGTGTCTCTTTGTGGTCATATTATGTCTCTGTGGTTGTTTTGTGTCTCTTTGTGGTCATATTATGTCTCTGTAGTTGTTTTGTGTCTCTTTGTGGTCATATTATGTCTCTCTGTGGTTGTTTTGTGTCTCTTTGTGGTCATATTATGTCTCTGTAGTTGTTTTGTGTCTCTTTGTGGTCATATTATGTCTCTGTGGTTGTTTTGCGTCTCTTTGTGGTCATATTATGTCTCTGTGGTTGTCTTGCGTCTCTTTGTGGTCATATTATGTCTCTGTGGTTGTTTTGTGTCTCTTTGTGGTCATATTATGTCTCTGTGGTTGTTTTGCGTCTCTCTGTGGTCATATTATGTCTCTGTGGTTGTTTTGTGTCTCTCTGTGGTCATATTATGTCTCTGTAGTTGTTTTGTGTCTCTCTGTGGTCATATTATGTCTCTGTAGTTGTTTTGTGTCTCTCTGTGGTCAGATTATGTCTCTGTAGTTGTTTTGTGTCTCTTTGTGGTCATATTATGTCTCTGTAGTTGTTTTGTGTCTCTTTGTGGTCATATTATGTCTCTGTAGTTGTTTTGCGTCTCTCTGTGGTCATATTATGTCTCTGTGGTTGTTTTGTGTCTCTTTGTGGTCATATTATGTCTCTGTAGTTGTTTTGTGTCTCTTTGTGGTCATATTATGTCTCTGTAGTTGTTTTGCGTCTCTCTGTGGTCATATTATGTCTCTGTGGTTGTTTTGTGTCTCTCTGTGGTCATATTATGTCTCTGTGGTTGTTTTGTGTCTCTCTGTGGTCATATTATGTCTCTGTGGTTGTTTTGTGTCTCTCTGTGGTCATATTATGTCTCTGTAGTTGTTTTGTGTCTCTCTGTGGTCATATTATGTCTCTGTAGTTGTTTTGCGTCTCTCTGTGGTCATATTATGTCTCTGTGGTTGTTTTGTGTCTCTTTGTGGTCATATTATGTCTCTGTGGTTGTTTTGTGTCTCTTTGTGGTCATATTATGTCTCTGTGGTTGTTTTGTGTCTCTTTGTGGTCATATTATGTCTCTGTGGTTGTTTTGTGTCTCTCTGTGGTCATATTATGTCTCTGTAGTTGTTTTGTGTCTCTTTGTGGTCATATTATGTCTCTCTGTGGTTGTTTTGTGTCTCTTTGTGGTCATATTACGTCTCTCTGTGGTTGTTTTGCTTCTTTTCATCATCGTGCCTTCATCTCTAATTGTTTTGGTCATGTTCGTCTCTTTGTGTTCATTTTGTCTCTTGTTTTGCATCTCTTTGCAGTTGTTATGGTCTTTCTGTAGCCTGTTTTGTGTCTCTTTGTAGTTGTTTTATGTGTCTTTGTGACAGATATTTTAGGTGAAGGTCAGGGGGCCCCCTGACACTTTGGGCCCCGGGGCCTTTGTCTGGTGCTTCAGTAATCCATCCATGGCACAGATGGATGAGTTGGCAGCATTGTTTCACTGATGCTCAACAAACTGTCTGTCGCAGAACTAACCTCACTCATGACGTTGCCCAACACAATGTGACCAGCTGCATCTGTCAAATGATTGATGAAACGGGCTGAACAGGAAGAACTACGACCTGCTTTTCCTCCAGTTTCCTGCTTTGACCACATGCTTTTCTTTCCTTCTCAAACTCCGAGATAAAGATTTCTCTTTGTTCTCTCCAGAACGTCTTCGGCTCACTGTGCAGATACAATGGATTCATATTTTCCTGTATATTTCAGTTCCCGATATAAATAACTTGTCGCATGTTCATTCATGCTGAACAGTTTCTGATCGTTTGTGTCCAACAGACACAATGCTGTCTCTCCTTGTTGTGGACATCCTTCAGTGCAACGTTGCCTCTGAATGTTTGACGGCAATGGGCCCCTGAACACAGAGAAGAAAAAGGTCCAACTTCCTCTCCGACAGAGGAGCAAAACACAGACTTTATAGTTGTTTAGCTTGTTTTGTTGTTGTTTTCCGTCTCTTTGTCGTCATAGTGTGGGTTCTTGAGAGACAGTTTGTGTCTTTTAGTAACGGCTTTGTCCCTCGTAGTCGTTTTGTAGGTGAGGACCAGGACAAACGTTGCGATAACTGTTCTGTTTTGTCAGTGTGAATTTAAATGTATTGATGGTGTATTTGTGCATGTATGTGGCTTTATGTGTATAGCATCCTTCCCCCCAAAAGCCACGGTGTAATTGGAACGCTGCACTGCAGCAGAAGCCTCTTCCTCTCAACTTGTTTACATCGGCTGATGAGAATAAGATGCATGCCCCGAGCAGACCAGGGTTCTCCACCACAGTGTTGGAACAGGATATAGCTTCCGTAGGATCCATTTAGACCAGAAAGTGGGAAATGTATTTACGTGTCTCTGGTGCTGGATCTGAATTACGGCCCACGTTTGTTGTCCTCAGTCGTTCATCGACTTCAGATCTGGTCCTCAGTGTTGTGTCTCGACCACTTCACAGTATGAGGAATGTCTGCAATGTGCAAGAAAATAACAACAAAAGATTTGTAAAAATGTGCGTTCGTGCAACTCGTAGCGTTACGTTTGGCGACTCGATGCTCATGCAACATGGAGGTGTCTGGGAGTCGGGTTCAGTGGGGGTCTTGGGTCTTGTTGATGAGACTGTTCTTGTGGCGTGAGGTTTTGTCCTGATGGACCGCAGCCTCCTGCCGGTTGGGAGTGATCTGACCAGTCGGTTA
>CM051704.1:21126384-21156384 GCA_028022725.1 Lycodopsis pacificus | reverse complement strand
AAATGAAATACAACAGAACACCTGAAAACACCTGGCTGGTTAGGTTTATGTTTGACTACTTTTAGTCTAACAAAATTAAGTTATCAGCATTTTTCAATGGTATTCCTGTAGCAGAGACTTTTATTTTAGGAAATACAATTTACGGAGAAGTATACTGAACAATACCTGAATAAATAAAATAAGAAAAATACAAGTCAATATTTAATATAGGATATTTTTAGCAAAATCTATGTTGCTATAATCATTGACAAAACATAGGGAATATGTAAACAAACTAGCATTTCATTAAAGGTACTATTAATATTTGGTAGTTATCAGGACTGACATTGGTGGAAATAAAACAAATATTTTATATTTGTATGGCAGTTTTTGACAGAATTGTTTTTCCTCTCAGGACATCGGAGCAACTTTTTTTTAAAACACATGACCACCACGTTTTAAACATTTAATTAACTATTTTTTATCATTTTTTTCCCCCATTTGACAACTTTTAGGTCACCAACATATTTTTAAAAACATTTCAACACTCCTTCAGGATTTATCTCAAGTAGTGGAGTAGTTTAATTTTCGTATTTAACATTTAAATGATAAAACAATGTGATTATTTTTGTTTTCCTGTCAAAATGTCCTGTGGGTGGATGGAAGATGCGTTTGAGGTCTCACGGCTTCCGTATTTCTAAAGCTCTGTCCACATCCCAGCAGGTGTAACTGTTATTAAAAGTATATTTTCCAACATTCTGATTTCAATTGAACCGCACTGTTTCCGTAGCAAGTGTAAAGTGCAGTTTGTCTGATTAATTGTTCATGAGAGTGCTCGTGTGGTCAGGAAATCAACAATAACGGGCGTTTTTTAATGCGCATGCGCTAAGAGAAGTACCGCAAACACACCGCAAGAAAGCCAGAATTCAAGCGTGACTTTCAACGCAGCAGGAGGAGGAGGAAGCAGAGGAAGCGGAGGTAACAGGACAGGTAACAGGTGACAGGTGAGTTTACTGCAACACGCTCAATGAAAACAGCTCCAACGTGAAGTTTAATTATGTTAGCATAACATTAGCATTTAGCTAACAGTTAGCCTCGTTGTCACGTTCTATTTGTGGACGGTGGCCAGCTGAAGCTAACGGTAGCTAGATAGCGGTTAGCAACGTTGGAGACGCCCGTTAGCTGCCTCTGCGCCTGAAATGACCGTTTATATTCCGGAAGAGAAGACGTTGAAAACTCTTAATATATTTAACTTAGCTAACTACACCAACGGTTTTACTGTGAAACTGTTTTAATTGAAAATAATAAGTCTCTTTGAATGGGAGGAGTTTATAATAATAGTAAGTCAACCTACCGTTAGCTTAACTGTTATAGAACATTAGCACGTCAGTTAGCCAGATCTAACGGTCCATTTTGCCGTTAATAATATCAGTTTATCAGTTTAACAGAACAAAAATATGAGAAATTAATGCTTTTTTTTCCACATGAACTCTTTAAGGATTGTCACTAAATTAATTAATCCACTTTGATATTAATCTGAAGTGAAGTGAAAACATCTCAGAATCCTGATTAAAAGGTTAAATGAATCGAAACGTATACAAAGTGTTCATGGATATACTGGGTTGAGCTGCTCATTAAGTTTCCTTGTTGTGAAGATGGTTGGAAGACAGTTAAGATGGTAAAGTATTGAGAAGTTAGATAATCGTTAATTATTCACACATTTCCTGTTTGACGGTCCTTTCTCTTAACCTGTCCGCTAAATGTGATGTGAATTAATGATCTCATGAAGGTTCATGTCAGCCTTAGACGTATTATTGAGGCTATATTCAGTGAGTGTGTTCATCGATCAACAGAAAACGAATTGATTAGTGTTTTGATATATTGCTCATTACCCTAAATCTCCCTGTTATGAGTTTAAAAAGTGTCACTTCAGGTTGGACCAACATGATCTGTTTGCTTTGAATGTTGTAGCTTCTGTATTTGATTGTACATTGTTCAGTAGTTCGTAGAACATTTGAAGCCATAATTTGATCTGGTAATTTGTGATTTCTTTCATCAGAAGTAGTCCTTAGTGGCCACAAACACACATAATGTTATGACTCTTCACTTTACAGCAACAGTTTCTGTGTTGACCACATGACGTCACACCACAATCCTCTGTGTCGAGCTGATCTACAGGAGCCGTTACCCCTGGGAGCGCTGGGTCCTGCTTACTACTACTACTTCATCCAGGTACTGAAACAAGAAGCAGCTGCTCTGGTCTTCTCACTGCTCCTTCTCTAGACACACGAGCTTGTTTACAATCAACATCACTGTCTGACAACCCAAATGTTTATTATATTGACCAATATATACATATATATTACAGAATCCAAAATTACAATCGACACCCTCTATCCTCAGACCCTCGATTTAAAATAGAGAAAACCTTTTTAACCTTTAACAGGGGGAGAAAGGGATCCCTGTTTCAGGACAGACAGACAAACAATATATGTGTATAAAGTAGAAAGAAATAACAGCATTAAAAAGTAGCGTCCAAATCTTTAGCAGTAAGTAAACCTTTAGTTGACGCGTGTTTCTTGTCCTTAGCACATAGCTCACACCGACGCCGCTCGTAGATGAAAGCAATACGTGTTTTTATTGATCCAAGTCAGTCAATCAACTTCCTTTCTTCCTAAAAGTACGCTGATTACTTCGACATACTAAAAGTATCCACAGGTTATCCACAACTTAATCCACGTAGATCGTTCCCTTTAACACGTTTCACAACACGGTCGGAAAACTGTGCGGCTCCATCCTGCCTCAGATATTCTCACCACTGTCAGTAACTGTCAGTGTCCTTAAAGTGACAGTTGTCTGCCACTTACATGTATTTCTTACTCTCACAAATTATAACGACATCCTTGTAACATTCACAGTAGAAACAGAAGTGATCACAGTTAAACATGTAAATACAAGTGAATATGTAACAGCACATTAAATTTGGCTCCTACATAATTGTTGAATAATAAATGAATTATTTTAAACTATACAATTGACCGGGACAACTACAGGAAAACCTGATTAATTGTTGGGGCCCGAATGGCCTTGTGAGGCAGGGAGGAGGGAGGGAGGAGGGAGGGAGGAGGGCCGCTGAAGCAGAACTGATGTAAATCAAAGGGAAAGGTGTCAGTGGGAGGGAAGGATACGAGAATGAAAGGACGGGAGGAAGGGACAAGGGGGAGTTTCAGGGAGGGAGAGGGAGGAGCGGACACTGCTGCATTACTGCTCTGTGATTGGTGGTGACCCCTCTCAAACTGTAGCCTAACTAGGGCTCCCATACATTCTCTCACACACACACACACACACACATACATAAAGTAGTGTGCGGCCCTCTGTTGAGTGGCAGGGACATGTGAGCGCCTTCACATTTGCTATTCTGGGTAGGGGAGGGGAAAAGTGGGAGGGAAGGGGAAAGAGGCGAAGCGGGGGAGCAGAGGGTCTTTTCTCTTTCTGCCAGTGGCTGAGCGGTCGTGAGGAGCTGCTCATGATTCTGTCTCGTGTTGTGTAGCCTCTTAGTGTGCGTGGACATAGCAGTCTTGTGCTTTATTCCACTTTAGGCCGGAGAAGATGGGATGCTGCTTTAGTAAGGAGCTCAACCCCGACCTGCCAAGTGAGAGGAGCAGTCTGTTACAGCCCCCACTGCACGACGGGCTGAGTGAGGTGACAGACTGGGTCAGGCAGCACGCTGGGGCTGTGGCTCAGCATGTGTGCTTGAAGGAAGAGGACACATGTGTGGCAGACGGACCGACTCAGAGGAAGACAAGGGAAGACAAGGAGGGACATCCAGAACTGGGGACGGATTCGGCCGAGGACAGCAGGGACAGCACCACGCGGAGCGAGAGGGGTCTTAAACCGGCCGGCTCTCACCAGGAGAACGAGGCTATTATTAACACAACCGACACAAACATGCATTCAAACACGGACACAGAGACGCATGCTGCTAGGCCCAGCTGTGGACCGGCACCCTATATGGAGGTGCCCACGCGGAGTCCAGCCAAACAGAAGATTTTGGAGAATGCCACCCTCAGGGCTCTGTGGTTCAATCAGCTCCCAGACGGGCAGAAGCACAAACCGTCAAAATGTTTGTCAGCTCCCGCCAGGTTACCCTCTCGCTCTGCTAACGGCCAGAGCGACGTCACGGAGCGCCAGGCGTCCGATGAACAGCCGCAGCGGGGTTCCCCCAACGCTGAGCACGAGGAGGAGGATGAAGGTGAGGAGGTCAGTGTCGGCACAACGGCGCTCTGTCAAGGGTTCGAGAGCAGGACCCGGAGCTTCTACAGCATATGTTCCATCGACGCCGACGATCTTGAACACGACCACCAGTCCCAAACAGCTGGAGCGACACACTCGCTGCACACAGCTGAAGGAGGAACAGCTGCTCTGCCCTGTATAGTGGAGTCTCCAGTCTCCAGCCAATCACACATGGAGGCATCCACAGTCCAGGACCAGATGTACGTCACAGAATCTAAAAGGGCCGGCCAGTCACACGACGAGGATCCAGCTGCAGCACAGTCGTCCACCGTCCCATCACAGACGCAGTCAGACAGTTCCCTCTCATCAGAGGAGACCCCCTCACCTCAGCCTGTCGACTCCCCCAGTGACCCGCTGACCCCGTCCAGCAGTCAAATCACCAGCGAGGAACCTCCGCCGTCCGCTCCAGACGGCACTCGGCCTGAAGGTGTGAATGAACAGACGGCTGCAGAGGATGAGTCCAAGGATTACATGTTGATGACGTCACACACAGATCAAAGTGCATGTGTGGAGGAGGACGATGAACTTGTGCGGGGTGAGACGGGGAGAGGTGTGTGTTTAGTGGGAGAGAGTGTGGACCGCAGGGCAGCAGAGGAAACACTGGTTGGTTTACAGGAGGAAGAGTTGGATTCTGACTTCAATCCTCTGGACGATCATCTGCTAACAGAGCAGCACATCCAGAGTTCTACACCGGCAGCTGAAACTCCTGAACTGGACACTTCCAGCCCGAGTCCTTCAAAGCCTGAGCTCCACCTCGACCCGCCGCACAGGGAGGAGTTTGTTCCTCTTCTGTCTGGACAGAGCGAGGTGGACAAACCCTCCATGCAGGGCGTGGCCATCCCTGTGAGCGCCGGCAGAGTCCACAGTGGGGAGGAGGCCGACGTTGGACACAGCGGAACAGCAGAGACGACTCTCACCTCCGTGTCCTCAGTGTCCTCCGTCTCAGTCGTGTCTTCACTGCCCGTTGAACTTGCTGCCTTTTCCTGCCACACACACCTGCCCCCTCTCTCAGACCTAAAACCCACATCTCACCAGTGTGACTCCATCACATCCGACCAATTAGATGTCAGTTCAAACAATCCAGCGTTTAAACTGAGCGGCATGGAGCCTCCCAGTCACGATGTGGAGGCTCCATTCGCTGACCCTGAGCTCAGTGGCGAACAGCTCAACAGCTCTGATGTGAAAACTGAAGCTTCTGTGGACTCGGACGAGCCTCTTCAGGATGTCCTCGTGAGCAGAGACGAAACAAAAGCAGAAATCTGTCAGAACAGCAGACATGTTGAGAGAGATGACGTTCCAAACAGTTCCCTGTGTTCAGAGCAGCGTGAGTGTCAGAGCTCCCCAGAATCATTCACCTCCAGTGTTTCCTCTGAGTGTGTGCAGCCTGAAGTGGACCTGCAGCGTGAAGCCGCTGCCTGTTTACCTCAAACTACAGACTCATCAGATGGAGTTAATGGGATAAAGACTCGCGTGTTACAGGAGGAGACGTCTGCACTGAGCAGCACTATTCCTCCAGAAACTCCCGATCATTCAGCTCCTGAGACTTTGGCCCAAGGTGTCGAGGAGGACAGTGACACCTGTGACGACTCCTTCGTGATTCTTAGTGACTTCAGCTGTGCGGAGGACCAGCACTCGGACCGTGCTGTGATCTCCGTGGACCCGTCTCAAATCGACGTTTACGCCTCGACTCCGTCGCATGAGATCCACTTCCTGGCTCACGAGACGACGGCGACCGCCGAGGAGGGAGAGAGAGAGGGAGGGATGAGGGAGATGGTGTCCGAGCTGCTGGGAGATGACGCGGACTCCTCCGTCTGCCGCATGTACCCCCAGACCTGGATCCAGCTGGGTCTGGATGAGACCTGCGGGGTCTGGGCCCAGGGCGCGTCTGACGAGGGCACTGACGTGGAGCAGATCCCGGATCAGGTCTCGGAGATGCAGCCGTCGATGGCTCTGCTGGGAGCGTACCCCTTCAGCACAGTGATGCCTCAGGGACGCTGTGTGTGGGACTGGCACACAGGCTGCTCTCAGTCTGTAAGTGTTGTTAGGGTTTAGTGTCTTATTCCCAAAATAACTCGAGGTCTTTACAGAGACGTTACACAACGAGGGCTCGTTGTTCATTGAACAGTAATGCTGTGAGATCAGCCTTAATGTTACAACGTGAAGTGAACTGAAGATGAAACTCAACAGGTGGATGAAGATGTGAAGCTCTCTTTATATCCGAGAGTAAATCTGTGAAAAGAAGCTTTCTTCCTCTTTACAGTTCACTTTGCATTGAGTGAGATTAAATCGTTTCATTATATATGAATATATTATCTTATATTTAGTTTTGTCTCATTGACTCTGATCCAATGAGAGCTGCTTTAAGCCTGCTGCGTAATCTTAACTTTATTATTCACTTTCTTTCACAAATATTTCCATCACTCATGTTGTTCTTATTCTCATAAACACATCTGATTTAACGCTTCATGTTGGATTCATATTCTGAACATTGGGTCTTCTTCTCTCAGGGACCTGTGGCCCCCAGCCTCAACCCTGATGCTGAGGCATGGACCAATCACGGCTTCAACCTGGACGTCGTTGGCCCCGCCTCCCTCCAGGCTCAGCAGCCATGGCTGCAGTTCCCCACCGTCGTGACCAATCAGAGAGGTGAGCTGGCGTTGAACTCACCGTCTGCTTCTGTTCTCTTCCTCACAGCTGTCACTGGCAGCATACTTTTCTTTTATGGTAAAATGAAATTGTATGTCTCGATAAAACACTATGAAATAACTTTTTCCCCAGAACTGCACCAGGTTCCAGGACAAATCCAATCCAACTGAAAGTGTTTTACTCCGTCTGTGTCGCTGTGTTCATGAAGTGATCACGAACACGAGAGGAATCGTTTCAACCATCTCTCGTCTTCAGTGTTCAAATGAGGAAGCAGCTTTGCTGGATGAATGCTAGTTGTTCCTACGATTTTTTTATTTTATCTTTAGGATACGAGCCGGCGTTCCAGCTGGAGAACGTGGGCCTGACGGAGATCGAGGTCGATCGCAGATCTCTAGAGAACCAGATGCTGTCTGCTGAAGCTCCTCTTGTCAACGGAGAACACACTGACTCACCTGTCACAGGTATCAATCCAGTGTCGTGGTCTATATCCAGCTTATATGGTTCACCTAATGAACCATGAAGTAATAATGACATCATGACTTCCTGTGATTCCAGGTGAGAGCATCGAGCAGCTGAGGAGCGTTCTGGAGTCCTGCCTGACCAGGTAACCACTCACCTGGTCTCTGTTTATGTCCTTTAAACATATTGACATGAGACGTCGACACTAAGCACACGTTCAACACTGACTTAAAGCGGCTTCCAGGACCTCTGTCAGTAGTTTATTGATTTGACCTACCATTTAACAGCTGTTTAGTTTGTTGTTGGTTCCAACACGTGGAACATGTCACCTCTCATCTCTCCACAGGGAGCACCTCAGTAACGACCTGTACCTCAACTCCCAGATGGACGACGACCAGTACGTTCCCATCGCGACGCTGGCCAGCCTGGACCGGATCAAGAGTCTCAGCACGGACCTGGACCTCATCTCAGACATCTTGAAATGTCAGTGTTCATGTTTAGATGTTGGTGATCTACGATGCTCTGCTGTGAGGAGTTTGTGCTGAGCCTCTCCTCTCATCGGTCGACAGCTCTGCCGACGGTTCAGGTGACTCCATGTGGACAGAAGGTCCGAGCCAATCAGAGCCGCTGTGTGGTCATCCTGAGAGAGATCCCCAACACCACACCTCAGGAGGCAAGGAACCCACAACAACCCCTCCTCTCCTTTCCTAGCTCTGCTCCCTTCTCCCCTCCTCTCCTCTCGCCTCTCCTCCTTTCCTAGTAAACTCATGCTTTTCACTTTGACCGTGTGCTTGATGTCTCCGTTGTGCTGCAGGAAGTGGAGTCTCTCTTTGACGTGGAGAACCTGCCACAGTTCCTGAGCTGTGAGTTTGTGAGCAACGATAACTGGTTCATCACTTTCAAGTCAGAAACCGACGCACAGCAGGTGAAACACTTTCTGCTTTATCTTTGTCTGACACTGTGCGGCAATAACAACTTTAAACACAATGAATGCGCAGTGTTCAATTGTTGATTTAAGAATTTAAATATCAACCTTTTATGAATGGCAAACATGTTGTGATCTCATTATTTAATCACTGAAGTGCTTTTGATGTTGTCCGTTTGTATATTTCATTCAGTTACAAACTGTTGTTTGTGTGATTTGAAAGTATGTTCACTCCGTCCCGTCTCTGCTCGCGTCTTTAGGCCTACAGGTACCTCAGAGAAGACGTCCGCGAGTTCCAGGGAAAGCCCATCATGGTGAGGATAAAGGCCAAAACCATGGCGGTCACTTCCTTTGCGCCACAAAACAGCTACAGACCCCCCCAGCTGGACCAGTGCAGCGGGCATTACGGCTCCTACTTCCCCCCAGGAACCTACCAGCAGCCCTGCCCCCCCCGGCTGCTCTTTGACCCCACCAACGAGGCGTGGGCCTCGGCTGCGACGGGATACCAGGACTGTGCCCAGGTGAGAGGTGTATTAAGACATCGGAGAGAGAATAATCCCGTCACGAGCAGAGTGATGCAGCGCTTTGTTGTTTCTCTCAACAGCAAACATTGATGAACGACTTCATCAACAGATTTTCCAACTTCAGACCGTACAACGCTCACAGGCCGAGGTAGATACCGCTGTTTTCATCACGATACTCGTAGTGACGCGTCTTTTTGTGATCCCGGTGTGAATATCCACTGACGGCCATCATGACCCATCTCCTCCAGGAGAGGCTCGAGGGGGTCGAGCTCCAGAGACCGTTGGCAGTCCAATCAGAAGGACTCGTCGGAGCAGACGCCAGCAGAGCGCTCGTCCTCTCCCATGAAGCCGGGGCGAGGGCGGTCGCGGGGCAACGCGCGCCGTCAGAGCCGAGGGGGAAGGGCTTCCACTTCTGATCGAGGAAGGTAACAAAACATCAAGGCAGAGGAACCCCACCTGTGTTTACAGCTCCTCTGTTGTTTCCATGGTCGAGGAAAGTTCAATCCTCTGTGGAGCGCGGCGGCCCAGTCCTGATACTGGACTAACTAATACAATAGTAGTACAGTAGAGTTGTACCTCCTGTCGAGGCTCATGATGCGACACCTGTTTTAAATTCAGTCACATCAACCTTCCACTATCAGGATAACTAACGCTGTGGTGGGACATAGTTTGCTTTCACACCTGTGAAATAATAATCTGTTGTTGGCTCAACTGATCCAAACAGAACCAGAGTCAGTCTGAACCGGATCAAACTGGTCTGATGTGGATTCACTGGTAATGACAGTGAAGAAGCAGCACTCTTACATAAAACTGATAATTCTTACGAGCTGCACACACGGATCCCTCTGAGCCGACAGACTCGTGTAGGATTCAGAGGGATGCTTTAAACTCCGCCTCTCTCTGAAGGAGAGGAACCTCCAGCCAGAGGAGGAGAGACACCCCGAGGTCCTGGGAAGCTTCTGATGGAAACACTCGTGTAAGTAGCCAGCGAGCATCACGAGTGTTTGGAAAGCTCACTTTGTTGTGTGTTGACTGTGAGTGTGTGTGTGTGTGTGTGTGTGTGTGTGTTTGTGTAGAATTCACAGAGTCAGTTGCGAGAGCCGTCTCCTCCCCCCGAGCTCGGCCTCACCAGCTTCCCTCCTCTGACTCCACCAAACACCGCCATGGCAGTGCTACCTGCAGCTAACGGCAACGTCAAGGTGACCCAGTGTGTGTCTGTCTGACACACACACACACACACACACACACACACTGGTCATCTGATGCTCTGTCCTCATATTTAAACCTCAGACTGTCTCTTTGCTGTTGTTCATCACAGACTCCAGTGAGAAGCAGCAGCGTGTGTTCACCAGCGTCACAAGAGCAGATCTCAGAGCAGTAAGTGAGGATTTATCTGCTGCATCAGACTCTCCCGTCGTCTCCCCAGCAGCATAGTTCAGGTCCTGTGCTGACTTTGATCCAGCTGATCTGTGATCTGTGTGCAGGAATGTGAAGGAGCGTGCCGAGACGACCAGTGAGGCCAAAGCAGCTCAGCAGACACAGGAAGCAGTCTCAGTAAGACCTGTTGATGGTGCTCAAATGTTCCTCTTTCTGTTCTACTTCAGTGTCGTGTGGACAGAGTTCAGGGCAGGGTTTGTTTAACCTCCGTCTCTCAGTCCTCTCAAAACATCGGCGTCTCTCTCAAAAGCTGGTGTTGGTAATGTTGAGGAATTATTAAGAGTTCACTCGATTTAAAAAAACCTAAACACCAGCCCAGTCTAAAGAGAGTCTCCCAGTGGTCAACACTGACAGCTCCTCCCTCCAGAGACACGCCCCCAAAATGATCCTCATGAACGTAAACTACAAACATGGCTGCTGTTAGAACTCACAGCTGTTACGACAGCAGCTGGAGGAAGACGAACAATGAGTGTACGGACAGAATATGTGCAGGTAGCCCGTCTGATCATTTAACTTAACAGCACACATACATGGCCAATGACGCTGATTCTGATTCTCTTTACATCCCGACAGCCCACAGAATTTAAACACGTATAATATAAGTATTTCAAAATATTACCAATCTTAGCTTTAATACAAAATATCTCTGATGTCATTGAACTTTTACTTTCACTAATAACAGCAGTGACAATTAGTTTTTGTATTATTTGTAAGTAGTAACGATATAGTTCTTATGCAAAACTGAAATGATCAGCCGGATAGAAGAACAAATGGTTTAATCGTAATAATCACTTTTATACGACACTTTTCAGTTCACTCGGTTCCTATAAAATTACATCTTTTTAAAAAGCTGTTGCTTGATCTCAGATCTCAGGTCTGTGTGAGAGTGAACAGGTGTGACAGCCTTTGACCTTGTGCTCTGATTGGCCAGGAGTCCAAGAGGCCCAGCTACGCCGAGATCTGCCAGAGAGTGTCGTCCAATGAGCCGCTGCCGCCCGCTGACCCCGCCCCTTCAGAGGCGGAGCCAGCTGCCCCCACATTCCCGGGCCAGGCGTCGGCACCGGCTCTGTCACCAATGACGATCGTATCCGTGGAGAATTCTAAAAAGACATAAGCTGAACATGTATTAATGAGTGAATGTGCTGCCGTATGTCGCTGACAGTTTTTAGACATCTGTGAACGTTGATTTGCAGCTTTCTGTTGGTTCCATTAGTTCGTAGTTAAGATCAGTTTCCTGAGAGCCAGGTTTAGATTTCGTCTTGTTTTGCTGTCGGCTCTTCTCTTCCTGCTGTTTGTGTGTTTGATGTTTTCTTTCCCTGTACAGGATGTTCCATCACTTTTATTATTTTAGTTCCATACATCTGTGTTATTCTTGAGTCTACATGGACACGCACACGATGCTGCTTCTCTGAACATGAGTACTCGTCTCCCAGTTTGTCCCATGTTCAGACGCTGTGAGTACTGGGAGGATCACTTGAATATTCTTTATCTCTGCATGACTTTTTTTTATTGTATTTTAGAATTGATGTCCTATTTTTATTGCTTTAGTGTGTTGAAGCTTCAGCTGAACCTCAGTGTCTCAACGTCCCGTGTTCACGACACGGGACGTCCTACAGAGGGAACACTCGGTGTCCATAACCTTGAGTCTGATTGTCCTTTGAGTCCTTTTGTTTAAATAATACAATTTTAAATGTGAAACAGTTGTGATGGAGAAAGAGCAGGCGTGGTTGTGGCACGTGTTACTTTGTCTGTACAGATGTACATATTACTGAACAAATATTAAAGTGCCTTTGAAGTTACAAAACTAGTTTGTGTTGAATCAAAAGTCTGACTAATCAAAGCTTCTCTTCACAGATTATTTGTTCCTATAAAAGGTCTTTTTTAATGTAAATGTCACAGCACCGAGGGTCTAAACTGTGGTTCCGTCTCCTGACCAGCAGATGGCAGACGAGTGTCATAACAAATGCTCCATGATGTCGCTCCACTTGTTTACAGCCAGGATGATTTGATTGGTGGAGGGCTGCGGGCCTAATGAATGTGACGAGTATCACTAATCACATCCTCTGTGTTAGACGGACAAATTGATGCTCACTTGTGTCGCTGCCACATTAGGCCGGTTACATCCTACTGGACTTAATTAAAGGCTGCCTGGCCTTCTGATGCTCATCACATTATTCTGTGGAGGTTTAGATTAGACGAGCACATTTAAAGGACAGAAGAACGTTACTGATGGTTGACACTGTTTCTTCTGGCTCCATTCAGCAGCATGTTGTGTAAAGTAAGTAAACATGATTGTAAAAAGATGTATGTTCTTTTTTTGTGAGCAGGCTTTATTGTTACGCTGCGTTTGAGCTCAATAAGAGGATAAATTAAGTTGTGCACATCAAAAACATAAAGTCACGGATGAAAGACTGCTGAGGAAGACCATGTGTCGAGGGTTAAAGCTCCTGAAATAAAAACGCCAAAGTAACCTTTCCACAAAAAAAAAAAATCCATAATGTAAAAATAATTGTTTGAATAAAAATGAACCAATTGAATGAAAACTATTAACTAAATGAATGAAAGTCACATTGCAGCTTTTAAATATTTTATATTCATTGAATTAATTTAAATGTTGTTTTCAATATAATTTCTTCATTATTATTTCTCTCAACAAACAAATAATTTAATAATTTAACAACGTTGACTCTTGATTTTATATCTTTATTTAAATATACATTTTTTCACTTTAATTTGGCTCCCAGATGTTTACTAAATACAAATAATAATTTAATAAGATTAAAACAAATGTAATGTTAAAGATTTAAAATATTTATTTAATTAACTTAAATATAATTTTCAATTTTTTTTCTTTATTATTTCCCTCCAGGACATTTACTAAAACAAAAAATACAAAAAAAGAGGAAAATATAATTTAAAGATCGTAATTAAACACAGATGTGTGGTCCAGGTGTAAAACTACACCGTCACTGTGTGCTGTAGGTGTGGTTGCTCGCGGCGCCCCCTGTCGGTGATGACCGGTAGCGCCGCCTCCTTCCTCCGTAGAGTCACGTGACACCAGCAGCAAAGAAGCTGCAAACGGGTCTGATTGTGTGGGGCTGCGCGAGCCTCACCATCATCATCACCACCACCACAACCAGCACCACTACAGCACCAACGGCCGAGCTACCGGGAGTCTTTACCGATCCGAGGAGCCGTGCGCAAAAAACGGACCCAGATTTATCCTCTTTGTTCTTCCTCCTCGACGCCTCGTAGTCTCTCCGCCGAGGAGGGGCCGCCGAGGAGCAGCGGAGGAAGAGGAGGAGGAGGAAGAGGAGGCAGCAGCAGCAGCAGCAGCAGTTGAAGGTGTGTTTTCTACGAGCACGAGAGCCGAATGGCGGACCGCGAGGCGTCGCCGATCCCGTTGGAGATCCGAGCCCGGCTCGCGGAGCTGGAGCTGGAGCTGTCAGAGGGTAAGACATGTTTAAAATGGGGGGACGAAGAACAAGCCCCCTCCTCCTTCCTCCTCCTCTTCCTCTTCGTTTTCTCACCACCGCCACCACCACCATCATCATCACCGTCTACTAACGGAATCTAACCGTTCATTCCTGCAGCCCCCCCCCCCCCCCCCCCCTCCTCCCGCTCCTCCCATCCAGATGTTTGTCCGGCCTGTCCAGCTCCCTGTAGCCGGGTGAGGGCAGAGCGGGGAAACACTCGGCCGCGGCTCTTTTGTCTCCTCACACACACACGCGCACACACACACACACATCCGGCCCGTTTCGGGTCCGACAACCAACCTGTTTTTTTGACCTTGAGACGTTGACACGACCAGCCTACCTGTGTGCGCGCGCGCACGTGTGTGTGTCTATGTTTGCGCACGCGCATGTGTGGTTTAATAATAGCATTGCGATGCAACGCTGCGTGACAGAGCAGCAGCAGCATCACAGAGGGGCAGCTCGGCTTCTGATGCCCCCGTGATCTCCCTCCTCCTGCCGCTGTGCTTTTGGGCCTGAGGATGAGGAGGATGAGGAAGAGGATGATGCTTGGGAGTACCCCCCCTCCCCCCCCCCCCCCCCCCTCCATACACAGATACAACCTGTCTGTGGGCCGTTGACTCTCAATCACAGCTTCAGTGGGAGACAACAGGAACATTTCCGCCTTTATATAACGAGCATGGCATGTTTTATTCATACGGGCTTCAGGGACACGCTGGACCTGAGCCTCCACGTCCCCTCTGTTGTGGGTTTGTGTGTACTTGTGATCCGTCGCAGCTAAAAACCAGAACTAGATGTGACTCGTGTCAGGATCTGCAAAAAAAACCTGCAGTGTAAAACGTGCCTCACCTGCAGCGATGTGCAGCTAAACAATACAGTGCCTATAGGTCTGTAGGACGGGGACTAGGGACTGTAGGTCTCCAGGAAGACGGGGACTATAGGTCTCCAGGAGGACGGGGACTATAGGTCTCCAGGAAGACGGGGACTATAGGTCTCCAGGAGGACGGGGACTATAGGTCTCCAGGAAGACGGGGACTATAGGTCTCCAGGAGGACGGGGACTATAGGTCTCCAGGAGGACGGGGACTATAGGTCTCCAGGAGGACGGGGACTATAGGTCTCCAGGAAGACGGGGACTATAGGTCTCCAGGAGGACGGGGACTATAGGTCTCCAGGAAGACGGGGACTATAGGTCTCCAGGAAGACGGGGACTATAGGTCTCCAGGAGGACGGGGACTATAGGTCTCCAGGAGGACGGGGACTATAGGTCTCCAGGAAGACGGGGACTATAGGTCTCCAGGAGGACGGGGACTATAGGTCTCCAGGAAGACGGGGACTATAGGTCTCCAGGAGGACGGGGACTATAGGTCTCCAGGAAGACGGGGACTATAGGTCTCCAGGAGGACGGGGACTATAGGTCTCCAGGAAGACGGGGACTATAGGTCTCCAGGAAGACGGGGACTATAGGTCTCCAGGAGGACGGGGACTATAGGTCTCCAGGAGGACGGGGACTATAGGTCTCCAGGAGGACGGGGACTATAGGTGTCCAGGAAGACGGGGACTATAGGTCTCCAGGAGGACGGGGACTATAGGTCTCCAGGAAGACGGGGACTATAGGTCTCCAGGAAGACGGGGACTATAGGTCTCCAGGAAGACGGGGACTATGGGTCTCCAGGAGGACGGGGACTATAGGTCTCCAGGAGGACGGGGACTATAGGTCTCCAGGAGGACGGGGACTATAGGTCTCCAGGAAGACGGGGACTATAGGTCTCCAGGAAGACGGGGACTATAGGTCTCCAGGAGGACGGGGACTATAAGTCTCCAGGAGGACGGGGACTATGGGTCTCTAGGAGGACGGGGACTATGGGTCTCCAGGAGGACGGGGACTATGGGTCTCCAGGAGGACGGGGACTATGGGTCTCCAGGAGGACGGGGACTATGGGTCTCCAGGAGGACGGGGACTATGGGTCTCCAGGAGGACGGGGACTATGGGTCTCTAGGAGGACGGGGACTATAGGTCTAGGAGGACGGGGACTATAGGTCTAGGAGGACGGGGCTATGGGTCTCCAGGAGGACGGGGACTATGGGTCTCTAGGAGGACGGGGACTATAGGTCTAGGAGGACGGGGACTATAGGTCTAGGAGGACGGGGCTATGGGTCTCCAGGAGGACGGGGACTATGGGTTTCCAGGAGGACGGGGACTATGGGTCTCTAGGAGGACGGGGACTATGGGTCTCCAGGAGGACGGGGACTATGGGTCTCTAGGAGGACGGGGACTATAGGTCTCCAGGAAGACGGGGACTATGGGTCTCTAGGAGGACGGGGACTATAAGTCTCCAGGAGGACGGGGACTATGGGTCTCTAGGAGGACGGGGACTATAGGTCTCCAGGAGGACGGGGACTATAAGTCTCCAGGAGGACGGGGACTATGGGTCTCCAGGAGGACGGGGACTATGGGTCTCTAGGAGGACGGGGACTATAGGTCTCCAGGAAGACGGGGACTATAAGTCTCCAGGAGGACGGGGACTATAGGTCTAGGAGGACGGGGCTATGGGTCTCCAGGAGGACGGGGACTATGGGTTTCCAGGAGGACGGGGACTATGGGTCTCTAGGAGGACGGGGACTATGGGTCTCTAGGAGGACGGGGACTATAAGTCTCCAGGAGGACGGGGACTATGGGTCTCTAGGAGGACGGGGACTATAGGTCTCCAGGAGGACGGGGACTATGGGTCTCTAGGAGGACGGGGACTATAAGTCTCCAGGAGGACGGGGCTATGGGTCTCCACACACACACACACACACACACACACACACACACAGTGAGGTGGATCTATGGGAGCTTCCTAATCCAGCAGAGTGTTTATCAGAGCAGGTCCTGCTGCTGGCAGATGTTAATGATGGAAAACACGGCGGCAGGAAGTGGAAACGTCACGCACCAATGTCTCACACACACACATGGCCAGGTGTGTGTGTGTGTGTGTGTGTGTGTGTGTGTGTGTGGTCACTACATAATAAGAGCATGTTGTTGTCGATGAGGCATCTGTGTGTGCATTCTGTGTGTGTGTGTGTGTGTGTGTGTGTGTGTGTGTGTGTGTGTGTGTGTGTGTGTGTGTGTGTGAGAGCAGCAGAAACAAGGAAATGTCCTCACATGAATATTGAATCAGAGAGCTGCTCCGGTGTGAAACTCTTCCTCTGCTGAATACATCATATCAAAGCTTTGTGTGTGTGTTGAATATGAAGACTCACAGAAGGTGATGGAGATGATTTCAAACACATTTTATACATTTTCCCTCCGTGTTTCTGTGTTTGTGCATCAAACATCTGGGCTCAGAGTCTTTCAGGTCACTGCAACCAACTCACTCTGCAAAACAACTTCTTTACGAGGGACGGCCATGAATATTCTACCAGAGATGATTGTATGTTGTGTAGTTTAGTTACTCCATGAAAAACTATCATAACGCTGCTGAATGTAGATTTAGTCGCTGCTGTTTTATCAGTAATATTACCTGAAATAAAGACGTCTTTTTGGACCACAGACTGAATGTAAGAAGTGGACGTTGTGATGTCACTTATTGGTTTGTGGATGTTTTGAAGCATGTTTTTTTTGCAACCAGTGAACAGGAAGTGGCCATATCTGGACTGAGGAGCAGAGATGTAGAGACGCTGTATACGTCTCTGGTAGAGACCTGTCAATCACTGTAGCCCCGCCCTAAAGCCTCCCCTGCTTTATGGTCTGTGTGACTCTAAATGGACCATCATGTACTAAATGAACATCATGCTGTATTGAAGAAGACTTGAAACTAGAGATTGAGACATAAACTCATGTTTACAATGTTTACTGAGGGAATAAATCAAGAGAGAAGTAGAGTCATTTTCTATAGACTTCTATACAACCAGAGGAGTCGCCCCCTGGTGGACACTAGAGAGAATGCAGCTTTAAAACGTGAAGCTCTGGTTTATTTATGGTCATACTGTCTGGGTTGGACTGGATCTTGCGACTCTTTTCTCACGTTCTTGTCGATAACGTTGAGTCCAGCAGCAGGAAGTGGGACCAGTCGGTGAGTTTTGGGCAGCCGATGGTTGTGTGTGTGTGTGTGTGTGTGTGTGTGTGTGTGTGTGTGTGTGGCCCATGGCTCTTGCGATCCACTGGACGCTCCACAGTCCACACGTGTCTCTGCATGTGAGTGTGGTGACAGCTCAAGGTCCCAACACATGACGCACACTTCAGTGTGTGTGTGTGTGTGTGTGTGTGTGTGTGGAGTTGGTTACCATGGTGGCTCCGTGGGTGGACTATCTGTTTCTGATGATGTGATAAGAAAGTGAGAAAGATCAAATAAAAGCAAGATGTCAAGGAGACAGCAGAGAATAATTCAGCAGGAACAGATGGATGAGGGAGGGAGGGAGGGAGGTATAGGTATGAGGGAGGAGGGGAGGGAGGTAGGAAGCTTGTCAACACTTCAATCCGAACACGTCAAATTTCATCCACATCTACATGATGTGTAGTTTTTTAATCACAAAAAGGGGCGTGGCCTTGACGTTTCTTAAATAACCTGTTTGTTCCGATCTGATCTACGAAGACATGTATAGAGAGGAGGGGAGGAGAGAGGAGGAGGAAGAGGAGGAGAGAGGAGGAGGAGGAGAGAGGAGGAATTAAGCTGCCAATACAGACTGGTATGACACACACACACACACACTCAGGTATCATTACTCCACTTCTAAACATCTGATGCTTCAAATCCAAGATGGCCGTCTCGGGCCTTTTTTTTTTGCTCCAGGAGAACCGTTACTAGGCAACACCCTCCCTGCTCTGCTGTGTGCGAGTGAAAGATGGCGTCTCCCCACGGACCTGTGTGTGTGTGTGTGTGTGTTACACAGACAGAGAGCAGAAGAAGAAGAAGGAATGTTGTTATGCTGCGGTTGATCTGAGAAAAGGCCTCACTCAGAATTAACACACTCTTATACACACACGCTATTATACACACAACACTCACACACACACGCTATTATACACACAACACTCACACACATGCTATTATACACACACACACACACACACACACACGCTATTATACACACAACACTCACACACACGCTATTATACACACACACACACACACACACACACACGCTATTATACACACACACACGCTATTATACACACACACACACACACACACGCTATTATACACACACACACGCTATTATACACACACACACACACACACACACGCTATTATACACACACACACGCTATTATACACACACACACACACACACACGCTATTATACACACACACACACACACACACACGCTATTATACACACACACACGCTGTTATACACACACACACACACACACACACGCTATTATACACACACACACGCTATTATACACACACACACACGCTATTATACACACACACACACACACACACACGCTATTATACACACACACACGCTATTATACACACACACACACACACACACGCTATTATACACACACACACACACACACACACGCTATTATACACACACACACGCTATTATACACACACACACACACACACTCGTATACACGTACACACAGTCACACACACACTCACAGAGCAGCACAGATGAGCAGATTGGACCCAGATGTTCTGGCCGTTCTCCACGGTCAGATTGTGAAATGCACTTTTCTATTTCATTCTCTTTCTCCACCCTACCTCCCTACCTTCCTACCTTCCTACCTCCCTACTTATCTGTCAACCTACCCACCCTCCACCCTCCCTCCCTACCTTTCACCCTCCCTTCCTGTCCATCCATCCGTCTTATATGTGACACTTTGTTCCTTCCCTCCTCTCTCATTAGAAACACTCAGACACAACTTAACGTCACTCATTCATAAATGCATTCATAAATACAAACATCAATACATTCATACATACATATGCAACACTATTTTGTGTGTTTTGAGTGCTTCAGAAGGGTCCATGCTGAGCGAGCGTGCTCAGTGGAGAAGTGTGTACTTGATTTGTAGTGGAGGAATATTGATGGTCAGCAGTACGTTGCTGTAGAAGTCTATCTTTGCTCTCAGCTTTAATGTATTTGTGTGCACAGCTGCTGCTGTGACACACTAAAACAATGTGTGTGATGTGGAGTCACCGCTCAGGTGTGATGATGTCACTGCTCCAGTTAAAGATGAAAGGCACTCGAGAGCATCTTTCTCTGGTTGTGGTCGATGTTCTTCTGTTGTTCTGATCTTCAGGACCAGAGAGCTTTCATATGGAACACGTGTTTAATCCGCCGCGTAAAGTAGTCCCAACGAACGCTCCATTTCCTCCTGTTTGTGTGATAAAAACATGAAACTCTGTATGTGTGTGTGTGCTTTTTAAGATCCACGTCCTGTCTGAGGTGCATGGAGGGGACGGTGTGATGAAATGCACATCTGTCAGCGTGTCTGGTTCAAAGCACGTTAACGGGGGGGGGGGTCCAGTTAAACCTCTCTGTAATCCAATCACAGTCAATAATTAGTAAACTGGTGCGAGGCAGTTAAGCAGCGACACACGAGGAGGTGTTAGCTCACGTTAGCGCCGCTGCGAGGACCCTGGGGGGCTTTGATTGACAGGTGGTGGTGGAGCGGGGGCGTGTAATGAGCTTCTCCATGGCTTCACCATCTTCATCTTCTAAAGATCCTGCTGCTGGCTGTCCCAGTGTCCCAGTCTGAGCTTCCCCATGGAGTCAATGAGAACAGTTTATGGTTTTATTGTTGTTATTGACTCGGCTGTGTGCAAGAAGTGGACGAAGTCGTCCAGTCGTCACTCGTTGCTTTGTGGTTTACAGTTTTGAAGCCTCGAGTTCGGCGTTTTGGCCGTCGCCATGTTGTTTTTTTAGCAACCAGTGAACAGGAAGTGACCATATCTGGACTGAGGAGCAGTGACGTAGACGCTGTATACGTCTCTGGTAGAGACCTGTCAATCACCGTGTAGCCCCGCCCTAAAGCATCCCCTGCTTTATGGTCTGTGTGACTCTAAATGGACCATCATGTACTAAATGAACATCATGCTGTATTGAAGAAGACTTGAAACTAGAGATTGAGACATAAACTCATGTTTACAATGTTTACTGAGGTAATAAATCAAGAGAGAAGTAGAGTCATTTTCTATAGACTTCTATACAACCAGAGGAGTCGCCCCCTGGTGGACACGAGAGAGAATGCAGCTTCAACACACTTCACAGCTCGTATAAAAGCTTCGACATGGTGTCCACCAGAGTGTCACGTTTCATGAAGTGAGACGAAGACAAGATGTTCTTCGTTGACATTATTACATTTATTCTTTTTTTCTTTCTCTATCTTCGTTTCCACCATCACTCATGGCATTGTTTATTTGTGTTTTTATCTTTAATCAACGGTCTAGACAGAGACGTTAAAAGACTGGGAGAGACGAGGCTGCAGGAGCATGACCATAAAAACAGAGCGCCATGTGCTTTTCATGGTGTAAAATTAAAAAATAAAGATGTTTTTATACTTTATTTAATGAGTAGATTAATTGTAACAATAATTTAAAAAGCAGCCGTCACGTCTCTCTCACTCTCTATCTATCTCTATCTGTTTACAGGGGACATCACTCAGAAGGGTTATGAGAAGAAGAGGTCCAAACTGATCAGGGCATTTGTTCCACATGCTAGAGGTAATTCAGACTTAGCAACCTCTGACCCCCGAACACACACACACACACACACACACACACACACACACACACACACACACACACACACACACAGAGTATTCTCATAGTAGGGCATCGATCTGGCCATTAGTGAACGTGGGTTCAGACTCCCTGGAGCTCAGTTGGTTCCTCCGCACCACCATCATCATCATCACCAGCACGGGGATGAAGAGGTCCTGTCCGTCTCACACTAAGACCACGTTATTATGATTTCACCTTTTATGATGTCAGAAAAATATCATTTTTCTGCCGATTTCAAATCATCCTCATGTTTGTTTTTTCCTCTTCTTTTCTTTGCAACGTATTTACTGCTTTTTGCGAAACGTGTATGTGCCTATCTGTGTGTGTCTATATAAATGTGTGTGTGTGTGTCTGTGTGTGTGTGTGTGTGTGTGTGTGTGTGTGTCTGTCTGCCTGCTTGCCTGCTTGCCTCTGTAGGTATGGAGGGGCCCATGTCTCATCGGGCCCCGCTCGGACCCCCCTCTGCGGCCCGTTTCCACCGGCGGCGAACGTCCGGCACCAGAGACGAACGTTACCGATCAGGTAGAGAGAACACCTGCATGACATCATCACTGCTGTCAATGATGTCACCGTCTAAATGCTCCACTGATACCAGCTATCCAACCCAGTCTACTTTAAGTCACTGTGAGGAGCTTTGAACTGGTCCTGAACCAGTCTCAGTGTAGTCCTGATCCTCTATCTGAACCAGTCTCAGTGTAGTCCTGGTCCTCAATATGAACCAGTCTCATTGTAGTCCTGATCCTCTATGTGAACCAGTCTCAGTGTAGTCCTGATCCTCTATATGAACCAGTCCCAGTGTAGTCCTGATCCTCTATGTGAACCAGTCTCAGTGTAGTCCTGATCCTCTATCAGACCTCCATCAGTACAGAGACCATCAGAGAGAAGATGGTCTGTTTCTATGGAGTTATTCTTGATGCTCGTCATCGGAGCCACCGGGTCGGGTTCTGGTGAAACCAGATGAACTCATGCAGGTTCACCAGAACCTCCTTCAGCTCAGCCTCCAGCAGAGACCGGTCCACCGTGGACAGACCCAGATCCTCCAGCAGAGACCGGTCCACCGTGGACAGACCCAGATCCGGAGCTCTAGAGGGAGGAGGAGAGCTCAGCTCCCAGCAGCAGCATCTCCTTCTCCTTCTCCTCCTCCTCCTCCTCCTCCTCCTCCTCCTCCTCCTCGTCCTCCTCCTCCTCCAGGAGCAGAGCTTCTCCTCTCTGGGAGTCAACACCGACACCACGCTGCTGGAGACCCAGGACATATTGCTGGACCCGCTGGAGGAAAGGGGGGCACGGGAGAACCAGGACAAGCACTGAGAGGGTCAGACTGTCAGACCTGCTGCAGTAGAATGAGAGGTTTACAGAAGAGAGTCTGGAGCTCAGAGACACGACCTTTAGTCCACAGGAACCAACAGAACCAGCACTGAGTGAAAGTTCCTCACAGTAGCGTTACGTAAACACAGAGTTAATTATACAGCAACAGTGCATGAAGGACGTTTGGCTCCTCTCATTGAGGTTTGATTCAAAAGTGTTTTAAGAATCTAATCTCTTGATTTAAATAGAAACACACGCTCAGTGAAACAGTGAACTCAGACACGTTTCCTCCTCTTCCTTTTCTGTGAATGAATGAATGAATGAATGTGTCTCTGTCCAGACGTCCACACCGAGGCGGTGCAGGCCGTGTTGGCGCGACACGTGGAGCGGAAGGTGGCGGTGCCGATGCCTTCCAAAAGACGCTCGCTGGTGGTGCAGACGTCCATGGACGCGTACACGCCTCCAGGTGACGAGACAGTAACACTCACTGCAACAACACCACTTCACACGGGCTGCTGCTCAGAACATTCCTCATCAGACGAGCACCTCCACAGTGATCCTCTCAACAGCCGTCAGAACTACACCGTTTATCACGGCCAGAAGCTGTCAAAACTGTCACTATCTTCAGATTTGCATCTTTCTGACGGTCCTTGAACACATCATGTGTGAAGAACGCTCAGGGAAAAAAAGCGGCCGAAACGAACCTTAAAATTGTGATATTTCATCAAATGTTGTTCGTTTTGAAATATTTTCAATTTAAAATGTTGCCACAAATAAACCGTTTCCTTTCATCGGATTCTGTGAAAAACATTAAATTCTTACGCAACTGTGAAGTCATGACTGATTCATCTGAGACCGACAGTCATGTGACAACAAATCAGAGAAACTTTGACTGAACTGCTGCTGAACACAGAGGAGAGAGGAGAGGAGAGGAGAGGAGAGGAGAGGAGAGGAGAGGAGAGGAGAGAGGAGAGAGGAGAGGAGTGGAGAGAGGAGAGGAGAGGAGAGGAGAGAGGAGAGGAGAGGAGAGGAGAGGAGAGAGGAGAGGAGTGGAGAGAGGAGAGGAGAGAGGAGAGGAGAGGAGAGAGGAGAGGAGAGGAGAGGAGAGGAGTGGAGAGAGGAGAGAGGAGAGGAGAGGAGAGAGGAGAGGCTGAAGTAGAGGATGTAAACATGTAAATAGTTTCTTATATATAACACGTAGAGCCTCCTAACACTGTAGACACTTGTGCAACATGTTGGATTTGAAAGTGCTTTGAGGTTCAGAGGGTTAAATCGATGCTTGTAGAGTTAAAACCTCGCCGGTCCTTTAAATGTGACCGGAGAGAGTCTGACAGACGGGGTTATGATCTTCACTCATTTCACCCCAAAAAAAAACTGCCGACATGCACATTTTCTGAGGCCTGCAAACCCTCTGACAGCTGAAACGTCAGGAAGAACTACTGATCATGTTCCATGTGTCGACCTTTACCTCCAACACGAGCTCGTACGGTTGAACGTAATCACAGCCGCCGTGTTGATTGGATCCTCAAGAAGGAAATGTAATAATCTTCTTCAGCCGTGATTTGATTTGTAACCTTTTTGAGACAAAGTGAAGCTGACGTCTACTCAAAGAAAAGTGATGTACGTGAATCTTTCTACGACGCTCGGTGACTTAAATCTCTGCGTTTAACTGCTGTTCAAAGAAGTCAGTTATGTCTCTGGTTGTTTTTATTTAAAGCAGCTTGAAGCCAATTTAAACTAAATGGTGTTTTAGTTATTGACATTGTGAGAGTTGGTCGTTATCTCTGCCGCTCAGAGATCGTAAAACTTAAACGGTGAGAAGTTGGTCTCCTGTTCATGTTTAATCGATCGTTGTCCAATACTCAGTAGAACATGTGTTTCTAGTCCCTGATCTCTGACAATGTTACTTTGTGAACAACCAATCAGTGTTTAAACCAACAGGAGTAACGTTAGCAGCACCGCTAACGGCTAACCAACGGAGGTTCACTTCAGTTACATTATGATGCCTTCAGGCTCTGCTCCGTGAAAATGAGTACTGGCTGAAGGTACATTATCATGATGATTTTATTTTTATTTTATTTTACTTAAATTTGTATTTATTTTCGTTTATTTTCGTTTCCTTCACTTTAATTTATTTTATTATTATTATTATTGTTATTGTTATAACTCTCTGGGAGAACAAGAATGAGAATTCTGAAACTGTCAAACTGTTGTGTAGACGTACACTTCAGGAGTTCACTTGTTGTTGTCGTCGTTGTTGTTGTTGTTGTTGTTGTGTTGTTGATGACGGTTTCCTCTCACCAGGCTTGTCACCGTTGTGCTCCGACTCGTCGTCGGGCTCGGAGGAGGAGGCGGGGCCCGGAGACGACATGTCGGGCATGGAGCACTGGATGAGCCGCCCGTCACACCTGGGCCCCGCCCACCTGGGCTCCACCTCCTCCTCGTCCTCGTCCACGCAGAGCGGCGGCAGCGGCAACGCCGGGCGGCTGGCCGACTCGCTGGCGCACACGCACCTCTCGCACCTGGCGCACACGCACCTGGGGCACACGCACCTGGGCCAGCTGCACCACCAGCAGAGCCACCTGTCGCAGTCGCACCACGGTGAGACACATTTCCCTACACAATAAAAGCACCGTTTTTTAATGGACGCAACTTTGACGTTACATTTGCATCAGCGTGCAGCCCTCAGTAAAACACACCTGTGTGTGTGTGTGTGTGTGTGTGTGTCCTCAGGTATCGGCCACCTGTCTCTGAAGAGGAAGGGAGCACTGAGCGTCGCGGAGAACGGAGGATCTCTGCGACGCTCCTGTGAGTTTGGGTCCGACATGCTGTGGCCTCCGCCGCTGGAGTCGGACGGTACGTCGGACTCGTCAACACTCACATCTTAATATCCAAAGTACAAACCCAGTCAAATACTTCAGCGGGAACAGAGCTCTTATTTTGAAAAGTTATTGACATATCTCATTGTTGTGTTGCACAGAGTCCCACAGGCTTTTTTTTTAATTACATGAAATGTGCTCTACAAATAAAGATTATTATTATTAACGTTAAGAAGCTTCTTATGATAACATTATTTTTTATTATTTATTTCTGTATATTTGTGTCGAAGGAATCACTGAATATGTTTGAAAAAGCAGGTTTTGTGGAGAAATTTCACACTTTAACTCATAAAATGAGCTTTAATTAAAGTTGTTTTTAAATAAATAAAGAGCTTTAAATGAAGCATCAACATACAAAACAAAATACAACAGAAAATGTATGAAATAAATAATGAATTAAAACATAAAAGCAGAACATTTAAAGCTCAAGAATAGAAGAATTTAACATCGTTCTATAAAAATAACAGCTGCTTCAGGCTGTACAGGAAGTTTTATTTTGAAACAGGTATTATATTTTATTTTGAAACGGGTATTATATTTTATTATATTTTATTTTGAAACGGGTATTATATTTTATTATATTTTATTTTGAAAGTTATGATATTTTATTTTTGAACCAGGTATGATATTCAGAAACAAAATGGAAAAATATACATTTAAAGTAAACAGACAAAGAATTTGGCTTGATGATTGGTGCGTGATAATAAACACAAAGTGCAATACAATAAGACATCATTTAAGAAGAAAAAATATAAAAATGTGCAGTTAAATATGATAAACAAACAAATTAAGAGCACGTTAAAACAAATCTGTTATTAAAGTGCATGTTGCATGAATTCTCTTTCTGGATTTGACCACAAATAACCAGATAGACGTCACAACGTGATGAATATTTGTCCGTCTGCCTGCTTCCCCTCCAGAGAATCACTCGGCCCCCCCGGATGTGACGGGCTACTCGTCAGACTCCACCCACTCCCGCGTTGAGCGCCACCACATGGCCAACATGGGGACCATCGCCAGGAACACGCAGAAGTACGGCAACGCCGAGCGCATGGAGACGGGCGACGGTAAGACGACACCGACAGCCGAAAAACAAAGACATCGAGCTCGAAATTTAGACCAAATTATGAGATAAAAAGTCATATTTATGAGATAAAAAGTCATATTTATGAGACAAAAACTCATATTTATGAGATAAAGTCATATTTATGAGATAAAAAGTCATATTTATGAGACAAAAACTCATATTTATGAGATAAAGTCATATTTATGAGATAAAAAGTCATATTTATGAGATGGAAAGTCATATTTATGAGATAAAAAGTCATAATTATGAGATAGAAAGGGTTTGTTGTAGATAACTGAGCAGAATCAGCCCCTAACAAACATCAGCTTTATTCATCCTGAGGACCGTTGAATAAAACAAAAATACAAACGAGATAATTAATAAGGTGCAAAACAAACCAAATGTGTGTGTGGGTGTTTTTACAGGTGTTCCAGTCAGCAGTCGCGTGTCGGCTAAAATCCAGCAGCTTGTGAACACGCTGAAGCAGCCGCGCAGACCTCCGCTGAGGGAGTTCTTTGTGGATGACTTTGATGAACTTCTGGAGGGTGAGACACGTCTTTGATTCTGTCTGTCTGATTCTTTATGCTAAATATTAAAGGGAAAGTACCTCAGTGTTAAACCTGGCTCCTCCGTCTTTAAATGCCTCCATGATGACGTTGCCCGTGTCCTCGTCTCCAGTCCAGCAGCCGGACCCGAACCAGCCTCGTCCTGAGGGGGCTGAGATGATGGCGGTCCGCGGCGAGGCGCTGGGCGTGGTCACTAACTGGCCCCCGTCCCTGGAGGCGGCGCTGCAGCGCTGGGGCACCATCTCCCCTAAAGCTCCCTGTCTCACCAGCCTGGACACGGCGGGGAAGCCCCTCTACGTCCTCACATACGGTGAGACAGACAGACGTCCAATCAGCACTCAGCTTATTGAGCTGTGCTTTAAGTTGTGTTATGTTTAGATAAGATGAGTTCTACTGTTACTCTAACTTCTTCTGGGAAAAAACAATAGTAAACATCTCTCTCTCATCCCTCTCTCTCTCCGCCCCTCCTTCCACCACTCTCCCCCTCTCTCTCTCTCTCTCTCTCTCTCTCTCCATCCCTCTCTCTCTCCCCCCCTCCTTCCACCACTCCTCTCGCTCTCTCCATCCCTCTCTCTCTCGCTCTCCACCACTCTGTCTCTCTCTCTCTCCCCCCCTCCTTCCACCACTCCTCTTTCTCTCTCCATCCCTCTCTCTCTCTCTCATCCCTCTCTCTCTCATCCCTCTCTCTCTCCGCCCCTCCTTCCACCACTCTCCCCCCTCTCCCGCTCTCTCTCCATCCCTCTCTCTCTCGCGCTCCACCACTCTGTCCCTCTCTCTCCCCTTCCTTACTCTCTCCCTCTTTCCCCCCCCCCCCCCTCTTTCCGCTCGCTCTCTCTCTATCTCTCCCTCCTCCCTCCCTCTCCCCTTGTCTCCTGTGTCCTGCCTCCTTCAGGAAAGCTGTGGTCTCGCAGCATCAAACTTGCGTACAACATCCTCCACAAACTGGGCAGCAAACAGGAGCCGATGGTGCGACCGGGAGATCGGGTGAGTCACTCCTCCCCCACTGTGTCTCTCTCACTTCATCTCATTCATTAAACCCGTGGTGTTTCGTTTCCTTTGCAGCAAGTTTTTCTTTGAATATGTTTTTTGTATTTCTCCGTATTATTTACAACGGCTTCATCAATCTGAGCTTTCCTTTTGAAATCTGTCAATAAATGTAATTTGATGAATATTTTTGCAGAGAGTCAGAGGATTTACACCACTCTCATGTGAGCACAACATCTGAAGCTACAGTCGGTTAGCTTAGCTTAGCATTAAGACTGGAAACAGCTAGCCAGTGTTTAAGAAAAGGTTCACCTACCAGCACAAAGTAACACTTCATATCTCGTTTGTTTAATCTGTTGAAAAACCAATGGGACTCCAGTCTTGATGCTAAGCTACGCTAACCGTCTGCTGGCCACAGATTCGTATTGAACAGATATGAGAGTGGTCTCAATCTTCTCCTCCAACTATAAATCAAAATAAGGAAATTTCCGAAAATGTCAAAGTCTTCCTTTAAACAGAGGTCGTCGTTAAACACGACGTCCTCCTTCAATGTGACGCTCCAGCTGTGTTCAGCAAACACTCTGACCCCGGCTGGTCTCCTCTTCTCTCTCCTAGGTGGCGTTGGTGTTTCCTAACAACGACCCCGTGGCCTTCATGGTGGCCTTCTACGGCTGCCTGCTGGCCGAGGTGGTTCCTGTTCCCATAGAGGTCCCACTGAGTCGCAAGGTACCTCATGCATCCCACCTGTGTGTTTTTCACCTCGACACCTGGCTGTGCTGCTCAACGAATCAAACGCTCTGCAGCTGATCTATGGCCGCTGCTCTCTTTAGTTAACCATCACAGTGTAAATAAAGTGTGACTGACTCAGTAGAACATGTGTTTCTAGCCTCTGATCTCTGATGACGTTACTTTGTAAACAACCAATCAGTGTTCAAACCCCTCCCTGTATCGTCCAATAGGATGCCGGCAGTCAGCAGATTGGGTTCCTATTGGGCAGCTGTGGCGTCACCGTGGCTCTGACCAGTGACGCCTGTCACAAGGGACTCCCCAAGAGCGCCACAGGAGAGATCCCTCAGTTCAAAGGTCAGAGGTCATCGATTATAGGATTCTCTGTGGGGGGGGGGGGGGTCGCCTGATGAGGAAAGAGGATGTGAACCTTTAAATGATCATGAACAAGGAATTTAAACAAGGAAACAAAAGTCTGTTTTTGAGTGTTTTCTTTGGGAATTAAAATATGATTTCTTTACTCCCCGGTGGTGGAGAGGAAGTACAAATACACACTGGAAATACTCCACTACAAGTAAAAGTACTGCATTCAAAACCTTAAATGAAGGGAAAATATGTAATCTGCTAAATGTACTTAATGAACAGAATAAATAAATGCTAAAACAAATACAGCAATACATAAATGAATGAATGTAGAAGAGTAACATGTACAACATGTACCTCTGAGATGTAGTACACCATAAAGTACTACATGTACCTCTGAGATGCAGTACAGTAGAAAGTACAACATGTACCTCTGAGATGCAGTACAGTAGAAAGTACAACATGTACCTCTGAGATGCAGTACAGTATAAAGTACAACATGTACCTCTGAGATGCAGTACAGTATAAAGTACAACATGTACCTCTGAGATGCAGTACAGTATAAAGTACAACATGTACCTCTGAGATGCAGTACAGTATAAAGTACATGTACCTCTGAGATGCAGTATAGTATAAAGTACTACAT
>CM051704.1:21113884-21116384 GCA_028022725.1 Lycodopsis pacificus | reverse complement strand
ACCTCTCACCTCTCAGCTGTCTGTCTCACCTGTCTCACCTCTCACCTGTCTGTCTCACCTCTCACCTGGTCCGCTGCTCTCGTTCTCCTAACATGTGCAGCGTCATGAATGTAATAAATCTCCCAAACAATTAAACAAACATAAAAATAAATATTTTAGTATTTTGGCCGTCGCCATGTTTTTTTATCAACCAGTGAACAGGAAGTGACCATATGTGGACTGAGGAGGAGTGACGTAGAGACCTGTCAATCACAGTAGTCCCGCCCTAAAGCATCCCCTGCTTTATGGTCTATTAGAGACCTGTCAATCACAGTAGCCCCGCCCTAAAGCATCCCCTGCTTTATGGTCTGTGTGACTCTAAATGGACCATCATGTACTAAATGAACATCATGCTGTATTGAAGAAGACTTGAAACTAGAGATTGAGACATAAACTCATGTTTACAATGTTTACTGAGGGAATAAATCAAGAGAGAAGTAGAGTCATTTTCTATAGACTTCTATACAACCAGAGGAGTCGCCCCCTGGTGGCCACCAGAGAGAATGCAGCTTTAAAACGTGAAGCTTTGACTTCACTTTACAGAACCGGAGGTTGCTGTCTGGGCTGAATCGAGTGCAGGGTTAAAGGAAACGCTGGTGCGTTTGAATGAGGAAGCTCTGGGTCGTTTTATGAAGCAGCAGTGGAGCGTTTAGGTGCCGCTTCACGTCTTTCCTTCTCTGTAAACCTCCGTTTGTGTCTGACCGTCCTCCGTCTCTCTCAGGCCATCGACAGCATCCACGGGGTGGGCGTGTTCTGCCTGGCTCTGGTCCCGGCCAACACTCTGCCCAAGACCCCTCTGGGCGGCATCCACCTGTCTGAGATCAAGCAGCTGTACCTGGAGGGGGGGCTGCACCCCTGCAACGTCCTCATGTGCCCCCACACCTGCGTCACCAACCTGCCCAAACCCCGGCAGAAACAACCAGGTGGGAAACAAAACACAAGTGTTCACGGGTCTGCGGAGGTGGCTCATTACTGTGCACAGATGTTAATGTGTGTGTGTGTGTGTGTGTGTGCGTGTGCGTGTGCGTGTGCGCGTGTTTGTGTTTGTGTGTGTGTGTGTGTGCGTGTGTGCGTGCGTGCGTGCGTGCGTGCGTGCGCGTGCGTGCGTGTGCGTGCGTGCGCGTGCGTGCGTGCGTGTGCGTGCGTGCGCGTGCGTGCGTGCGTGCGTGTGCGTGCGTGCGTGCGCGTGCGTGCGTGCGCGTGCGTGCGCGTGCGTGCCTGCGCGCGCCTGCGTGCGTGCGCGTGCGTGCGCGTGCGTGCGCGTGCGTGCGCGCGCGTGCGTGCGTGCGTGTGTGCGTGTGTGTGTGTGTGCTGCAGAGATCGGACCTGCCTCTGTGATGGTGGGGAATCTGGTGTCAGGGAAGAGGATCGCTCAGGCCAGCGGCAGAGATTTAGGACAAACGGACGACAACGACCAGGTGAACAAAAGACTCTCTGCTTTGTTGAGTTCTTTATTAGTTCGACTACGTCATTAAAACAACATCAGACAATCTTATCATCAAACGTTTAAATCGTTCTACAGAGGAATCATTCGGGTTCCAGCTACTTAAATATGAGGATTTGCTTCTTTTCTTCTCTTCTTTACAATTAAAAACTGAATATTTTGGGTTTTGAACTGTTCTTCAAATATAACGAGATGTTAGATTCACTGACTAATCATTTAAATAATCTGATGAATCTCGAATACAAACAGTCGACTCACACGTCCGGACCACACAGCTCTGATTTTACCGTGTTATATATCTATATCATATAATATAAATGATATCGTTGCTCATGTCGGAGTAACTTCCTCCTCTGTGTCTGGAGATGAGTGTTAGAGCTAAAGTGAAGGAATGTTTTCACGAGTTCCTCATTGAGACGTTTTAAAGAATCAATAATAATTTCAACTGATTTACAATCGTTCAGCAGCCGACAAGCCGCTCGTTTCAGTTGCTGCATCAGTGAAAATGTTCATGAATTTCTTCTCCAGTCGGCCGCTTGTTTCTCAGCTGCTTTGTGGTTTATTGATATTGATTCGACCGCTTTAACGTCCTGCAGTCTCAGCTGGATGTGAAGCATTAAAGTAAAGATTTACTCACAGACAGGAGTCCTGTATCGGCTGCAGAGAAACCGTCTCCACTTGTGTCTCCTGTGCACTTTTACATGATGTGCTGACGGTGGAGATTCATGTTTTAGGGCCTCTGTGACCCGGTATACAGCATATATATATATATGTATGTATATACATATACATATGTATATATATATATGCTGTACATACTGTTGTGGGCTATGAGTGTTTGCGTTCTGATATATGTCGTGTAACTCAGGTGCTACTGGTTGGATGCTGCGTCTCTGACTGTGTTTCAGTTCCTGTTCCTGTCGGAGGTTTTGCAGTGGAGGGCTCAGACCACACCGGACCACGTCCTCTACACTCTGCTCAGCTCCAGGGTAACAGCAACGCACCTCCACCCACAGC
>CM051704.1:21093884-21108884 GCA_028022725.1 Lycodopsis pacificus | reverse complement strand
TCTCCTCTCTCCTCCTCTCCTCTCTGCTCTCTCCTCTCTCCTCTCTCCTCTGCTCTCTCCTCCTCTCTCCTCTCCTCTCTCCTCCCTCCTCTCCTCTCTGCTCTCTCCTCTCTTCTCTCTCCTCTCCTCTCCTCTCCTCTCCTCTCCTCTCCTCTCCTCTCTCCTCCCTCCTCTCCTCTCTCCTCCTCTCCTCTCTGCTCTCTCCTCTCTCCTCCTCTCCTCTCTGCTCTCTCCTCTCTTCTCTCTCCTCTCCTCTCCTCTCTCCTCCCTCCTCTCCTCTCTCCTCCTCTCCTCTCCGCTCTCTCCTCTCTTCTCTCTCCTCTCCTCTCCTCTCCTCTCCTCTCTGCTCTCTCCTCTCTTCTCTCTCCTCCTCTCCTCTCCTCTCCTCTCCTCTCTCCTCCCTCCTCTCCTCTCTCCTCCTCCTCTCTGTGTTCAGTTCCTGTAGTTCAGTCAGAGTCTCCTCCTCGTGGTCACATGACTGTTGGTCTCAGATGAGTCCATCATGACGTCATAGTTTCACACTAATGTCTCTACACTCTGGTTGAAGTGAACTCTTCACTCGAGGACACGTTTATAACGGGACATGGAGAATAAACGTTTATGATGAAATATCACAGTTTAACTTCGTTTTCCGTCACACGTGATGCGTTCAAAGACCGTTGGAAAGATCGAATACGTTTCAAACCTCTGGTCACCGGTCAGCCTGCAGCTGAACACACAGTGATGAACTCGGTGACTTCAGACGTAATGAACTGCGTCTGTGTCTGCTGAAGCCTGAGGACACGTCTGACCGCGGCGGTCACGACGCCTCTGATTGGTCACAGCGGAGTTCATTTGAGTCATTATCCGTCTTTAAGTCTCCATGGAGACTGACGGCCGAACGCAGAAGAGGAAAGTACGAATGTTCTTCAGTGACACACCGTTCTCTGACATAAGTTTAACCCTCAAAGGTTTAGGATTCCCAGCATCTCATCATCTGCACCGTTCCCCTCCCTGTTAGTCTCCTCGCTCCTCTGTAATGTGACGCGGTCTCCCGTCTCTGGTCCAGGCTCGAGGTCTGGATCTGTCCCGGGTCCGGGCCTGTGTCGTGGTGGCGGAGGAGAGGCCCAGGATGTCGCTCACTCACTCCTTCTCGAAGCTCTTCAAAGACCTCGGCCTTCACCCGAGATCCGTCAGCACGGCCTTCGGCTGCAGAGTCAACCTGGCCATCTGCCTGCAGGTAACAGCGTCGACACGCCAGCACCAGCATGTCGGGTTCATCTGCTCCACAATGCTCACGGTGGAGCAAAGATGAAGATCTGATCAGTACGAAACATAAAAGAACAGTCTGCAACCGGTGAGTGACCGTTACACGTCTCTGATCACATGCTCGCTGTGTCTGCGCTGTGATTGGCTGCAGGGCACTTCGGGACCGGACCCTACGACTGTGTACGTGGACATGAGAGCGCTGCGTCACGACAGGTACCACGGCCTGCTTTCCTCCTCTTCATCCTCCTCCTCTTCCCCCAACAACATCCTGACGTGTGTGTGTGTGTGTGTGTGTGTGTGTGTGTGCGTGTGCGTGTGTGTGTGTGTGTGCATGTGCGTGTGCGTGTGTGTGCGTGCGTGTGCGTGCGTGTGCGTGCGTGTGCGTGTGTGTGTGTGTGTGTGAGTGTGTGTTTCAGGGTTCGGTTGGTGGAGAGAGGTTCTCCTCACAGTCTGCCATTAATGGAGTCTGGCAAGGTGAGTGATTCAGAGGTGCAGTATCATGTTTCTACAGGATTTAATTCATTTATTTTATTTCGTAAGGAACAAAATCACTTTTTACAATCTGTGCACATAAAAGCCTTCAATGGTCCAAGAGAGACTGAAGATCATCGTCGTCCTTATTCTCCAGAACAAACCGGGTTTTTGTTTGACAGCCAGAGTTCAAAGAGCTTTCACCGACAAACACGCAAAGTTTCATCAAAACGCCTCAAACATACAAATGAACGTCCGTTGGTGAGGTTTCTCCACCTCGTGGCAGATTCACCATCAAAACACAACAGCCATCTCAGAGATTCATCTCCTCTCACCGTGAAGACACGCTTCAGTTGCACTGAAATGGCATCGATGTGCCGGCTCCCGTCCTCCCACGCTCAGTGAGTCAGAGCCCCGAAACCTTCATCTCCGTCTGAAGGAATCTCATCCGGCTCACGTTTGTCCTGAACGTGGAGCAGAAAGCAGACGCCCAGCACGCTTCACTCCTTTAAACAATGATGGCAGCCGCTCGTCACGCGGTGAATCAGATGGCGGAGGAGGAAGTCAGGTCAGATGCAGTCCGTCGGTTGAAAGATGTTTCTTCCTCCGCCGACACAAAGAGAAGACGTGAGTGTGACTCAGTGTGTGGAGGAGTCCGTCCACCGCACGTCTCATGTTTCACTTCAGGAGATCTGAGTAACGCTGCTCCTCAGATCTACATATAAATATCAAGGCAAACCTAACTGATGCATTGTGGGTATGTGGTAATAATAGAAGAGATCATCGTTCATGAAAACTTTCTTTGTTCCTCGTCTTTTATTTATCAAAAGAAAACCAGCAAACAAACGAACAAAGAAATCATATCGATGCCTCTCTGCTGAAAAAAGAACCTGCCCCAGTGCATGCTGGTCCTCAACCTGCCTACTCATATACACATACACATATACTGTATGTGTACTGGAACAACTAAGTATTTAAACTGAACAGTTAAATATAGAAAACATCTGGAATGAAATCAACAGCACTCTTCTGGTTCAAAGTATTTGATTGTTGTTTGTTGAACATGACTCCTCTGCGTGTTCATGTGCTGCTGACTCAGCGGTAGAAAGATGGAGGCTGATTGTAGTTTTGTTGTTTTCAGATCCTTCCTGGAGTTCGTGTCATCATCGCTAACCCAGAGACCAAAGGACCGCTGGGAGACTCGCACCTCGGAGAGGTCCGCTCAGACACACTCCTTCTGTTTCCTCTCTTTCTCTCCTCTGTTGTTTCTTCATCTTTCTGTCTTTCCTCAGCTCCTCCTTAGTCTCTTTCCTTTGTCTCTTTCCTTTGTCTCTTTCCTTTGTCTCTTTCGTTCTCGTTTAGTTTTTACTTTTCTTTACCTTTCTCTCCTTTCTTGTGTTTCTTTTCTTTACGCTTTCCATTTTCTTTTGTTTTGTCTTCATTGTTTCACTTTTCTTTTCTGTCCTCCGTCGCTGTTTTCTTCTCTCTGTTCCGTCCTTTCATCTCTTCCTGATCTTTTCTTTCTCCTGAAGTCCGTTAAAAGCTTCATTTATCTGCGCTGCCGTTCTACATTCCAGTTATTCATCCGTATTTATTCCGTATTAACCGGACTCAGACTCAGCTTTGTGCAGCATCGTGACCACGCTGAGTGTTTGATATAGAATATAACTCTGTTGACAGATCTGGGTGCACAGCGCTCATAACGGCAGCGGTTACTACAGCGGGTACGGAGAGGAGGTCCTTCAGTCCGATCACTTCAACTCCAGACTCAGCTTTGGAGACACTCAGACGGCCTGGGCCAGGACGGGCTACCTGGGCTTCCTCCGCCGCACCGAGCTCACCGACGCCACCGGAGGTTAGTCTCCCTCTCCCCGCGACCGCTTCCGATCCCATCGACTCGCCGCCAACCTGGCCGACCCTCGTTTGTCTCTTTGTGTTGTCAGAGAGACACGACGCTCTGTTCGTGGTGGGAGCTCTGGAGGAGGCCATGGAGCTGAGGGGGATGAGGTACCACCCCATCGACATCGAGACCTCCGTCATCAGAGCCCACAAGAGCATCATGGAGTGGTAGGTTGGACCTCTAACACACCGACCAGTAGAAACGTGTGTCGTGTCAGCTCTTTATCGCACTTAAAGACACGCTAGCACGCGGCTAACGGGGAGAAAAGATAGACTGCTGGTTACGGTTAGAAACAAAACACCACAACAGAGAAACAGAACTGGAGTAAGACGGACATTTAACCGTCCGACCGACGAGTACAAATATGGTTATATACACATGGTTTACTAGTTAGCTAGTTATGCTCGTTAGCTAGGTAACTAGCTCGTCTTTCTCGTGGAGCAGCAACCGTTAGACCCAGCCAGCACGCTGTTCGGCCCTTTTATTGCAACCAGTGGCGCATTTAAGCATGGTGGCAATTAGCAAGATAGCTAGCTAACCAGCTGTCCGCTAGTTAGCTAGCTAGCGTGCTAGTTCCACCACGCTTTCGTGCTACACTGGTTACAGAAAACGAGCCGAACAAACACTCGTCTGGTGAAAGCGACGCGCTTTCCTTCGCTGTGTTTTAGTTTTTACGAAAGTTAGTCCGCTATGGCGACGGTACACATAAAAATGGCCGCCGCTCTTCGTTGATTTAAATGGGAATTTCCGTTCTACTGGCAAAATAACGTAACTGGCTCGAATAAATAACAACAGAAATTACCGGAGTTTCTTACGTAAGTATTTCGTAAAAAGCATAACGTCAATGTTTATTGTTGGTTTCACACGGACAGCGGTCTCCTGGGTGACAGTCCTTAGTTAGTTTGACTCTCTAATACCACGGGACGGTCGCTCTATACACTACGTCACATTCAACGACTTCATCGTTTGCATACCAACATGTTTTCCTGGCGACTGGTCTGGACGGACACATTTGGGACATTTGGCCCCTAAAGACACAGATCGTAATGCATTTTGTGGAGTGTGTTTTTAAGCTTGTTGAGGAGTTCTGCTGCCCCCTAGTGGTTACAAATACAACCAGTGAACTTAGCTTTTTAAACAGTAGAATGACAGGTGATGAACTGCGTCCTCCTCAGTGCGGTCTTCCCCTGGACCAACCTGCTGGTGGTGGTGGTGGAGCTGGAGGGCTCCGAGCAGGAGGCCCTGGACCTGGTTCCGATGGTGACCAAGGCGGTGCTGGAGGAGCACTACCTGATCGTGGGCGTGGTCGTGGTGACGGACATCGGCGTCATCCCCATCAACTCCCGCGGCGAGAAACAGCGCATGCACCTCCGGGACGGCTTCCTGCAGGACCAGCTGGACCCCATCTACGTGGCCTACAACATGTAGCCTGTGTGTGTGTGTGTGTGTGTGTGTGTGTGTGTGTGTGTGTGTGTGTGTGTGTGTGTGTGTGTGTATGTGTGTGTGTGTGTGTGTGTGTGAGCGAGCATGCCGTGCATTTCGCCGTTGTTGTTCCTTTATTTCCCAGAATCAAGATGTACTGTATTTTTGAACCTGCATATGGTGTGGTGTTAAAGTCGTCCGTTTTCTTTAAAGTCGTGTTGTGCCAGTTGATTGATTGGTTGATTGATTGATTGGTTGGTTGATTGCTCAGTGGTGGGATGCTCATTTTCACAGCCCAGTTACCCGGAGCTCGTCACTGTAGAAAGCCTTATAGGGGAACACTGTGCTCGACAGCTCTGGTGGTTTTTAGGAGGTCAAAGTAGAAAAGAGATCAATACTAGAGACTGTATCTGTCATCATGTTTTACTGGTCCAATCAAAAAACTACAAAAAAAGAAGCTATTTAAATTCAAATTAGAACAGGGGCAGCCAGATAACTGTAAAAAATATAAATATTGTACATAGACATAATAATCTATATGGAGAGGTACCGGAAACACAATGAGGTATAGTAGCCCCTATATGCAGCTCTCTCCACCTGCACCCTGTGCGTGTGTGTGTGTGTGTGTGTGTGTGTGTGTGTGTGTGTGTGTGTGTGTGTGTGTTCATCATGTGTTAAAGTGGGACAGGGACGTTTTCCGTGGTTTTAATGTGACTCACGCAGCAGATTTTTTATCCGCAGACGAAGAAATAAGAAACGTTTTAATTTAGAATTTAAACACTAAAGATTTCAGCCGTTGAATCTGAAAAAAAACTACAAATAATTTTAGTTTTCAGCAACTAAAGTCTCAAACATATTGACGCTCGGGAGACAAAGTGAAATGTCTTTGATTAATACTTTAATATTAATACATTTTTTAATATGTCATTTTCTCTAAATCAAAACAATAACAACAGACGTAGTTTGATAAATGATTGTGAAGCAAAGTGCAATGTGTGAATAACAAAAGAGAATATTATTATAATCTAACGGGACGTTACAGGAACAGTTGATCCCAAACCAGCTGTTTTTATTCTTCTTTTGTTTCAACTTTATCGACAGAGACAAACTTTATGCAGATCACAAAGCTGCTGAGCGGTTGATTGGCTGAGAGCAGTTTGGGTTTGATGGTAGCAGCGTCATGATTCAGTCCCTGTGTGTGTGTGTGTGTGTGTGTGTGTGTGTGTGTGTGTGTGTGTGTGTGTGTGTGTATTGTATGTAAATAGTGTTGATTTTGTACGGTACAAGTGTGTGTGACTTGTTTTGTACACATGATAAAAAGATTAAATGACACTTTTATAAGAGCCTGCTATTGGCTCACCGTCACACTATACAGTGCAATAAAGTGCTTTGATTGGCTAAAACTCAGAGTTTCTATGATTATTCATTTATTATTGTCATTGTTATTGTTATTGTTATGTGACGACGCTTCAGACTTTTCTACACAAATAGACTTTTATCACATTTGAATCAAATAAACTAAAAGCGATGTTTATTTTAACAAAATATGAAGTTTCAGGACTACAAATAGGTAATTATGTTTTTTTTCCACGTTTTATGAATTCATTTAAATTATATCTTCACATACATTTCATTGTTTCAAGTTTTTTATTGTAATCTTAGATCATATTTCCTCTTCTGTCCGACAGCATGGTAATTATATTAAACATTTTATACATTAAATTATATTATTTGGCTTTGAGCTGACAATGGAGATAATGTAAGATAAGTTCAAGTTAGATGTTTTATTAAAAAGTAAAAATGAATTCATGTCTACAGTTTGGTGATGAAGTCCATGTGATTCACTCAAAAGCTCCAGAGTTGTTCCTAAATGGACTTTATTTATTTGCAGTATGCTGCACTTTAAAAAACAAAACATGGACAAAACAAAATATATAAGTTATATAAAAAGTTTAAATATCGGGAGTTTAATGGATGAATGAGAGTTAAAGAGAGAAAACAGCATAAAAATAATCATTTCATGAAAAACATTCCTTTTTGTTCCACTTTTCCTGAAACAGACTTCCTGTCTTCTCATCGCTCCCTCGTGTTTCAGGTTTCACAGTCACTGTTTTTATTGGCTTCTTTTGCAGCGTCGTCGCTATTTTTAATATCTGTAAACATTAAAAGTTTACACATGCAAACAACATTTAGAGAAGTGCAACAAACTGAATAAACACTGAAAGTTTCACTTAAAGGTACAAAACACTAAAAACACTCAAAAGTTAAGTATAAAAACACTTAGAAAGAAAACGACAAATACATTAATTCAGGCGGTGTTTGGGGTGAGTTCAGGCCGCTTTTGGAGGCTCTGGCGCGGGCCAGAGATGGTGCCTGGCTCCCTCCATCCTTCCGGTAGTCTGTTAGATTACCAGAGGCACGAAAACACTTAGAAAAAAAGTGAGAGATGAATTCATCCCTGCGGTTTGTGGTAAATTTAGTCCGTTTTGGAGACTCCTTTAGTCCGCTGTATCCATCCTGGACCTCCTGTGGACACAATTAGTATTGCAGGATCAAAAAACACTTTGGAGGCTCCAAAGTCATTCCTCCAGGGTGTGTGTTGTGGTGATTGAGGCCGATTTGGAGGCTCTTTTTCGGTCCAGGCGCATAGCCTGACTCCCCCTGGACCTCTGGTACTCATTAGGAATACCAGGGGCACGGAATAACACTTTACAAAAATTAAAAATGATTCATCCAGGCTGTATTTGTCTGAATTCAGTCCGTTTTGGAGGCTCTGACAGGCGGATAGGTGTTCAGAAAGCAAGCGCTAACTTCCCCCTGGAGATTGATCGGGACTGCAGGTCCAAAAAACTGGAAAAAAAACACCAAAGTTATTCCTCCAGGGTGTGTTGTGGTGATTGAGGCCGCTTTGGAGGGTCTTTTTCGGGCCAGAAACTCCCCCTACACCTCTGGTACTCATTGGGAATACCAGGGGCACGAGAAAACACTTAGAATTATTATTATTTTTTAATTCATCCAGGCTGTATTTGTGTGAATTCAGTCCGTTTTGGAGGCTCTTACAGGCGGATAGGTGTTCAGAAAGCAACCGCTAACATCCTCCTGGAGCTCGATCGCCCTCCTGTGGAGAAATGCGGGACTACAGGTCCAAAAAACACTTTAGAGGCTCTTTGTCGGGCCAGAAACTCCCCCTACACCCCTGAAATTAAAGCTTCATGTGTTAAAGCTGCATTCTCTCTAGTGGCCACCAGGGGGCGACTCCTCTGGTTGTATAGAAGTCTATAGAAAATGACTCTACTTCTCTCTTGATTTATTCCCTCAGTAAACATTGTAAACATGAGTTTATGTCTCAATCTCTAGTTTCAAGTCTTCTTCAATACAGCATGATGTTCATTTAGTACATGATGGTCCATTTAGAGTCACACAGACCATAAAGCAGGGGATGCTTTAGGGCGGGGCTACAGTGATTGACAGGTCTCTACCAGACCATAAAGCAGGGGATGCTTTAGGGCGGGGCTACAGTGATTGACAGGTCTCTAACAGACCATAAAGCAGGGGATGCTTTAGGGCGGGGCTACTGTGATTGACAGGTCTCTAACAGACCATAAAGCAGGGGATGCTTTAGGGCGGGGCTACTGTGATTGACAGGTCTCTAACAGACCATAAAGCAGGGGATGCTTTAGGGCGGGGCTACTGTGATTGACAGGTCTCTAACAGACCATAAAGCAGGGGATGCTTTAGGGCGGGGCTACACGCTGATTGACAGGTCGGTCTGGGAACTCTTTCATTTTGTGTTTTCACTTCATGAAAGTTAACTGTAACATTTTGTGTTAAACTAAATAACATTAATGTATTATTGAAACATAACCCACATGTACATGTTGTAATCTGTCTGTTCTGAATGAGTGAAGTGATTTTGTTGATTCTTACATTAATTTTAAGTTTATTAAATAAAGTTGGGGTTTCGTTTGGTGGTGGGACCGCTGGAGCCAGACTCCAGGACCCTCTGGGGGCCCGAGGGCCAGAGTTTGAGACCCAAACATCACGTTTAATTGTCCGGTGTAGTGACTTCAGCCGCGCGGTGTCGCTGCTGTTAAAACACACTCAGGAAGCTCCCGCAGGTCGGCGGGAGCGCGCAATGAGTCCGGGGTGTCCCGGGGGACGATGTGTGGCGGGGACGCGCGCTCCTTAGAGAGAGCTCCGGAGAGAGAACCGGAGCAGCGCGTCACTGTAGCTCCGCTCACCGGAGAGTCCCGGTTCTTCACTCTCGTCCGGTTGGTCTGTTGGAGTTTCCATGTTGGGATGTTTGTTCTGCTTTTTCTTTTCACAAACACTGAACTCTTTTTGGGAGACGTAAAGATCTGATCCGCGCGTAAAGCTGCTGACACCAACGGGCCAAAAAGGAAACACGTGATTTCTTCGCGTTAAAACTACAAACTTTCACAGAGTTCCGTTCGGTGGCGTCTCGCTGCGGCGCACGTGCTTCCTGCTGAGGATGTCCAACAGGTGAGCTGCTGTCCAGGTGAACCGGAGGACATGAGTCCAGGATGGCCTTTACGCACCGGCTCGCTCTGCTCCTGCTCGGCTTCACCTTCATGCACACGGTCAGTCCCTTCTCCATCTTAATGTCAATATTATCACTGTTATTCAAGTGATTATCTCATAAAAACACTGTTGTTCTTATTTAAATATGAGTTATCTTCATAAGAACGGAGCTGATATTGTTTATATTGGTGTTCAGGGTGAGTTCATGGCATCTGCGTCTCTAAATATTTAGTTTTAATCGGCTTAATATCATAATTAGGCCACAACGTTCCGAAGTGAGATCATACAGTGACCTTTATTTATTTATGTCCTCTAATATTCCTGTTATGTTTCTGTATTTTAAGACTCACAGCTTTCAGTCACACATTCTCTCATAACTATATTTTCTAATCTTCCACTTTGCTGCTTCCAGCGTCATGAAATGAAACGTGACTCGTTCCACTCCAATCATCTCTTTCTATTCACTTCCTGTTTGCTGGTTGTTGTTTTCATGTTCAGGTCTGTGTTTAGACTCTGTCTGGACCTCCAGTGTGTTTATATATAAAGTGTATATATTCATGTCGTTCATATAGAACAGAAGGTATCCGCTGTGAGAGGAGCTCAACATGCAGATCAGTGACTCGTTTAGGATTTTATTCCTGAAGAAAAACAACAACAACAAATACAATGTTGTGTCTTTTGAACTCAAGTCTTGATGCACGTTTACAAACAGAAGAGTGTCGCTTGTGTTTTGTAGTTTTTCTAACTGGTGTTTTAAATTCTAGTTCTGCATACAAAGAACATAAACCTTGTTTTGATTTTTATTTCTTTTAAAGTTGGAATTAAAGTCTTGAATATTTTTGCACATTTCCCCCCAAACTTCAGCCGAGCGTGTTCGTTGAAAACGTTAGAAGTCAAACGTTGTGTTGCCTTCAGGGAACATGTGACAGCAGCACAGAGAGGACTCAGGACTTCACACAAAATCACATTTAAATCCATTTCTCTGCTTTGAGAATATATCGGCTTCACTTCCTGTCTGCTGGACGTCACAAGAGAAACGCGTCGGCTGTGTTTCAGTCGATTCTGCTTCCTGTCATGATCTCACTGCAGGACATTGAATACGTAAACCATTGAGCTCATTTTGATCTTAAAACGCATTAAAGAGCAGCGAGTTCATCACCTGTTGTTTGGATTCAAGCTGAGCTGTGATTCGCTGATTTAAAGTACTGTAAAGCTGCAGCAGACAAACGGCTGAAGTTCAGCATGAAGGTCGTGCAGAGAGACAGCAGTGAACTCTTGTGTTGCGTTTAAAGGCGTTTCAAGAGGAAGCCAGCGACTGATTGGTGGTTGGTTTGGAGCTTTGGTTCCTTCTTGTGTTGACGCTGAAGTTTGCGGCTCAAGTTAAAAGTTCAGCTCACGAGAATCCTTCATGTTCTTTGTGTGTGACGTTTAAAAGTTCCTGTTCATGTTGCGCTGAGCTTCACTTAATGACACGCAGTGAAAAGATGTGAAGGAGAAACCTGTGACACTAATGTGCTCGAGAAGTTACAATTCTTTAATATTTCGGTGAGAATCTGAAATGAAGTCACAGAGATGAAACAATAATCTGAAGTTCAGTCCCGTTTCTCTCCATGGAATCTCCATCGTCGATGCCTCATTTGCATAATTAACACCTGTTGACCTGACCAGCGTGCTCTCTCTCCCAATGCATGCTGGGATATGCTCCCCCATACGCACTAGTGATCACATACAAGTACATGAGACGCAGTCATATGTTGCTTCTAACCGGTGGGTTGATATCAGACTGCTGCGTCATAACTCGGTCAAACATGAGCTCAGTGACATGAGGCTCACAGGCCGAGCATATCAACGTCTCTGCCGTCCGTCATTAATAAACGTCCATAAATCGACTTGGTAATCACAGAAAAGACGCTCTTCATAGCTGCAGCAGTTGCCTGAGAATGACCTCGTGTTGAAGTTTGCTTCAGTGATCGTTGTCTGCTCATCCGTCTCTGCAAACAGGATTCGACGATTCGGCATATTTTTAATGGCGCTAATTATCCAAAATGTGAACAAATGTAACGTTAAAGTAACGGAGCTCAAGCTGCAGGGAAACTCACGACATTCTACTTCCTGTTTGTCCCTAAAGCATTGTTGGAACTAAAGTTTCATCGTTTTTAACAAATAGAGAAAGTCCAGAATAATAAAACAGATTAATAATAATCAAATCTATTAATATCAACTTTTATGTAGCTGCACTGTTGTCTCGATGTTGTCCCATATATAGTACTGTACCACTGTACCACTACTAGTACTAGTAGAGAGTATTTTAGATTTATGTTGGTGTAATCTGCAGCTTGAGGTCAGACGAGGTTCAGGCTTACGTTATGGATCTGTGCGTATGAAGTCATTAGGAGACGTGAGACGACGTTTGTTGGATGAAATGAATTCAAACGCTTCATCCTCTGTTTGTAGTTTCTGTTTTGACAATAATGATTCATGCGATACTTTCAGATCTGAGATGTTTGTTTGTTTGAAGGAAAATAAAAGCACGTGTTTACGTCTCATAGGAACCAATGTGTTTTGAGCTCAGAGCCACAGACAGGAAGTCAGACAGTATTGAGAGACGGACTGATCACTAATTCATGGGTCATTTATGTTGTTTACCTGTTTGTTTATTTACCCGAAGTGTTTGTGTTTTCGTTGGGCTGTTCTCAATAATAATCATCGGACATGAAACATTCTTTAAAAAGCCTCCACGGTGTGACGGTGATGTTTGATTGGTCGATGTGATCAGGTGATCGTCTGCAAGCGACGACTCAATGGACAGACGAGAAATAACAAAAGTGTGTGTGTGTGTGTGTGTGTGTGTGTGTGTGTGAGAGTGTGAGTGTGAGTGAGTGAGTGAGAGAGAGAGAGAGAGAGAGAGATATAAACACACTGACGGGTCTGAAAAACGTCACAGCGGCAGTGAATCTCAATGTAAACAGACCTCCCACACACACACACACACACACACACACACACACACACACACACACACACACAGTATATCAATGAAGTCAAGTTGACACACCCTGTATTTAGTTTGAGTGTTTCTCGTTGTGTTCACGCTGCCCTTTGTTTACACCTTCGTTTGAGGAGTCTCCTTCAGCTGTACCAGGACACACACGCACACACACACACACACACACAGTCAAACTATTCTACACAAACTCTGCCTCTTGTAGTCCAACTCTGCGTCTTGTAGTCCAACTCTGCGTCTTGTAGTCCACCTCTGCATCTTGTAGTCCAACTCTGCATCTTGTAGTCCACCTCTGCGTCTTGTAGTCCAACTCTGCGTCTTGTAGTCCAACTCTGCGTCTTGTAGTCCAACTCTGCGTCTTGTAGTCCAACTCTGCATCTTGTAGTCCAACTCTGCGTCTTGTAGTCCAACTCTGCGTCTTGTAGTCCAACTCTGCGTCTTGTAGTCCACCTCTGCGTCTTGTAGTCCACCTCTGCGTCTTGTAGTCCAACTCTGCGTCTTGTAGTCCACCTCTGCATCTTGTAGTCCAACTCTGCGTCTTGTAGTCCAACTCTGCGTCTTGTAGTCCACCTCTGCTTCACTTTGCAAGGCTTCACCAACAAGGCCCTCATGCGCTCTGTTCCCTGACAGCATCACGGGCACCTTATTCATTTTCACCACATTTCGTGCACAGAAGCAGGAATTTCTGATTTGAGGAAAAGGTTTATCTAAAAACCTCCCGGAGAACGTTTCAGATTACAAACGCATGAACTCAAGTCCAGAACGCTGGACTCAACAGTTCAGCCGGAGTCTGAACTGTTGACTGACGCACTTTGTTCACATTGGACGTAATATTCATAATATTTATTTCCTCTCGTCCCGACAGGTTAATGGAAAGTTTCCTCGCTGCCAGTTCCAGTGGGAGATGCAGAGAGCCAGGAGAGAGTGTCGCACGCTGCTGCAGCAGCAGACGGCCGCTAGCACAGGTGCACACACACACGCACACACACGCACACACGCACACACACACACACACACACACACACACACACACACACACAGAAGGAATTGTTTGGAAATCCCCATCAGCTTTAAAGTGATATAAATGCAGAACACACCGTTTTAAGGTGACTAACAGTTTTGGCATCTGCAGGAACAAAAATTCAAAAAAATTACTTTAAAACACACACTTACGCACGTGTGCGTGTGTGTGTGTGTGTGTGTGTGCGTGTGTGTGTGTGTGTGTGTGTTGACTGAGGTCAGCTATGTGAAGAGGAGGGTGTGTCTAGAAGCTGTTGCATTCTGTGTTGCAACACACTCACTATCAATCAATTATTAACCTCAAGAGGAAGTGCGCACACACACACACACACACACACACACACACTGATACAGTACATGCACAGCTATGCTTCTCTGTTATTCCTGAAAGGTCATGTGTGTGTCAGCGTTTCACCACAGTGATAATAAAAGAGCGTTTGTTCTGTGTGGTCTGCAGCTTGTGGACTGTGTTCTTTCTCATGCGTGTGGTGTGTGTGTGTGTGTGTGTGTGTGTGTGCGCGTGCACGTGTATCTCAAAGGTTAAACCATCATCAGATACTCTCATCAGATGTCATCCGCTCCGTGATGCAGCAGCGTTAGAGATCTCGTCTTTAGTTTCATGAAGCAGCGGTGTGTGTTTCCGTGTTGGTTCTTCATCTCGGACGTAGACACACTTTGTTCACAGCCGTCGTTACTTTACAGATTATTTAAGAAATACATGAATCAACTAATAACTTCTGTCACATTGCTGTAGCTGAAGCTATGCAGCAGTATATAAAGTATTGACCAGCTGCAGCATTAAAGTGATGAACACATGAATGCATCAATAACTATAATCCACTAATATAATAAATATTATTCAGCATAAAGAGTACTTTTACTTTTTGTTCTCTAAGTATTTTTTGATGCCTGAATAATATGTAGATTTGCAGGACTGTTACTTGTAACCGAGTATTTGTACACTGAGATATTAGCAGGAATACTTGAGTACTTTTCGAGTACTTCTTCCACCACTGATGCTCATAACTTCAGATGAACTCATAGTTGCTTATAACACGTACAAATATTAACAAATCAACACCGACATGAGTGCAGAGTATTTAAGTATTTTCTTTGACGAGAAAGAAATAAGAATAAGAAACTGTAAAAAAAAACTTCTTAAATTCCTTTCAGCAGTTTTAACCAAAACGATAAAGCAGAATTAAAAATATTGTGTCATAATTTCTTGTAAGTGCAAATGCAAAACCCTTAAACCCAAGAAGCTTACATTTATTTAATCGCTCTTCAAATATAAAACATTTGAGGCACGAAATTTGACTTAATTTGCGAGAAATTGGGGATAAGTTGCTTAAATGAAGTTATTAAACGATTAAGTGGCATAAACAACATTTAG
>CM051704.1:21061384-21086384 GCA_028022725.1 Lycodopsis pacificus | reverse complement strand
CTCCTCCTGACCCTGCTTTTATTGTGAAAGGGCACGTCCAATCGAGGCCCACGAGGCTCCAGCAGCTCAGCGAGTGCAGATTAAACCGTCGTCTTGTTTTCTTTCTTGCAGATTTTATTTTGAAACTTGAACTTATCCAAAATGTATTTTTTACACACAGACACGTCTAACACAGTTTATTTAAGGTATAAAGAAAGCGTCTCTCCACACAGAGAATACGGTTCCTGATTATTGAATATGTAGATGAATGAAGAGCAGCGCCATCTAGTGGCTGTAATGGTCTTTACAACCAGAAAGAGTATTTTATACTTCTATTCTACTACACTTCAGAGGCAAATACACTTTACTGCGTTACGTTTGTTTAAAAAAGGTTGCAGGGTTATTTATTGATACCAAATATGAATGGGCTGATACATTATGATGTGTTATTCTGCAGTGTATTCCATTAACCTTTGTAGCAACTTGACATGTTCCTTGCTTCGTGTATCTCTCTATTCCTTTGTGTGTCGGTTCTCTTTGATGTGTTTTAGTTTTTATTTTTCTCTGTGAAGCACTTTGAGCTGCTTTTAATGTATTTCAATTTTAATTCACTTTATTTAATTCAATTCAACATTTTATCTGACTTTATTTTAAATGTTATTTTATTTAGTATCAGCCAACCTTTACCAGCTGCAACATTAAAGTGATGCATTACTAATTATAAACCACGTCATATTTTATGGGTTATAATTAACATCATCATTATTTTCTGAAATGAGACATTCTGCATAATGAGTACTTTTACTTTTGGTACTATAAGTATAGTTTGATGCTCATACTTTTGTATTGTCGATATACTTGTAATTCAAATGTATTTGATGTTGTTGTTGTATGTATGGTGTGTTGGTGTGTTGGTGCAGCTGGTCTTCTACAGGGTGGTGAAGATACTGTCTACTCTGGGCCACAGCCTGTCCTTCATCACGCTGCTCACCAGCACCATCATCATCTGTCTGTTCAGGTAAACCAGTCACACGACCAGGATGTCTGAAGGGTTACTCCACATATACGTATATATAATGTAAACCTGCATGGAGAAACACACAGAGGTGATAAGTGTGCTGAACTCAGCTCGGTCTGGATCAACTCCAGCTGTTCACTGGACTGACTCCTTCACTGGGTTCACGCTGGACTCCCTCTGTAAACACTCAACATCCCTCTCTGCGTGTATATGTATGGATATATAAACATATATGTGTGTGTGTGTGTGTGTGTTTATATATACATACAGGAAGCTCCACTGCACGAGGAACTACATCCATCTGAACTTGTTTTTGTCCTTCATGCTGCGAGCCGCCGCCGTGCTGACCAAAGACACGCTGCTGTTCTCCGACGACCAAAACACCGACTGCAGCACGCAGCCATCGCTGGTAACACACACACACACACACATACATATATATACACACACACACACACACACACACACATACACATATATATATATATATATATATATATCTATATATATATATATCTATATATATATACACATATATATATATACACACACACACACACACACATATATATATATATATATATATATATATATATATATATATATATATATATATATATATATATATATATATATATATATATATATATATATATATATATATATATATATATATATATATATATATATATATATATATATATACACACACACACACCTTTTGGGCCTGTGGTGATTTATTGTTTTAATAAACTAGAATATGTCTTGTGCATATTTCTAAATATTTGCACATTTTTGACGTTGACTAAATTAAGTGAAATTATCTCCGTCTCAACCCCTGGCACAGAAACCACATGCATATATGTATTTATATATATGTATATGTATATGTATATATATGTATTTATATATGTATAACTTCCTTGTAAATTTAGTTTTATTTTCTCCTTCACTGATACTTTTATATACTTTGTTATATTTGAATCGCCTACTTCATTGTTTTTATTTTAATTTATAATATTTGAATATTTGTTCATACTTTTTCTCACAATCCTGTTTTGTAAAATGACAATAAAGCTGAACCTTTAATTATATGTTTACGGTTTCAGTTGCCGCTCTACCTGCGTTATTGTTTCCAACAGGGTGTTCTTCCTGAAGCGCGTTTCTTTTCATCAACGTTTCATGGTACGAGTGTTCGTGCTGGTTTGTTGTTAGTTCGTGGGGATTTAATCCGTATCATGACACATCTCTGCATCCTATACTCGTTGTGTCGTGTGCTGTTGTAGGTGGGCTGTAAGGCCATTCTGGTGTTCTTCAACTACTTCATCATGGCCAACTTCTTCTGGCTGCTGGTGGAGGGTCTGTACCTGCACACGCTGCTGCTCGTCATCCACAGCTGCTCCACCCGCCTCTCCGTGCACCTGCTCATCGGCTGGGGTTCGTAGATCACGGAACATGTCTGATCTCCGTGTAAAGTACAACGAGCATTACACGCCGACGACTGCACAGATGTTCACGAGAACTGTTGTTATTTTCTATAAACAAATAAATGCTGCATCAGAATAATTTAAACGTTAGAATAAAGTAAGAAATAAAGATACACACCGTTGCTTTATTGGAGAAGCTCAACATTTTGGGAAATATTTACTTTATATTTCTCATTTGTACTTTAAATGAGAAGATGGATACCACTCTGGTGTCCGTACGGTAAATAGGAAGTCAGCAGCTGGTTAGCTTAGCTTAGCATAAAGACAGGAAATGGGGGTAAACAGCTAGCCTGGCTCTGTCTGACGTTAACAAAGTCTGCATAGCAACACCTCTAAAGCTCACTAATAACACATAATGTTGTTTTTGTTTAATCCATACAAATGTGTAAAAATGTCGCGGTTTCCTTCTGTAATGTGATGCTAAGCTAAGCTAACCAGCTGCTAGTTGTAGCTGTAGAGTGGTGTCGACCGTCTCATCTAAGTCTCGGCAAGTAAGCTTGAATCTTGTTCTCTGAAGACAGAAACTATTGCATCATTTCTGCACTTAAGTTTCTTGCAAAATCAAAATCACACACGGACGGACGGACGGACGGTCAGGATATTTCATGAAAGGTCGGCTGGTGAACAGTCTCCTGGCTCCTCTGTGTTCACTCAGACCCGTTCCGCTGCCATGCGACACCTCCTTCCACCATCCGTCACCACTTTACCCAACACTTCCTCCCTAATGCATCAACATTTAGCTCCAGCTGTTTAGTGTGTGTGTGTGTGTGTGTGTGTGCGTACGTCACATTTCCTGCGTGGCACCTCGTGAGGATGTGCAGACTGAGAATCTAAACAGACTCCTTCTCCTCTCGTCTCACAGGAATCCCTTTTGTTTTCATGGTGGCGTGGATCATATGTCGGATACACCTGGAGGACACACAGTGAGTCTGAACGTCCTGAGAGGCGTTTTAATAGACCAGAGCAGCAGGTGTTGCAGTTTAAGGAGTGACCGTGTTAACTGGTGACTCAGCCGAATGCATCTGCGGTTGCTCGTAGTACGTTTATGGTGGACGTAATCATCATAACGTCACTCATTGGTTTGTGACGTTTTGAAGCCTCGAGTTCGGCGAATTTCCGTTACCATCTTAGATTTATGCAGCCAGTGAACAGGAAGTGACCATATCTGGACAGAGGAGGAGTGACGTAGAGACCTGTCAATCAGCGTGTAGCCCCGCCCTAAAGCATCCCCTGCTTTATGGTCTGTGTGACTCTAAATGGACCATCATGTACTAAATGAACATCATGCTGTATTGAAGAAGACTTGAAACTAGAGATTGAGACATAAACTCATGTTTACAATGTTTACTGAGGGAATAAATCAAGAGAGAAGTAGAGTCATTTTCTATAGACTTCTATACAACCAGAGGAGTCGCCCCCTGGTGGCCACTAGAGAGAATGCAGCTTTAACACATGAAGCTTTGGCTTCACTTTTCAGAACCGGAGGTTGCGGCCTGGTTATCACAGATGAACACAGATGAGTATGTATTTAGATTTGGTCGTCCACCAACAGAACACGATTCGGCTGAAATTCACCAGTTAACACGGTCACTGGTTAAACTGAAACACCGGCGGCCTCTATCGCCAACAAGCTATGAAACGTGACGACTGAACTGTTTGTAGCGGCCATTTTAAAACAGAATGAAGTCTCAAAACAAACCTCTGGGTCTCTTCGCGGTGTTTGACGTTCTGTACATGAACACAGGTGACAGAGTTGGATCGTCTATCGACGTGTAGCTCCTCATGTGTCTGTAGCGTGACGCACTCGGTTTCTCCACCAAATACAAGTTTGTATCGGGACACTTGCTTGTGCATTCCACCCACTCACCAACAGTCCGTACAAACAGCGACGAGCTGCTGCACTCCGTCGTACTTCCACTAAGAACTTGTGTCCGATGTCATTGTTTACAAACGGTTAAAGAGTCCGTGCTTATGAAAATGCTAATGCTGATTCATGTTCTTATTCCCAGGTGTTGGGAGATGAATGAGAACCCGATCCCCAACAGACTGATGAACTGGCCCATCATGGCGTCTGTCATCGTGAGTTTGGCTCCAACATCTCATTCTAACGAGGCGTTCGTTCAGTGGCTTTCTGTGTCATGCCTGTTCTTCTCTGCCACGACGGCATATATTTAAAAATGCTCTTTTTTTATGTCTGGTGTCTGTGTTTTCATGTGGTGAAACCGTTATGCTGCCGTCTTGAATTATGTAACAAATATTCATAATCTCAACGGTATTATCCTGGTAAATAAAAGTTAAATTCATAAAATATTTAATAAATAAAGTACTTTTTTTCAATGTGGGACCTTCAAAAATGCACATTCAGTGTCATCCACAAAATCACTTATTTAAGATTATTTCACTCAGATTTCCAGTTTCAACCTCAAACTCTTTGCAGTTGGATTTTATTATTTCATAGATTATATTCCTCTGGCACTTCCAGCTGCAATGACTCAAAGAGCAACATCTGGGAGCGTTTTTTATCGACTTATTATAACATCCCCGTGCTGCTACCGTCCAATAACGACTTTAATAAACCGTCTCGTGGCTGCGTGGTCGTGGGGTAACATTTGAAACCAGAGAGACGCTTCAGTCAGGCAGTTTGTGTCTAAAAACGTTGGAAAGCAGATGATCAATCACAACACGGTGTCACCCTGAAGCATGTTTTCGACGAGCTGCTCTGCTCGACTCATTGTCGACAATAAAGTTGAACTACTTTGATTGCTGCTTCCCACTGAAGAATATATTCTGAACCTGAGTGAGTCTGGCACTGAGTCATTTATCTACATGTACAGTATGTAGATACTGCAGTACATGTACTAATACCACACTGTGAAAACTCTCCACCACAAGTAACAGTCCTGCATTGAAAGTGTTACTTACTGCCATAGTGGATTGAGCTGGAGCTCATTTAGAATTATTGACTGTTGATTATTTTCATTATGGATTCATCTGCTCATTATTATCAGCAGCAAATCTTCACATTAGTGAAGCTGGAACCAGGAACTGTTTGCATGAAGAGTGAATCTAGTGTACAAATAGTTAGAAATATTTTTAACTAATAAGTACGTATAACAAAAGCTGTCAACTAAATGCAGTGATGTAGAAAGTACAACATTTCCCTCTGAGATGTAGTGCAGTAGAGCGTGACCTGAAGAGAAAGTACTTTTAGTTTGCTCGGTAAATCTCTCTGGTGTTGAAGAACAACCTTTACTGACCGGCGGGTTTCTGTCTCCGTTTCTTTCACGCAAGATCAACTTCATCCTGTTCATCAGCATCATCCGCATCCTGGTGCAGAAGCTGCGCTGCAGTGATGTTGGAGGAAATGAGCAGTCGCAATACAGGTGCATATGTTACCTCTGTGCTTCTATTGATCCGAGCTATACATCCTAGAGGGCTTTAAGGAGACGTGTTTCTACAGTTGGACATCTTTCTGTTAACTTACAGAGAAAAGACAAAACCTGTTTGTTTATTATATTTCAAGGTGTGTGTGTGTGTGTGTGTGTGTGTGTGTGTGTGTGTGTGTGTGTGTGTGTGTGTGTGTGTGTGTGTGTGTGTGTGTGTGTGTGTGTGTGTGTGTGTGTGTGTGTTCTAGACGTCTGGCTAAGTCCACCCTCCTGCTGATCCCTCTGTTTGGCATCAACTACGTGGTGTTTGTCTACCTGATGGAGCCGGCTGACAAAAACATGAAGCACATCAAGATCTTCTTTGATCTCGCCCTCGGGTCCTTCCAGGTAACAGAACATACAACGGGTTCCACATCAATAGACAACAGACGTGCACGTTCTTAGAGGAACAAAAAAGTATATTTTACACACTTTGGAAGACATGGCCGCTGTTTGTTGAAACTTGATTTGTTTAAATTTGTGTCTTCGTCTTTAAAACCTGATTTTTTTTTTTTTGGCGCATTTGTGACTCAGACCAGCTGTTTCAGTGTGAACAGCACAACTCGCATTGAAGATGATCTTTTCAGTTCTGATGTTGGGCCACTTTCATATCCTGAAGCAGATTCTGGATTCATATCGGAATTAATGCGACTTTTACACCAACTCATGACGGTGGAGACGCTCTGAAAGAGGTCGTTAAAAGCAGCTCTTTACATCCTGAAAGTCTTAACGCTTGCAATGTGAACGTAGTCTCAGATTCCATTGAGGTTTGTTTTCACACCTGACCTCAATCATTAAATTTAAAAGTGCAGATTTCTTCTCAAATGTTAATGTTTTGTTGGTAAAAATCCCCCAAATATGCAGCTGATAACATCAAGTTAAGTCCTTTTTGCTTTCATGTGAGAAGCCTTTTTGTTGGAACAGTGCGTGCCATATTTTTATAATTTTAACTCTTCTTACAAAACTACAAGATGATCGGAATCGGTTTATTGCCAAGGACGTTTGCATATACAAGCAGTTTGGCTTTATGATTGGTGCATCACAATAAACACAGTGCAATGCTATAACACATCATTTAAATATAATAGATATATATATAATAGACAATCAAACCGATTAACAGTACGTTAGAATAAGTCTGTTGTTGGAGATGCTGCCTAATCAGTAACAGATGTGTGTGTGTGTGTGTTTCAGGGTCTGATTGTGGCGGTCCTCTATTGTTTCCTCAACAGCGAGGTGAGTCTGCACACACTGGTTTCCCAATTTTAATTTCTCCACTTCGCAGACACTAAACTCTTTGTTGGTGTATTATAAAAACGAAAAGGTCCAGATGGAGCTGAGGAGGACGTGGAGGAGTTTGTCTCTCAAGCGGTACGTGGGGCGGGACTACCGGCTGCACGCCATGTCGGTCAGCCGCAACGGCAACGAAAGCTCTGCTCAGTTTCCCAGAAACTCCCGAGCCCAGTCCATCCTGCAGACTGAGACCACCATGCTCTGACTGGAGGGCTCTGTTGTTATAGAGACGTTCAGGACTGATCCTCGTAGTCACCAGGCACAGGAGAGGCTCGAAGTCTTACTCAAGGACACTTTCATAGACGTATCGTGAAGGACCTCTTGCTGGACCGTGTGCGCCGCCAGAAGATTTTCTCTTCAGCATTCATTTTATTAATTCCCGTCACACACATGAAACAGTGCCTTCTGAAACCATGCAGGTCTATATATCAAGGTCTACTTTCATGATTCAACATTATTGACAAATATGCAAATAAAGAAGTCAAATACTGGTTCAATAAATAATAATAATAACACACTTCCATAGTCTCTGTTGTCTCAGATATTTATGGGAGACGGCCGAGTGTATCATCTGTTGCAGTGAATACAACGATTGACTTCAATAGGAAGTTTTGATGTCATAGTTCCATGATCGTGATATGTCTTCTTTTGTTTTGGTCATTATCGCCTTTTGGAAAATCTTCAAAACAAAGAACTTTAAAAAGAAGCCATAAAGAATGTATGTATCATAAATATGTTGTTTAGTATTGTTAAGAACCAAAGGAATTACAGGATGTGGTGGAGAATCACATTTTGACATTTGTGAATTTATTATTATAATTCTTTTATTTATTATAGTGGGTCAAAAGAAGCAGATTGTAAGATTTATCTTAAACTTTGGTCAGTGTGTAGAATTTGGCGGCATCTAGTGGTGAGGTTGCAGATTGCAGCTAATTGAAACTTCTACCGTGTGCCAAGGCGAAAACACGAATGGACCTATCGACAGCCCGTTTGGTTCGTCCGTTCTACTGTAGAAACATGACGGTGCAACATGGCGGACTGCGTTATTTTTGTTCCAACAAATCCCACCCTACTGTGCTGTGATTGGCTAATGTTCTTCTCATTTTGCTCACGACAGAAGTTTCCTTCAGCCAGGAATATTCTATTTAAACCCAAACCTGACCAAGTAGGTACGTGCCTTAACCTAAAGAGATTTCTGGCTGAGGCAAACTTCCCCCATGTGCGTTCAATTTCTGTAACCAATTAAGCGTGAAAGAGGAATTAGCATGCTAGCCAACTAGCCAGCTGCTAAATTAAACAACCCAAGGCTTCACCCACACACTTTTGTCACAGCGCAGGAAAGCACATTGTTGTCGCCAGTTTAGTGACAACTTTATTCGGCTTACTTTCTGTAACCACTGTAACATGAAAGCATGGTGGAATTAGCATGCTAGCTAACTAGCTAGCTGCTGAATTAATCAACTTAATGCTTCATCCACACACTCTTGTCAAAGCGTAGGAAAGCACATCGCTATTGTCAGATGAGTGACAACTTTATTCGGCTCATTTTCTGTACCAGTGATGCATTACAGCATGGCGGACCTAGTAAGCTAGCTAGCTAACAAGCCACATCGCTAATTTCACATGTGTCACGTTTCATCCAAACACTCCTGTCTAAGCCAATTGCTATTGCCAGATAATCTGCCAATCACAACACAGTGGTGCTCGCCAGTACTAGCCAATCACAGCACAGAAGTACTAGCCAGTACTAGCCAATCATAGCACACAAGTACTAGCCAATCACAGTACAGAAGTACTAGCCAGTACTAGCCAATCACAGCACAGAAGTACTAGCCAGTACTAGCCAATCATAGCACACAAGTACTAGCCAATCACAGCACAGAAGTACTAGCCAGTACTAGCCAATCACAGCACAGAAGTACTAGCCAGTACTAGCCAATCATAGCACAGAAGTACTAGCCAGTACTAGCCAATCACAGCACAGAAGTACTAGCCAGTACTAGCCAATCACAGCACAGAAGTACTAGCCAGTACTAGCCAATCACATCACACAAGTACTAGCCAAACACATCACACAAGTACTAGCCAGTACTAGCCAATCACAGCACAGAAGTACTAGCCAGTACTAGCCAATCATAGCACAGAAGTACTAGCCAATCACAGCACAGAAGCACTAGCCAATCATAGCACAGAAGTACTAGCCAGTACTAGCCAATCACAGCACAGAAGCACTAGCCAATCACAGCACAGAAGTACTAGCCAGTACTAGCCAATCATAGCACAGAAGTACTAGCCAATCACAGCACAGAAGCACTAGCCAGTACTAGCCAATCACATCACAGAAGTACTAGCCAATCACAGCACAGAAGCACTAGCCAGTACTAGCCAATCACATCACAGACGTACTAGCCAATCACAGCACAGAAGCACTAGCCAGTACTAGCCAATCACATCACAGAAGTACTAGCCAATCACATCACATAAGTACTAGCCAATCACAGCACAGAAGCACTAGCCAGTACTAGCCAATCACAGCACAGAAGTACTAGCCAGTACTAGCCAATCATAGCACACAAGTACTAGCCAATCACAGCACAGAAGTACTAACCAGTACTAGCCAATCATAGCACAGAAGTACTAGCCAGTACTAGCCAATCACAGCACAGAAGCACTAGCCAGTACTAGCCAATCACATCACAGAAGTACTAGCGGGACTAGGCGTTAAAAAGCTCATTCTTAGCTAACAAAAACATGTTTCTTTTTTTTTTGGTGATCAGACATTTAAGAAAACAAATGTTTTAATAATAGATTCCAATAATTGCTACACACTGGCCCTTTAAATATTACCTGCTGACTTTAGATTGAATGTCCTTAATAGTTTTCTCGTGGTCACTTTAAGTGAGACATGTGGCCGCCGTGTTTTATTTCTTGCTTGTGACCCCTGAAAATGAAACGGCTTCTACTTGCGACCCTTTTTGTGTCTACCAGTTGTGACCACTTATAACCCTTCTTACAGTTTATGCAAATATATTTACGGCCTTAACAGGTGAATCTGGTCAATCATCTCACGACCCCTCCGATTTATTTTACGATCCCTTGATTGCAAGATAACACATAACTGTAGTACACCATCATTAGACCCCAAAACTATTCAATAAAAGAGTTATCGTCTTTAAATGAAATACAGTAAGAGAATGAATAAAACAGCAGTAACAGTTCTACTTGGAGCCAAAAAAGCGACTTTGCCTTGTACAGAGAATGATTGTTTTGTAGTTTATGTCGTGGGTATTAATGTTGGTCATGTACATGAGGTCAAGGGAGATTTATAAGCTTTTGAACACGACTGTAAAGGTGTGACTCCATATGTTTTATGTATAAAAGATTTTATCATGGAGACTTGTCATGTTTGTTCTTTCTCCCATAAGTATGCACTCTACATTGTACATATGTTCTACAATATTGTGTAAATATGAAAGTAAATCTCCCCAGATGATCCTCGATGTGATGAAATAATTGACGAGGTTGAGGCGGGTTTAAAGGTGCTATATATATATATATATATATATATATATATATATATATATATATATATATATATGTATACTCAGATAATAGTTCCTGCTCTATCAATGCACTGAATATATTGCACCTTTAACCTCCACGCTTTTGAAAGCATTGTGTTTATGTCTGCATTTGCATGAGGGCCATCACGATAACGATAGAAGGCACAATGTTAATTTCACTTCACGAGACCTGATGTTCTCTGCATTTAGGTGGGAAAAAATGCAACAAAGTGCATCCCTAAATCCCCTTTTCTCTCATTGAGGTGATCCGTGATATAAGAAGCATATTGCACAATCAGGTGTACTGAAACAGAAAATAACTTCCCCACGTAATTGATGAAGTATCAAAGATTAATCGCCACACATGAAACAGACATAAGGATCGCACACAAGTTCAACTGTCTAATATATGAATCCTGCAATCAATCAGGTATTTATAAGTCATAATTAAGGTGTTTACAAAACGTATGATCATTTTGGAGGCTGTTTATCTCTTACGGCTCTTATCACTCCTGTAAAATTTGCCTAAAGCGCCGATCCAATGCGTACCCAAAGTAAACTGCTCTTACTGAACCATTGGGAGGACGTGTATGTTTTAGGCTCCATTGAAAGCTAACACTGAAGTTTCTTCACAACCAAGAAACTTTAGTGTGTGTGTGTGTGTGTGTGTGTGTGTGTGTGTGTGTGTGTGTGTGTGTGCGTGTGTGTGTGTGTGTGTGTGTCAGATCTGCCCCTCGGGCGTGACAAAAAATATACTAGATACACTTCAAATTGGGCTTCACTACTCGCTACTATTTAATCACAACTAAAATATATTAAGTACAAAATAAGTTGTTCCAAAATATCACTGTTGAAGTATACTGATGATTAGTAGGGCTTCAAGTACACTAAGACTAAATATACTTAGTGTATTTATTTTGCACCTGACATGCCTCCACTGTGTATGATAAGAATACTTCAGTGAGTTAGAATACTAAGGTGAGCGTTCTGCTAGCATTCATCTCAAAGTACAGGAGCGATCACAGCGGTATTATCAGGAAACCTGTTTGTATTGATCATGAACAAATGTAGGGATCGATAAAAACGGGTCATGAGGTTTTACTCTGATGAGTGGCACCCGTTGGGCCAAGATGCTAGTATGCTAAAACACTCATTTCTCATTGCAGAGATTCATAGAACATGTTCAAAACCCCAAATAAAACGGACCAAAGTTAGTTTTATCCGCTCTTTAATACCGTAACCCGAACTCAAGAGGCTTTGAAGCTCCGCTGGACTGCAGGGGAACATGTTGCTGACTCAATGTGGCGCGTGGAGCTGGAGGCGTGGTTGGTGGGGCGCGTGTCTGTATCGGAGCCGTTTGTCCTGTAATAGCGTCTCCTCAAGCTGTGGGAGACCTCAGCGAGAAACACCCGGCCGTCCACCGCGTACGCGCTGACGTCCGTCTGCTCCGGAGGCAGGCGGCCGCTGGCGATCAGCTCCCTGAAGGCCTGAAGAGCGAGAGTTCAGAGTTCACAATACGAGTTTGACAGTGAGGTGACGGGACGTGTGGAGCATGTTACCTGACAGACGGGCTCCTCCAGGTGGTTCCCCCAGATGTAAACATGGTCCAGGGTTGTGTTGACCGTCAAAGCATGAGCCAAAGACAGCAGACCCGCCGTCCTGATGCTGTTGCTGTGGACCGACAGCCTGACGGACACAAACTGTGTTTATTTATCCAAGTAATAATTAAGTCACCTAAAAAAGATTTTAAAAACGGTCTATTTTGCCCTGTTCAGACCACAAAATTTTTAAAAGTCCTAAAAACTCCTCAGGCTGCTAAAAATCCTTAAAGTAAAACAAATTATATAAAAATAAACTATAGATACTAACCTCTTCATACCTCTAAAATAAGAAAAATGTAAAATACTCAATACTTTCGTCTCCTCAGACCATTAAAAGACCTTAAATTAAGTAAAAAAACGTGATACTTTTACCTCCTAAGACCTTTAAAAAAACTTAAATTTAGAAAATAGATGGAACTCACTCCTCTTCAGGTCGCTAAAAACCCTTAGAGTAAGTGAAATACTTCATACCTTCTCCTCTTTGGACCTTTAAAACCCTTTAAAACCAGTAAAAACTGGATGTTCTGGACTCACTCTCTCAGGACGCAGCCCGGCCAGGCGACGGCCTCGCTCAGGTACGCGGCCCCTTCATCTTCAATCCGATTGGACGACAGATCTACGACCTCCAGGGTCCGGTTCTTCTTCAGCAGGTCGGCTAGATGACGCACGCCGTCGCGAGTCACGCAGTTACTGCGCACACAAAGACACGAAGACACGATCGGGAGGACAAGAGCAGAGACTCGCCTCCATTAATCCAGAAGAGCAGGAGGAACAGCTTTGATGTGGAGGACGTTTGTGTCTCTTACCAGCGGAGGTCCAGGTAGCGCAGGCTGCCGTTGAGCCTCAGGCCTCTGGTCAGCCTCTCCATCCCCGTGTCGCTCATCCCCATCTTCCCCAGGTGGAGCTCCACCAGGCTGCTGTTCACCGCCAGCATCTCAGCGACGTGCACAGCCCACTCCTCCTGAGAGACGATCTATCATCTGCTCATGTACACCTGGAAACGATAACCGACTCTTTGTGTTCGTGATCTTCGACGTGTTGCTCGTACCTGGTGGCTGAAGAGCAGCGGCCGGCTGACGTCGACAGAGCGAAGAGTCTTGTTGCTTTTCAAGACGATGGAGAACGCTATCACGCTCTGAGTGTCCTGTGAGAGAAGGATGACTTTCTCTTGTGGTTACTCATTGTACCGAAAGTACCAGCGTCAGGGACAGTACACTATTGATATATATGTATGTATATATGTGTGTGTGTGTGTGTTTTTACCAGGTCACAGTCGGCCAGCTCCAGCTCCCTCAGGGTGCTGTTCACCTGCAGCATGCTGGCCAGTTGCATGGCTCCTCTGTTCTCTATCTTATTGTTGGACAGTCTGAGAGAGAGCAAGGTGCTGTTACACTACAGAGAGAGAGAGAACGAGGGGGGGGGGAGAGAGAGATTCAAAATGGCCGCCTTCCTGTAGGCTTTTGGCATTAAGGCCTTCGCGGCCTGTTGTTGTTTTTTGGTCTTTTCTTTGTGATTTGTTGGCAATAAGTAAAAGCACAAACCTGCAGGCTCTTGGCGAGAACTTCAGCTCCGTCTCCCCGGATGTCGTTGAACATCAAGTCCAGAGAGCGCAGAGGTGAGCTGTCCTGCTGCTCGGTGGAAACAGAAAGATACACATGAGTCATATGAAATAAAGATATAGAATCTAATCAATAACATCCTCCATTTTCTGCTCACCTGTAGGAGGTCAACCAGGTGTCCAACCCCTTCGTCTGTTATGTTGTTGTACCCGACATCAAGACCTGTTGGTACAAACAAAACGACTTTTAGATTGTTTAAAATAATAATAATTAAAAGTGTCCTGCTTAGTTCAGGTGTTCACCTAAACTCGACCGCTCACCTGTCCCGCTCACCTGTCACTCTCACCTGTCCCGCTCACCTGTCACTCTCACTCTCACCTGTCACTCTCACGCTCACCTGTCACGCTCACCTGTCACGCTCACCTGTCCCGCTCACCTGTCACTCTCACTCTCACCTGTCACTCTCACGCTCACCTGTCACGCTCACCTGTCCCGCTCACCTGTCACTCTCACTCTCACCTGTCACTCTCACGCTCACCTGTCACGCTCACCTGTCACGCTCACCTGTTACACTTGTGTGGTTTCTCAAACATTTTGAGAGAGCAAGAACGTCTCCGTCATCAAGTCGCTGGACGTCTCTCAGACGGTTGTTTCCTCTCAGTTCTATTGTGACACTACAGAGAGAGAGAGAGATAAATAATAGTAAAATTAAAATAAAAAGAGGCATTTAATCTGTTTTTGGTAGCCTATTAACCAAAGCATCTAAGTAATAGTAATAACATTTTATTCATAAACTGTGACGTTGTCATAGACAACGTCACAGTTTTAACCAGCAGCACCTGAAGGCAACAGTTTATCTCCGAAGTTTTATTTTATCAGTTCCCCTTCAGCTAAAGAATGTCAACTTTTAGTCATTTATTTTACATTTAACCACTTACTCCGTTCCCGTCGTCTTCTCTAAAACGTGTAAGACGTGTAGATTTATTTCTATCTCATGTTCTGCGCACACAGCGGCGTAAAACTCCGACATGTTTTCTCGATACATCGTCCAGCCTGCAAGTGGAGTTTGGGTTTCTATGGCAACAAGGGAAGATGGCGTCTCGCGAAGGACAAACGAGAAAATAACGACAAAAACAAACAAACTCCACAACGTTAAATTCACGTTGAGATAATTATCATAACACGAAATGTCTTCTTAAACTCGTAATACATGAATACAGCCCGAAATAGAAGCCATGATCTTAAACAGTTGTGACACAGAGACGTCTATGGATTAAAATGTGGATTCGTTCAAAGTGAATTACTTTTTTTTGCGCCTAATCCTATATTTTTTGCGATCGTAATCACAGCTCACTCCCGTCCGTTGACTGGACGTGGCGGTGTTCATCTTGAACCGATCCAAGCTCTCTTTGCTTTGAACGTCGAAGTATCGCGAGAACTACTGACGTCACGGGATAATGGCTGAAGATCGCGGATTTTAGAAGGTACTTTTTTCCTGCTTTTATTTACTTTATGCTGGATTAAATAATAATTACATTAGCGCGTGCGATGTATTATAATCAACGATGACGTTTTGGCACGACTCGTCGTGTGAAATTAGCCGAATTCTGACATTTTGTGTCGACATTTTGTGTCGCCGGTTACAAACCATCGAACCTTCGAAATAAGAGCACAATGTTTTTTTTCCGCGCTTTTTGCCACTACCAAAAAAACACAGTTAGCTTCGTACATTTCACCCACGCTGGTTTAACGGTGAACCGCTATAATCGCCCCTCACGTGGCTGGCACAGTACACGAAATATTCACCTACCTACGTGTATCGACAGGCCACCATTACGAGTCAGTTTAAGCTATCTACGACACCGCTGTTAGCACTAGCATTAGCATTGAGGCCTGCTCAGGAAGCAGGCGGAAGCTTTTATTTTCCAAAACTACTTATTTTCCATCTCAGCTGTCAAAGCTGCTGATTCTAGAGACTTATATCGTCGATTAGAGTGTTTATATACACGATGAATGTATTGGTTTTAATGCTTTAATTGTGCTCCATTGATTTTCTTCTTACACGTATTGATGCTCTTGGTTTTTTCATTGTTTTAAACTTTGCACGACTGTTTAGTTAGTTAATAATATTCTATTTCATTGTATCGATATTGTGCATTTTTTATATTTAATAGTTTTTACTCTGATTGCTTTACCTGTATCATAATGCTGCTGTAGCGAACCATTTCTCCTTGCAGGATTAATAAAGTATCTATCTATCTCTTCTCTCTCTCTCTCTCTCTCTCTCTCTCTCTCTATCCATTCATCTATCTCTCTGTCTATCTATTCATCTGTCTATCTCTCTCTGTCTGTCTTTCTCTCTATCCATCTCTCTATTTATTCATAACTATCTCCAACACACAAAGCTACACATTTACTAAGGAGTAACCGAAAGAGGAGGCAGTGAAGCAGACACACTACTGAGCGTAAGTTATATTATAAGTATATTATAAGTAAGTTATAATTATATTAATGTTTATAATTTAAATTATGTGCTTTGAGGTCATATCATTTAATTGAGATATTCTGTTTGTGTTGTTCCTATTAAATCGTATTCAATTTGTCGGACCTTAAATGTATGTTTTCATGTTAGTTTATTTAAAGGCCTGAATAAAATACTATTAATATTAAATATTAAGTACTTCAAAACTACAAGAAGTCAGTATTTCTCCTATTCTCATGCCTGATGGAATGTATTATTCTTTACCATAGATATGATAAGATATACTTTATTTATGGGCAATATTGCTGCAATCAACTTGAATCAATACATAGCAAACGTGGCAGTACAGTAGTACACCAAAGACACAAAATACATATATATGTAAAGTATTGCACATGCAAAAAGATGTGAATACAAAGACATGAAAGTGAGGAGATAAATAATTAAAAACCCTATAATATATAACACTAAATGCAACAGTGCCCCTTTGCTTACTATCTACATAAGAACGGATCAAACCGGTCTTCTTGTTCTCGGCGTGTTGTAGACGTGAGGAGGAAAGAAAAGCTTGAAGCGGATGTGAGACGGGTCCTTCACGATCCTGTCTGTCTGACTGTAGAGCTCCATTGTTGTCCAAAAATAAGGTAAAAACAACAAGCAGTGAGCCACGCGGTTACGTCCTGTTTTATAATCTTTGCTAAGTACAGTGGCCGGCTGTTTGGGGAATTATTGAGCCTTTTTAATGTATTTTAGAGAAAGATGATTAAACTTTATACGTGTGAGCTGTGTTTAAAGGTTAGGACCGACTAACATTTTAGATTTTGGCTTTTATTGACATTAAGAAAAGTGAATAATAGAAACTTTGAAGAACTATTTAAAAAGAACATCAGAAACATTTACATTTGTCGCATTAACAATTGTTAATTGTTTTGATTTTCATCCTCAGTTACATACAATTTACCCTTTTGGTGTCAGAAATGTCTCTAAAGTTCTCAAATTAAGCGACTATTGCAGACCACCAGGATAGTTTGACAGAACAACGCTCTTTGTTGTGTGAGAGACGTTCGTTTGTGTTGTCAGTGCAGCAGACGTTCACTGTTTGCTTTCAGTACACAAGTGTTCAAACAGACTTATTAAAACAATCTCATAAATCAATCCGTGAACATCTTGTAGCAGCAATAATTAAAGAGATTGCGTTTTCCTTTTGTGGTTCATGAGGCTGATTTCTCCTGAAATGAAACTCTTCTCAGTTGGTTGTATCCTCTTGCAGCGCCCCCCAGAGGACGACACCTCAACAAGAGGAGGAATCTAATCACAGAGGCGTAAATGTGTCTCTTCTGTCGTTTGTCAGCAGCAGAGATGACTCAGGTCACCAATCACGGGAAGCTGCTGCTGCAGCGCTTACATCAGCAGCGGGAGATGGACTTCCTGTGCGACGTAACCATCATGGTGCGAGACGTGGAGTTCCGAGCCCACCGCAACATCCTGGCTGCGTTCAGCAAATACTTCTCCACCCAGGCGGAAAAGGGCCAGGAGGTCACCACGCTGGACCCCGAGAAGGTCAGCCGCTACGCTCTGGAGAAGCTCTTGGAGTTCATCTACACCGGACAGATGAACCTCAGCAGGTAAAAAACGGCTTCAGCGCGGGTGTTTTTAGATTCAACGGTTCGTCAAGTAGCTCGAAAGACTAAAATGTTTGTGTTTTCAGCACCAGACAAGCAGCTGTGCGTCGAGCTGCCGTGTTCCTGGGAATATCGGAGGCCACAAAGTATCTGGTGGAGACCCCCCACTGGGCCGAGCTCAGCGAAACGTCCCAGTCGGAGATGGATAAAGAAGCCGGTCTCTCTCCTCCCAGTCCGGCCTCTCCCAGCAGCCCTTCCTCACCGGTCCCACTGTCCATCGTCTCGGTCGCGGGGGAGAGTCAGGAGGAGGGGGGGGCGGCGGCGGCGGCGGCGGCGGCCGGCGGGGGAGAGCAGGGCCAGGAGGCCGGCTTTGTGGATGTGGAAGAGGGAGAGAAGAGCGACGACGAGTACACCCCCGTCACGCCGAAGAGCGCTGGGAGAGGAACGGGAAGGAAGAGAGGCAGGCCGAAGAGATTTAGCGGCGAGAAGGTGGAGCCGAGCAGCTCGGCCGATGTCGCACCCAAAACCCAGGGCTACAGGGGGAGGGGGAGGGGCCGAGGGAGAGGCCGAGGGAGGGGGAGGGGGAGAGGGAGAGGGAGGGGGAGAGGTGGTATTAAAACAGAGGATCTATTTTTGGAGGATTCTGACGGGAGCGTGAAGGATTTCGGGGATTTCTCCGAAGACTGGAGCCCCTCACGGGAGGACGACGACGACGACGACTTCCTGGCGAAGAAGCCCCGGCTGAGCGGTGGGAGAGGGCGTGGCCGCGGGAGGGGGCGTGGTAGAGGGCGGGGCTGGAGGAAGATGGCGGCAGAGGAGGAGGAGGGAGAGGAAGGGGAGAGCGGCGGGGCGGGGTCGGATGATGACATGTTGGGAATGATGATGGGGGAGGACGACGAGGACGACGAGGACTTGGACATCGGGGAACGCGATCCGTCGGAGATGGACGAGCTGTCGCTGTCGTGCACCGAGTGCAACAAGCTGTTCAAAGACGTGAGCAGCCTGCGGCGACACGAGAAGATCCACAAGGGCCTGAAGCCCTTCGTCTGCATCTTCTGCTCTAAAAACTTCCGGCAAGCCACCCAGCTGAAGACTCACCTGCGCATCCACACAGGTGAGCTGAGCGACGACCAATAAACCGCCTGCGCGGGGATTTAGAGTTTTGTTTTTTTCTGCCGTTTTGGGTACGGTCGTCCTGAAGAAGTAAACCAGGGATTCTGTCTGCTAATGATCATTTTATTTATCAATTATATTTATATTCAACACACGAGTCCATATACAACAAAAACTAAATACGATACAATACGACGACACCGAGACCATAAATTCTCATAACTTCAAGCTCTTTGAATGTTTTGTTTTGTCCGACCAAAGAAACCCAAAATATTCAGTTTGAAGCACAGAAAAGAAGCAAATCCTCCCGTTTGAGAAGCAAACAGTTGATCATAATTGTCTGGTTTTCTGTCAGCCAAATACAGATTGCCCTTCAGTGTATTTTAGTGGAGGAATCCTGAAATACAGATCAGCTCTGCTCTGCTAGAAGAAATAATCACGTATTTAAGAAATGTAATACCAGGCTTATTGAGCTTCTACGTCACACAGAATGAAGAGATTTATTCAAATCGTCCTATTAACTACAGTTAACTGATGATAAGATGCATCAGGGTGTACGATTCGTTTGTAGTAATGAATGAGAGCAGCATGAGCACACCCCTAAAGTAGAGGACCAGTGATGTCAAATACCAGAGACATCGAGTTGATGTCAACGAGTGTTTTCTGTGTTTTCTGACTTCGTGTCTCCGGCGTTTTGTTGCAGGCGAGAAGCCGTTCAACTGCTCCGAGTGTGACAAGTGCTTCGCTCAGAAGTGTCAGCTGGTCGCTCACCGCCGGATGCACCACGGAGAGGAGAAGCCGTACGCCTGCGAGCGCTGCGGCTTCAAGTTCGCTACCTCGTCCAACTACAAGATACACATCAGGTACACGCAAAATACACCTCAGGTACACGCAAAATACACCTCAGGTACACGCAAAATACACCTCAGGTACACGCAAAATACACCTCGGGTACACGCAAAATACACCTCAGGTACACGCAAAATACACCTCAGGTACACGCAAAATACACATCAGGTACACGCAAAATACACCTCAGGTACACGCAAAATACACATCGGGTACACGCAAAATACACCTCGGGTACACGCAAAATACACATCAGGTACATGCAAAATACACATCAGGTACATGCAAAATACACATCGGGTACACGCAAAATACACCTCGGGTACACGCAAAATACACCTCGGGTACACGCAAAATACACATCAGGTACACGCAAAATACACCTCGGGTACACGCAAAATACACCTCGGGTACACGCAAAATACACATCGGGTACACGCAAAATACACCTCGGGTACACGCAAAATACACATCAGGTACATGCAAAATACACATCGGGTACACGCAAAATACACCTCAGGTACACGCAAAATACACATCGGGTACACGCAAAATACACCTCGGGTACACGCAAAATACACCTCGGGTACACGCAAAATACACCTCGGGTACACGCAAAATACACATCAGGTACACGCAAAATACACCTCGGGTACACGCAAAATACACCTCGGGTACACGCAAAATACACATCAGGTACACGCAAAATACACAATATCCATTTTCACTTTAGTGTTCCTTTCATTTTAGCATTTATCTGAAGAGTGTAACATTGTGTTTGGAGAGAAAAAGTATTGTATCGACGCATCCCTGACTCTGTGTGTGTGTGTGTGTGTGTGTGTGTGTGTGTGTGTGTGTGTGTGTGTGTGTGTGTGTGTGTGTGTGTGTGTGTGTGTGTGTGTGTGTGTGTGTGTGTGTGTGTGTGTGTGTGTGTGTGTGTCCGTGTCCTCAGACTGCACAGCGGGGAGAAACCCTATGTATGTGATATCTGCGGCCAGGCGTTCGCCCAGTCCAGCACGCTGACGTATCACAAGCGGCGGCACACGGGAGAGAAACCGTACCAGTGCGACCTGTGCGGCATGTCCTTCTCCGTCTCCTCGTCGCTCATCGCACACGCTCGAAAACACACCGGTGAGAGGGGTTCTTCTTCCTCTCCTGCAGTTACTGTTTACGTTCAATATCTTTCGATTTTGTTTGTTTCCAGTCCAGACGACGGTTTAAATTTGGGAGCAAAGAGTAACTGTTTATGAATCCTTTATGGGCTGAAAGAGTTAATATCATTTTAATTAAATGAATTATGGTTCCCTCTGTGGATCAGTGACTGAGTGTCTTCTATAGAAGCTTTTTAATTCACAGTGTTTGATTTCATTTCAAACCCGATTCCTTTTTAGTTCAGAGGACACGATTTAAATGTCGTTAAATATTCGTTCTCATTGTTATCTGCCTCGTTGCCAGTGTTTCTGATGATATCTGACACATAAAAGTAGGCTTTTTGTACTACCCTGTCATCATTTCAAGCGTTGATTGTAAAGGTAGATGTTATTTCTTCAGCCGGCTAGAGTCACAGTGTGAATATTTAACGTGTGTTTGTATTTCAGGTGAGACTCCGTACAAATGTTCGCAGTGTGAAGGAAGTTTTGTGACGTCTTCTGAACTGAAGAAACACATGAGGCGACTTCACCCAGGTGAGTTTTTACATTTTACTGATGAGAGAACTTCTTGTGTTGCTGCTCAAGACAGACTGTTTGTTTACATACAAGAATAATAAAGAAATGTCGATTATTTTCTTCATTAATTATCTTGTTTCCTCACTGAATAATCAAAAAGAACCGATAAGAGTACTGGTATCCATCAGACCCTCACGATACTCGTCCCGAGAGAAGAGTTCTACAGTTTATTGGCAACAACTGGCTGCTTGTCTTCAGTGTGAAACAGGAAACGATGGAGATCTTTTTGATTTAAATCAGGAACAAGCTGATCTAAATTAACATGACGCCATTCAGGAAACTACAAAGAGTGATAAACTAATTTACTTTTAACCGTGTGTGTGTGTGTGTGTGTGTGTGCGTGTGTGCGTGTGCGTGCGTGCGTGTGCGTGTGTGTGTGCGCGTGCGTGCGTGCGTGCGTGTGTGTGTGCGTGTTCAGAGGGGAACAACGGAGTGCAGTGCCTGCTGTGTGGAAACCGCTTCGCCAGCGTGAAGAACATGATCAAACACCAGGAGAAGGCTCACGCTGACGAAGTGCGGCAACACAAGGAGAGAGCCAGAGCAGGTGAGTGTGTGTGTGTGTTTCTAAAACGCTATTATGTGTAACGTATGAGACGCATGATGCTTGGTATCAGAATTATTTTTGCCACGATGTCTCCTCACATGTTTACACATTTCACATACTTTTGTGTGGTTTTGTACATATTTTAGAGTGTTAAAAACACAAATATTTAGATTTCTAATAGATTTAAAGTAAAGGTTCTAAATAAAAAGGCAACTGAGGCCCGAACCAAGACGGCAAACTTTATTACTTCTTTCAACCGTGACCACATCCACTCCTTCCTTCCCTTCTTACATTTCACAATAAAAGCCCTAAACTCTGTAACTGTTCACCAGAGAGAGAACTCGCATTCACTCTGAGCATTGCGCTAAAAGGAAACCATCTTAAAGTAGCTTTAGACTAAACAACAGTTTATCCTGCTAGTTGGTCCTCTACCCAAACCTTTTATTCATCGCTGACGGCTTTAATAGTTTGAAATGTGGTTCAGAACCGATACAGAAATGGAAGAACACTTCACCTGTTTGGTAACTGTGTGTGTGTGTGTGTGTGTGTGTGTGTGTGTGTGTGTGTGTGTGTGTGTGTGTGTGTGTGTGTGTGTGTGTGTGTGTGTGTGTGTGTGTGTGTGTGTGTGTGAGCAGTCGTCCTCCTGGCCTCCAGTCATCCCGTGGCTTTCGTCCAGAGTAAACTCACCCAGGAAAACAAAAGCATGGCTTCCATCCCGGAAGACGGCGAGCCGCCGAACCCCGAACCGCCCACCCCCAAAGCCCCGCCTCCGTCTGCAGCCGCCACCGCCGCCATCATTCAGGACTTCAAGGCGGAGCCCACTCACACCGCCATCGCCGCCGACCAGGTGACCTACGACGCCGACCAGGAGCAGACCATCAACTCGGACACGCTCCACGCTCTGGTGGAGCAGCTGCGGCCGCCGCCGTCTCCGGCGCAGAGCCTGGAGCAGATCGTCATCATCAGGACGGTGGACAACGGCGAGCACAACGCTCCTCAGCAGTGAGTCACAGCTAACGGACAGTCGGCCTCCTGCACGTCGAAGTTAACTTTTCATCTGTTGTTTTTCCGCTGATAATGACGCTTCACTTTCCACGTCGATGGATGTGAACAAACCGTACTCATGGAGGAGAAAACGAAGGTGAAACGGGGAAACTATCGACCAAATTCTCCGTCGTGAAACGTCCGTCGTCGACTTCCCGTTCCACCTTTTGACCCGTCTCACTTGCCGTAGTTGCAGTGAGGGATAATTACCAACATTTCAGGTTTCTCCTCCAAATACATGAGCGACAGGTTTGTTTACAGCCGGTCTGAGTGAGTTTAATGTCGTTATTACTTGCAGAAACTACGAACAGGACTTTGAGTTGTAGTTGTTGCTGAACCTTTTCACACAAAGCATTTTGAGTTGTTGCTCCCAACCAGAGAGCAGGATGGTCACTGACCACGTTGACCCTGTTCATGTAGTTCCTGGTCCCTCAAAGTGCTTTCCGACGGCCCAGGAACTATCGAGGGGGAGTTTTTTGTCGGATGTGGATTCGGCTACTTCCTGTGTGCAGAATTCACTCTCAAGCAGCTTCCATTTAAACACCACAGTGTTCAGACAACAGGGACACGTTGTGATCCCTTTATTGGTGTAATTTATGAAATGTTCATCGGGGGGGGGGGGGGGTTAAGAGTCTGTGAGGTGAGACAGATTTAATACAGATTATTCTCAATGTTTCAAACGTCAGTTCAGTGTCGAGCCACAGATCCTCTTTTTGTCGTTTTTCTACAGAAGTCTTGTTTTTCCACTAAGAGGCAGATTGTAAAGATGCAGATAAATGAAAGTGCTCTGACTTCAGCTGATACGTTCTTTAGGAATCAGACTCTGGATCGAGGGAGAGAAAGTGTGAATCGGTGCGTCGCTTTAAGCGAGTTTAGTTTACAGAAGGAGACGCCGCTCCTCCTCCTCTGTCTTCTGAACTGGAGTCGCTCTGAGCACCACATGCATCTCAAGGATGTAGCGTTGTGAAACGTGGCTCCCTGCTCTGGTTTCTCCTCTCACGGCTTCTGGTTTTCAGACTTCGCCGGCTACTTAAACTCCAAACACCGAGACTCACGGCCGCCGTCTGTGACGTTGCCGTGCAGCTCTGATTGGATGGATTATCTAATATCAATAAACGTTCATCAGGTGAACATGTCTCTCGTTGTTTTCATCGATGTCGAGCTGTGATTCTGTTTGTCATAAAGTGACACGTGATGGTTTTATTCATGTGATCATCAGTTCCATCTGTTCGTTCAGTCTTGTTTAGTTTGTTTTTGTTTTAGCAGAAGAGTTTGAAAACTGCGTTTTATTTCTCTCAGCTGTTTTGTTCGTTTGTTTCTTTTTTAATTTTGGATAACCTCGTCTGCATTACTTGTACAGAAATGTGAATCACACAAACAAGTTTAAAAACTACAACGGGAGAACAAAAGTAACACAGGAAGTGTGTTTGTCTCTGACTGTGGAGGAATAAATGATTCTTGATGATACTTGTTGTTATTTGATGTCTTTGTTTAGAAACATTTCTGTTTAAAACATAAAGAATGAAGCTGCTCAGAATCAAATACAGATGTTATAATTCAATGATGGAAGGACTTCAGCTGCTGGGCTGAACTACTTCATTAAGAAAATAAAAGCAGAGCAGCTGATGAGAAAGACATTCATTTACTAACCAGCGTCAGCAAAAGATGTTCCAGATGTTTCCACATGTTAACAA